>JAXCHO010000164.1:54645000-55185000 GCA_036630365.1 Acanthiza pusilla
GTAGACTTCATTAAGTTCCACTTGTCCCCCTGACATTGGCCACAACTGCAAAGGGTAATTATTCAAAGACAGAGTCAGCATCTCCTGATGCCAGCAGTTAGCTTTAAGTTTATGACCCAAATTTGATATCTCTGTTTCTTGGATAAAAGAAAGAAAAACAGCAGTCAGTGTCTCTTTAAAATATTCTGGCAACCTTTCTGTTATAAACAGTTGTTGGCTGTGTCTCTTAGGGGAAAAAAAAAAAAAGTAACAAAAGCATGGTCTTGATCTCTCAGAAGAGCTGGACTGGCAGCTACAGTGTTTCCAAGTCAAAACTGGGTCAATGGCCTGATTATTTCTGCAAGGCCTAATCAGCAAAATAAGGAAAGAGAGACACCACCAGTTACAATAAGAAAGAGATGAGTGTTTCAGGATGATTTGATGCTGCAACCCAGCAAGGTCATCAGTGTTTGCTGCTCAGCCCTACCCAAGCTAAGCCCTGTGGGGGAGCTCCCTCTCACCTGTGCCTGCTGTGAAGCTGAGCAAGGTAATGACAACTTTTCAGGCTCAATGTTTGGTACAAAACAGGAATGAGAACACGCCCTGCACAATAAAATAACATTCATAAACAGAGGTTGTGGCTGTTAGGAAGACAAGGTATGGGTGGAGCAGGAAACAATGAAACAGCACAAAATAGAAAGAAAATAAGCATATCCTCAGGAAAAAAAGAAAAGAATGTATATCTGTTAGTTTCTTTTCTATAACTAGGTGGGCATGACACAGGGCCAGACTGCTGAACTGCTGCCAGGTACTTGAGGACCCTTTCTGCAGGGATGGCATCTTGTAACTGTACCGTCAGAGCAGTGTAGGATGGGTAACATCCCAAAACACCATTGGCTCTCCCCAAGAGGAGCCAGTTATGGAGAGAGCGCCTTCAGGCTGTAGTCCGTGTGGCACACACTTTGTCATCTTCCCTGAGCCCCACAGAGCAGTTCCTATGCCTGGTTATTTGTATGAGAGCTCTAACACATTTGTATCTCTGATATCAGCTAAAAAACATCACAGGGAAGAGAAGAAAAACAAGGGAGTCCCTTCCATTACAGGGAATCCAGTACTGTCAAGGAGCTGGACAAGACACAAGAGGTGCATGAGGCTCAGGGCTTGCTAAGCTTTTACATGTGCTTATGTGTAACAGCAAGCTTATGATTTGCAGGCTGTGGCTTCTCTGCTGTCCAGAGCAATCTTGTGGTCCAGCAGTTGTATCTGCTGCAGCTCCAGGAATTTTGCCCTGTGGAGATCTGAAAAGGCTTGAAAAGGCAGCAGAAGTCTGGATTACTGGGAAACCTCTGTGTTCACACAGAAAATGAGTGCAAGGCAGCTCTTCTGCACATCCTGCTCTCTGTTGTGTACATTGCACACCACCACACACCAGCCATCAGTCCCTCCTTTCTGTGCATGTCCTGGGGCTGCCTCTGCACCACTTATTCCATGCAAAGCTCTTCCCACTGCGTTGCCACAGGGGCTTTTCACACCTCTGCATTTTGCCCTCTGCAGCAGCTGCCCTGTTTGCCCTTCTCCGATGGCTCTGTACAGCTATTCCATACCTCCATCTATCCCAGACAGCGGTCTCACACTCTTTTAGGTTTGTTTTGACTGCTTGTTTCTTGCTTGAGGCTTTGTTGTTTTAGCAGAAATCAGGAAGAAGGATGGATTTTTATTTCTTTCTTCCCAAGCTCTGAAGTCTGGACTGCTGTGCTGAGCGTTTCAAGTCCATAGCAAAATACTAAGGCATTGGGTTGATGAAAAGTTTGTTTAACCACAAGACACTGCAGGATGCAGAAGGTGGTGCTGCCTCTGTTTAGGCACCACCAGCCAGGAGCTGGTGCTTGTAGACACACAGGGCTGTGAGCTCACCCCGCGGAGGGTGTGTATGGACAATGTGTGTGTGATTTCTGTGCCCATGTACAGCGCTGAAGTCAGAGGATTGCTTTGAAGTAGGAAGAAGACTTAAAAAGGGAAGGAAAATGGTGTTTAGCATGTTTATTTTTATTTTATTCCCCTTATTTACTTGGCTATCTGTAATCTTCATTTAACTGGACATTTCCAGGGAAAGCCTCCAGGTCTGTGTTTATTCTGACCCTTATTCCAACAGTAGCAGATTATTTTTGCCACTTTGGTGTTCTGCAGATGGTAGATTTGGTCTTTTATCCAGTTTTTCCCAGTGCTAGTGTTAGCAGAACAGCTTTGGTGTAGAGGAACTTTGCAGGTGATGTCATGGGCTGTAAAATGAGGCAAAAAGAAGAACCCACTGTCAGTTAAGGCAGAGTGGCTTAGAGGACCCTGTTGGTGGGTCCAGTTCTCTATCTTCTGTCAGACGCTGGAGAAAATATTATACTGTGTTTTTATACTCAAAAATGCTCACTGTATTTACTAGCAGTAAATGCTCAGGGAGAGCAGAACATGGATACAGGAGAGGAACTTCAGCCTGCAACAGTCACAAACAAAACAAAAAAAAGAAAAAGTATATTTGGGTTTTTTCTCTTTTGATTTTTGTCCTCTGGGGAGAAAGGTCAGACAGTGCCCCCCCATCCCTTCTTCCTCTTCCCCTCCCTTTCTGTCAAAAAGCTCCCCCAGAGACTGTGAGAATATGCCAATATTAAACAGCATTTTCCCTATAAAGATCTCTGGAGAATAACAGAAGCAACTGCTTGCTCTTTCTTTCTTCAACAAACACAGGCCAGGCCTTCACAAACAGCCAACTGAGGCACAGTCAGGAAAAAACAAGTTCTTAAAGGAAGCAGTCGCCAAGGAAAATAATTGGGCAGCATGAGGGTTTTGGTGACGCAGCTCCACAGCTGCTGAGTTCAATGACTTCTCAATTGCCTCCATCTGAAGTTGTGCTCCACTCTTCAAATGATTTTTCACCTCCATTACTATAAATAGCACAGCATGATGAGTTGCTGCTTGCAGTCCCAGAAGCAGCTTGGGAAAAAACAAAACCACAACCAAACCCTAACAACTGACCCAAGACACAACAAGAAAACAAAAAGCCTTCAAATGTCTTCTCAGTAAAATCCCAAATGTCAAAGAGAGATTGTGAAGCCAGAGAGTATAGTGCTAGTGCTTTTGATGGTGATTTTCTAACATCTCTGTTGGTCAAGATGGGCAGCACTACAAGAGTAGTGCCAACTGCTCTGTCCTCCTTCTGTAGGAAGAAGTCCCCCCCAGGATTGGTGTCATATAGCTGCTGGTCATTTCACCTGAGCTACCTGTCTAGATGTCCCTTAGCATCAAGGGAAAGGAGCAATAGCTTTCCTCTTCTCAGAAAGCAGAGGTTCAAAACAAGTCCAAAAGGTTATATCCCAAAATATTTTACTATAAAGCCTCCTTCCTCTGGAGAGGCCTCAGATAAGCCAAACTGATGTACATGATTGCAATGTACAAACCCCAGGTTAGGTGAGACAACTCTCAATGGATATAAATAACCTTGAAATTGTTAGATGGATTCAGAATAATGAAGGTTTCACCTCCGGTTGCTAGCTAAAGTTCAGTCCTAATTTTGAATGAGTGAAAAAAAACAACCTCTCAACTTTTTCCCTTGTCCAGCAGAAGTAAACCATAAAGTTCTGTGACAAGGGAAGAAATGCACTTCCTGAGTGTAGTAATATGTGATATTTCATGGTATTTTGTAGGTTACTCTACAAGAGCATGGGGTAAGTTTTTTTTATTGAAGGCAGCAAAATATTGGTTCCTTACTTGGTCAAATGTTAAGCTCACTGCACCATGACATGTCCACCACAGCCACCTACCTAAAACTATCTGATCAGTGTTTGAAATGCATTAATTACACTTGCCTTTCTAGCTGCTTTACTGCCAAAGCTATTTCCTTCCTGTCTATAAACCCAGATGCAAGGAATGTAGGAAAATACACCTCAACCAGCAGAAATGCTCCCAAAAACCTTTTATATGTGCATAAAAATATCTGAGCTTGGAAGTCAATCATGTTGGTAGTCTCTGTGGCTGGACAGCAGTGCTCTGTGTGCCTCTGCAAGTGACACATGTCACCTACTGCGAGCTGTACATCCCCCTGGAAAATCAACTGTGGCTCACATTGAGGGCATAACGCTGCCAGCTGCGCCTCTGCAAAACGACTTCAACATGTGAAATATGCTTTGCTCCTCTGGGGTTAAATATGGCCATTCTGGCCCATAAATCTTACCGTGAAATTCCCCTTTTAAGGAAAAGCAGAGAAATTTTTGCAGCAGGTTAAGGGAGTTCCGACATTTTGGAAAAACTCAGTAGTTTGAGTTGTCAGATGTTATAGGAAGAGGAGAATCAGTGGGCAAAATCTGAGAAAGTGATGAGAGGTGCAATAATGAATATATGCCATTGTTTTGCATGTTTTTTCCCCCAAAAGGTCTGTACATGTGGTCTCCATTTCTGTTGGTTTTCATTTTGAAATAAATATTCTGAGTGCTTCTGAGATTTTTTAAGGAAAAGTTGCGATCTCTTGCTGGTCAATATCTTTACTCTTATTGGTATGAGGCTAAACAACCAAAACCAGAAACTGAACACAGTATGAGGAAGCTGCAATGCTTGTTTGGTTCTTTTTTGGGGGGAGGCGGCTGGTTGTTTTGTGTTGGGTTGGGGGTTTTTGTGTGTTTTCTTTGTTTTGTGCTTTTGGTTTTTTTTTTTCTTAACATCTGGAGCATCAGCTGCAGAAAAGGACACATAAGTGAATTCTGGCAAATTGAAAAAGAGTAGCCTCTGAAGGCAGCCTGGCAAACCTGTCTATATCCCCACTACCTTTTAGAATAAAGCAAGCTTTTCTGCAGCTTGTTTATGCCATTTAAACAATTTAGTATTTCTATTGAAAATAAAAATAGTAATCTTTACCCATTTTGCACTGGTTGGCATTACAAATTTTCCTTTAATTGGAACAATATTTGAAAAAAACTTACTTTTGAAACAGTTCTACTCTAAAACATGGTAGGTAATTAAATAAAATCAGTATTTTCTCAAAACAAAAGTGAACTTTGTCTAAGATAACTTTCTAAGTGGCCAGTGTTTTCATAACACAACATTTATTTAACACATTACCAGGGAAATTTCACCTGACAGGGTGAATAGCTAATGCTGACAGCCCTAGTGGAATGGAGTCAGCTTCTGGAATGAAAGACTAAGGCATAGAGATTCTGTAAAAGTGACCTGAAAGTTAACTTGTCAGCTAGCAAAGGCCTTCCATGGAATTTGGGTAGATTTCTGTAATTCTGCTGACTGCTGCAGGCCAGGCCTGCATTTGCCTCTTTATGTAACTGTGATGGCTGTGAGAGTTTTCAGCAATTGCTATTAATTACAACAGCTGGGCATGAGTTATATTCTCCCCCCAGCTTGCTGATATCCACTTCCATCTGTTTGAGAAATGCTTCTGCAGGTGATAAATCAGCATCAAATATAGTTCTCTCCAGAAAACTGATTCGTGTTTAAATTTTATTTCCAACATGCAAAACAAATTGCTACAGTTATCATCTCATTTAGGTCAATGAGGCTTGGGGGATCAATGCAAAGAGATGATTAAGCTTCAGGTGGTCAGCAGCAAGTTGTGCAGTTAAAAAAATCTCAGATTTGGAACAACTCTTGGCACATTTACATTTTGCATGTGCAGCGTGGGCTGACAGTCACAGATGTACCCTCTGTGAAATCAAGCCTCTGTGGTCTTTTTTATTTTTAGAGAAAAAAAAAAGGAAGGGGATGTCAAAGTGTGAAAATTGAGCTGCCTACCATCCTGCTTTCATTATTAGCCTGGAGGAAAAGGAAGGAGAAATGAAAAGCAATCGTGGCCTGAAGATCAGCTTGCTCCTCCTGCGGTTCAGAGTGCTCGGATGATAGAGAGGTTTATTTAACTGTCTTTACACAGTCCCATTCCCATGGCACTTGAGGCCCAGATTCTCCAGAAGATGTAGGTGGTATTCCATGAATACCTTATAGATTACATGATTTGCTGTGTGTGGTACTGTATTTCCTAGAGACTGACCATAAGACAAAATTTATATGTGTGTGGCAGTATCCAACACCACAGCCCTGATTTAGGGGAGAAAACATCAGAATGTAAACATCTTTCCTGGAGCAAAGACTTCCCTCAAGTCTAATTACAGTGGCACATTTTCAGATTCATTTATCTCCCTATGAACACATCAGCAGCTCAGACAGAAAGAAAATAAAATAATTTACATCACAAGGCACACAGCGTACCCAGAAGAAGGTAACAAGGAGGAAATTTTTCAACTTTTTAATGGCAGCTATATATTAATAATTTTAAAAACGTGGGTTTGCTCCATATCAAGCATCTTAAGCTAAAATCACACCATTTTGAGAAACTACTTTATGCCCAGATTTTAAATTTATACAAAATAGGAAAGGCCTGCATGAAATTAAGGCTAACTGCTTAGTGATGTGTAGCAGAAGTCTTTCTGCTGTTAAAACCAAAAAAATACTCAGCTCATTCTCACTGATAATTCCCCAACTCTAATTGTGCCAACAGTAACAAATAGAGAGTCATATTGATTGTAGATGGGATAGGTTTGGTTTAGATTGAAATTTTTCCCTAAATGCAGAAAAAAAACCCCAGTCACTGTAGGTCATTTAACTTTTTTTGTGTGTGTGCAGAGATTAGGAGAATTAGAAAAGGACGTGTTAGTGGCACAGAAGATGTTCTGGGTTAAACCCAAGACCTAATCCCATGGCTGTAGCAATAGTATTTTGAAAAATCATTTTTCAGCTGCTATAGTAAATGTTTCTAAAAACAGAAGTTTATAGTCTGTTACTCTGCTCTTTTTCCATGCTGAGTCTCAAGAGCCTTGGTAAACACCACGTTGGCTCATTCGAAACAGGAGAGTGATTGACAATGGAAGGAAACTAGAATCCTGAAAGGCAAAACAGGTAAATTAATTATCCATGAAATTAATACACATCTGCTCCTCAGTTCCAGGCATGGGATCTGTGTCTGCTTAACAAATAATCTGTCTGTGGGTCCAGCACAAGTACACCATAGAAACCTAGCGCCTGATCCTAAAATCTGGGAAAGAAAACATATGCTTGCATTTGAGCACATGATTAATATATTGGTGAACACTGACATCTGGTCCATGCTGGAATTTTCATGTTTCAAATATTAAAAAATCCCTCCAAATATCTGCAAATGAATGATCACAATTTGCCCATCCAACGTGTATTTCATCTGCCATTGGTAGCAAGTCCACAGCAGCCCTGATCTAATGAAGGATGAAGACACACTTTTAATGAACCTCTGGTTATAAATACCATAAAACATACACAACACATTAATGTTGTGTGTGCATAAGCAGTCTATATAAACAAAAAATACAAATTTATACAGAAGAGAATATAAAAATTGTAGAAGTATTCACCAGGGTAATCACAGATGAGTTTTGTGGTTAGCAGACATGAAAAAATCTGACCAGGCATGAGAATCTCACAGGAATGAGAATCACGGGGCAGTAAGAAGGTGAGGGAGGAGGTGGCTGTGGAAAATAAGCCCTGAATTTATATAGATAACAGGTTTTCTGCAGCTTACTTGAAAATTAGGGGGGGTTGCAGTTTAATTCTGCTCCAGACTGTGATGAATGCTGGACTGGTTGTTTAACTCCTCCTCTGATTCAATTCCTGAATCCATTAGATGTAACTGTGGCAATGCTAACATGAAGGATTCTGAAAGCTCAGGAAAAGAAGATTATACTATCAAATTGCAAATACTGTCTCTTAGCGATTCAAAACAACACGACTCAATGAGCCTGTGTGGTCTGCAAAAAGACACGTCTAAATGGACATTGGCTCCTCTCTGATGTTCAGTCTTTGGCTCCTCTCTGATGTTCAGTCTCTTCACTGCCACCTCAGCTCGTGGCTGTGAATATGTGCTTTCATAAATGTCTGAATTCAGTGTCTCAGCAGGCTAAGGAGAACATGCCCAATTAGTCAGGGTATTGCCTCTCAGCATCTGAAAGTTTAATTTGGACTGATTTTTCAGCTGTCATTACTTTTTAAAATCTTGATAAGTCATCTTCTGTTCTCCAACATGTTTTGCTTTTCTGGGTTAAAGTCATACTCTTTTTCCCCTTTATCAGAGAGAGTAAATGCTGGTTATTTGGTTTTGGTTTCTTTTCCCTTTTATATGTTTTCTTTGTCAAGTCTCAACTAGAAAATTTTCACAGGATATTAGTATTCTTATAATTTAAAGACCGAACAGTAAATATAAAATTGAAGTATCCCTTAGATAATTTCTTCTTTATCCTTCATAAATTAGTGCCATACTTCATGTCATAGGAAGAACTCAAAGCCAATATGTCAAACAGCATAAATTCAGCCTTACCAGAAGGTCTTCCACTTGCTTTTTCCTTTTGAGATGAAATGACTGGTGCTTGAATCAAAACTCAGATAATCTAAAGCACAAGGATGCTCTCCAATTTTTATAGGGCTTGGAGGAAAGAAACCCCAAATGCAAAAATTGTGCCTGTGTCGACAGATCTCACCTGCACAACCACAGCAAAAATTGTGAAAAGGTCAGTTTTTTTGAAGACAGCCTCCATTACCAGCCAGCTACAAGATAATTCAGCATTACAACAGCCAGGAAGAGGAAAAATCCCTGTAAACATCTTTGTGGGTGTTTGGTTCTGGAAGGTCTGAAATATCTGCGAGCTCTTGGGGTGTTTAGACTATGAAAAGCAGCTGAGGGTTTTCAGGTGTGCTGGAAATGGCTAACTACATGTTACCTGTCAGCCTCCTCAAAAATCTTTTAGAAAGCAGAATATGCACAGACTGGGTGATATTCTCTATTTTTACGCATGGAATAGCATAGAAGCAGGTGATTTTAACATAAGGACAGTAATCTGTGCTCTTTATATAGAATAAACTCATCGGGCAGCTAGTTTGGTACTGGCAAGGATTCAGAGCAAGACAGTTTTGAGGGGGAAAATAGAAGACAAGATTTATTCAATTTTCTTTGATACCTCAAGACGCAAGAAAGCATCCAGCCTTTCTGCTAATAATGTCTTCAGAAGACCCTGTAGGGATCATTCTAGAGCTGTGTGTTCTGTGCTTCACCACTTGGGTCAGGTTGTCAAATTGAATAACCTCTAGCTTTGCTATCCCTCTCTTTCCACTCCCACCCCTTACTCTTTGCAAAATTGATTTTTCCAAATAGATGCAGCAGACAAGCTTGGGGAAACACCAGGCAAAGAAAGGGAAGATTAATGAACAGAAAATCTAGGAAATCCTAACTTTTTAACAAGAATAGCTACATTGTTATTTCTTATATTAAATATTGTAAACCACAGGAGGGAGATGTAGTAAGGCAAGACTTATTCATTAGCTTATCATGAAATGTGGGCAAATAAGAAAGCTTCTTTATGGGATGAAAACCAGTATTTTCCTAAAAACTTTTTTTTTTCTTTTCTTTTTTTTTTTTCTCTTCTTTTTTTTTTGATGCAAGGAACCCCATTATCTGCTAAATATTGGTGGAGTTTGTTTTCAGTCATGGCACTGAAAAGCAATGCAAAAAAGGCAAGGAGTAAATCCAGACCCCAGTCAATGCCTTCCGTACTGTTGCAACTACAAACAAGGTACAAGGCTTTGCGGTAAGTTACAAGCTGTTGAGATCTGCTCTAAGAGCAACAAAGTCCTTTTGCATCCGTCATGACTTTTATGTGAAGGAGTGACCTGGATTGGAGCCAAGTGGCCAGCTGGAAAATATACTGCCAGTTTTAGGGTCTGTGTAAATTACTAAGTTGACTCCTGCTGAAGGAACAAAGCTAGAAGTGTTCAGATCCCTTTGAAATATTGCAAGAATCAAATTACATGTACATTAAATCAAATAAAGGACAATTTAGTTCTGGTCTTGCCTGGCCTGGCCTATCCTATTCAATGCTATCCTATTCTATGTCCTTTTTCCGTTCTGTCCTTACCTGACTTGACCTTATTTTGGTAATAAATAAAAAAAATGTGACTGTACAGTCACTGGGTGTTATTCCCTAATACTCTTCTCAAGGAATGCATACGGTTGGTAAAAATAATAGGATTATGTAACGGTCTGTACTTTTTAGCTAAATAAAACAGAGTAAGTTTAATCTCTAGGAAAATGTTTTCCTCAAATCAGAATTTTACCCTGATCAGCACGAATTTCAGAACAGCTTAGGTTTATCCTGAATTTTAATTACAGATTCAAAGAATCATTAAGTTTGGAAGAGTCTTCCAAGATTGTTGAGACCAATCACGAACCTAGCACTGCCAAGGCCATGAGTGTCACATCTACATTTTCTTTAAATACAGGTATGGTGACTCCCCCATTCCCTGGGCAGCCAGTTCCAGTGCTTGATAACCCTGTCCATGACGAAATTTTCCCTAACACGCAATCTAAATGTCCCCTGACATGACTTAAGGCGGTTTCCTCTTGTCCTGTAACTGGTTATCTGGAAGCAGGGGCTGAAACCCCAGGCTTCAACCTCTTTTCAGGTGTTATAGTGGATGATAAGGTCACTGCTGAGCCTCCTTTTCTCCAGGCTAAGCACCCCCAGCTCCCTCAGCCACTCCTCACCAGGCTTGTGCTCCAGACCCTTCCCCAGCTCCATTGCCCTTCTCTGGACTCACTCCACCCCCTCAGTGTCTTTCTTGTCGTGGAGGACCCAAAACTTAACACGGAACTTGAAGTGTTCTCAGCAGTGCTGAGTACAGGGGGACTAACATTTACTAAATGGTGAAGGGCTAAATAGAGGGCCAATGCTGCTGTTGAGGTGAGAAATATGAAGTCACAAGTGACTGCAATTACTTGAAAGAGAAAACAGAGCACACAGCTCCACAGAAACAGCCTAGATGTCATATTACTTTTTTCTTAGGTTAATGGAGAGATATCTCAAGAATCAAAATAATAACCTTTGATTTAAAATACCAGATCCAATGAAAAATTAGAATAAGATGAAATAGAAAAATCTTGTCCCAGTTTTTAATATTGTGAGAGTTTGTCAGTCTACCTCTGATGTATAAATACAGAACTAACAAAATCATATTTTCAATATTAAAGCAGCAGTAAGATAAAATTTAATCACACCAAAGCCAGTTTCATAACATTTACTTTGGAGCTGGATATATTGATAGAAACATTCAACTTCAGTGTTTCCCCTTGCCTCATAGCCTGGAGACAAAATTTTTGATACACAATGAAATTATTCTTATGACATCTCTTGCAACACTATCTTATTGTTCAAACGGGAATTGAATACGAAACAGATATCTCTTTTTAACTATACAGATTGTGGCAACTGTTTTGTTACAGCAGATATTTTGTTCCTCTGGGAGAATCTCCCAATTAGTGGTGGCCTTGTGTAAGAATGCTTTTTAAAATCTTTGGCTGAAAGCTGAAAAAGTAACCCATAACATCATGAATCTTGAGCCTGTACTTACTTCTGCAATTAGATCAGATCTTTTTCCAGTTACTTTTCTAAATCCATTTATGGTGATACAGAAGGTAGTATGACCAATAATGGAAGTTTAAGAAGACTCCAATAGAATAACTTTAATCCGATCCTCAACAGCATGTAATAAAATTCTATCCTTTAGTGAAGAGTTATCAGATCTCAGAAAATAACCTTTACAACCCTACTTTCCAGTTCCAAATAAAGTAGACATAGTTCTGATAAGACTGTTATTAGGATTTTCCTTTCTGGGGTATAAATGAATTCAAATTCCCTTTTGAAAACTAAACATTTACTGTTGCATGTACCACAGTGAATTGGGTCTCCTACTGCGGACTGGAACAGCTTCAGAGCAACAACTGAGTCCTCTCTGTGTGCACAGCCTGCAGCCCAGCTACTCCTGAGCTCTAAATAAATGCATTGACTCACACACTCATTCTGACTTAGCCTGGGTTTGTGGTTTGATAGATTTCCCGAAGATTTGAGAATTCAGTCTGAGATTTTTTGCCTGCCTGGCATATGGCTTAATGCACAAGCAGGAGTGTGGGAATACACTTTTTTCATTACTTCTCCCTCATAAATAGTAAAAGACTTAATCTGTGAAATTTTCTAACAGACCCGAGTGCAACAGTGGAGCTGCAGAATTAGAGGTCAGTGAAGGTGGGTAGTCATGGACTGAGCAGTTCTGGGGTCAGTCCTACGGCTCTCATGGAAACCCTCATCCCCACCTCAGCTTCCCTGACCTTCTGCTGAAGGCCTTATCCCAGTGTGGGCTCTGAGCAGTGTCGGTCAGACCACCCCATCCACCAGATGTGTTTGCTCATTCAGAGGGAGAAGGGACAGCAATTGCTTCACTTTTGTACTTACTGGAACTTGAATGCTATGGAAAGCTTCAGGGGTTTTTGCTTGGTTGGTTGGTTGTTTTTTTCCATATCTTCTATTTCTTCCTTTCCATGCAGGAGGAGAATTTAGTTCCATTCAGACCAGTTGACCTTTAAGGTCTGAACAGATCCCTCTCATGAATTACAACAAATGCATTGGCCAATTGCACTGGAAATAAGAATTGGGAAAACTGGATTTTCTTAGTCAATGTCCTGTGAGTTCTGTGTGATTCCTGCCCCAAAGGAAAAAACCAAAGTCCAGATTGGATTATGAGAACTGGAGTCTGAGAAGCTATCTGAAATAAGTCTTGACTGAGATTAAATACTGGGGTCCATTATTGCAATATTGAAATGTCTCTCCTCAAGTGCCATCAATCCTGAGATACATCCAAACTCCAAAGATGTGCAACCTACAGCTGCATCTCTGCATCTATGCAATGTCAATGCATCTGTGATGAGACTTGGACAAAAGGTCCCTGTGTTATTGTCAGCTTTAGAGCTCTTATCCTTCCACTCAACTTCCTTTTTATTTGTCCTTAGTTACTGGCCATTTTTAGAGAGCTTTCACTAAGAGCAGTGGAAGTGAGCCCTGAATGGAAGAAAGTCTTAAATCAATGTGAAATGCTTTCAGAAAGCGGTGGTATATACATATCCTTTCTTCTTTGTGGGTGGCTCCAGAGAATAATGATCCTGCTTTTTATACAGAGGCAAAAGGGCAAGACAAGGGAAAAAATCTGACCCAACTGTAAGCATCACTGTAAGCAGCTCGGGGGGAGGAGGGTAATGCAAACACAGCTCCATAAGATGGAAGTCACTTTATTGAAAGCAGCTGGCAAGCAGAGAAATAGGATATTTTGGCACCATCAGAAACTTTATCAAGACTTAGCCATGTAAGGTTGCATTGATTGTTATTTATAGCATCAGCTTAGAGGGGGTATGGAAATTATACCAGGAACCTCATTAGTATCAGCATGAGAGCTGCGTCCAATCTTTCTGCTCTGGTGATTGTATTCATTCCATAGCATAGATAGAGCGGGCAGCCAGGGAGAAATCTTCTCAGTGGCTTTCAGCCTTACTATGGAGGAAAAATGTAAAAATGGAGAGCAACTGCAACACTAACCAGGCTAGACCTTTCTTTTCCCATCTTTTCTACAGTCCCAGACATATACTGCCATCCCACCTGCCTGCCTCTCCAGTGGAATGAGGATTTCTGTTTCCTTCACAAATTAAACCATTGGAAAGGGGAAAGTTTCTAGAGATAAAGCTTCAAAAATCTGTTCTTATTTTTCTCAGAAGAGAGTGTATAATAAACTAAAACTGTCAAGGGACGGCATATGCCATTAGTAGATATGCAAGTTATTTACTCTGTGGCAAAATCTGTCATGAACTAGTTTTAATTTTAAAACATCTTATCAATTTGAGAATTTGTCAGTCTTGCAGGAACTTATTTTCTTTAACTAGGTCACATGATATTGAGCCAAGTCAAAGAGATGGCTGATTGATTGTTTAAACCAAGATGCTGCCAATTGCTAATATTGCCTATATAATATAAATACCACTATAGGTGTCACAGCTCTGATTTATCTTTAATTTTCAGGCCGTCTGTATGTGCTGCAGTCTCATTTTGGATATTTGCTACACTCATGTGTTTTGCATCAAAAAGCCCTTTCTCAGGTCTGAGCAGCTGGTGTGTCCCACTAGCTCTTGTCAAGGGAAAAGCTGAAAGAGACTTGGCTTTCAAAGGTTTATAAGGGCTGGTATGTATATTTGAGGGCTTTGGTACTTAGCCTGTTTGCAGACTGTATCATCAGAGAATTACAGAAGGGGCAGACGGAACTTGAGGAGCCTCAGTTTATATAAAGAGCAGAGCTGCAAAAATGTTACTGAAAAGAAAAATCGTGTCTTGAAATGTAAAATTTTCCCCATGTGCTTACTACTGCTTATTGTCTGCATTTAAGAGCATATCCAGATTTTTAAAATTCAAACTCATTTGCAATCTGACTTTATTCTACTAGTTTTATATCATGTAGATCAAGTGGGAAAAAACATGAATAGCACTATATTTTGAAATTCTGCATTCCTGTGGGAGTCTGTTAATTTTCAAAGGTTGCAGTTCAGGCTCTAACTGAACAACTGGGATAAAAGTTAACAGTCTGACACTTTTAAGTATTAAGACTTAGCTGACTTTTATTTAAACTTGTTGATTTTCTTTAATCAAGGTTTATTTTGTATTCTCTATTGTCCTTAATAGTTTCATTTACTTATTGGTAGTAAAATGAGTGATAAAGTGCACGTGAAATACAGCCATGTCAGTAATTCCAACATCTGATTTAACTAGTCTCTCCAATTTGGTGCTGGCATTTCTAATTGCTTTACCTCTGAATTCTTCTTCTCTGTGTATTAATTACCCTGGAAAACTTATCCTGACAGCCTCACCCATCTCTGTAGTTCTATTATGTTCAACCTGTGCATCCACCCAAATTTTTTCTCTCAGACTGAATGACATTTTAGTACATTCTCTTGTCTTATGCTTTGGATATCACAGGAAAATCCAGAGCATCTAGGCCTTGAATAGGCCATTTTCAGGTGAGATTTTTGTATGTAAATTTGTTTTCTCCTTTTTGCTAACATCCTGATCTGATCTACCCTATTCAGCTGTTCCCTGAAAGTCTTTATAAGGGCTAATTAGATGTACTACAATGCATGTACATCTGAATTGGCACTTTAAAATGTATTCTTCTTCGCTCTTTCCCATTATTGCTAGAAATCAGACGGAGTAAGATCATATATTTTTGAACGGTATCTTTTTTCTCATTGCCACTGCAGAGATCCTTCTGCATCATTTATCTCCAACATTGCTTCCTCTCCTGGACTTTATTACATTTGCAGACAAACTTGAGGATTCCTAGTAGGCACTTTTACTGAGAAATTACCTGCAATGTGCATTTGTTGGTAACTCTGAAAGAGTGTCTTTTATTCCCTAGTAGTGTTTTATGGTGTTTCATTTAAGATTGGGCTTCTTTAATCAGAAATTTCCAACCCCACAAAGGCCTTTTAAACTTACTTTCTTGCAAGCTGTCAATAGGTGACTGAAGTCATGTAATCTTGCATTTTCTGGGCTACAGCTGTTGAAAGGGGAGTTGGGCTGTTATTCTCAAATGAGCTATTAAATAATGATAGAGGATTCCATGGTTTCTGGCGACTGCGCTAGAAGTGGCGCAGACAGACATTAAACATCCTGCGCCTCCCATTTGCATAAACATTGGTTTGGAAATCACTGGGGTCAGTAGTCTTCAAAATACTCAGTAACCACCTGGCTAGCATTAGGAATTGAACATGCAAGGCTAACTTCAGGGCACGAGTGGGATGTGGGTTCAGGATCGTGCCCAGCCTGTGACCAACACCTGCTTGTCACACAGCACTGGGTAAGGGCAGAGGGAGGGGAGCAGAACCTCAAAAGCACCAATAACAAGGATCAACAGCAGTGTTTTTATGCCCTGCAAGTAATCACTCCTCCTAGTTCCTCAGAAACTTTGATGGAACACAGAAACAGAAAGATTTCTGCTTTCCTAGAAGAAAATTGTGTTTCCTACATGAACACTTCTAAAGCCTCTGTGTCGCATATTTAGGGTTAAGGATATTCCCTAATCTGTACAAAACGTAGAAAAAGCAGTGTTCTCCACTGATTCTATGGGAAATAAGTGCCTAAGGAAGATACCAATGGCTGAGATAGGAGTATCTCCCTTTGCAACTGTTGTTGGGTACCCATTAAAGTGTGGCCAGAGAGAGAGCAGCATTATGCATTAACTTCAGAGTTCTGAAGTAGAATTTGGGGGTATGAAATAATTTTAAATATTATGTAGAGATTCCCACAGAGATAATGACAACCAAGGAGAGAATTTGATTAAGTAGGAGGGGGGGAAAATGCTATTAGGCCAATTGGAAATCCAGGGTATCATGGTGAAAAGAAACAGTCTGAAGAGTAGAGGAGTGTCTGGCAACTGTTGTATAACTGAAGTTATTCTGGCCAGCTTTGGGTAGAGAAAAGCCAAAACCCTGAGCAGGGTTTGGTAAAGACCGCCCAGAACGAAGAACTGGAATGGAAAAAACTTGTGAAGCACTTTCCAACTGTCCCAAATTCCTTTGTCAGTAATGTGAAGTGCTCTTTACGAATTGCCTTGGATGGGGCTGGAGGTGGTGAGGTAGTGTCTAAGCTTCAGCATGTACCTTGCAGCTTTTGCGCATGCACAAGCTGAACAGGAGGAAAGTTGAGTTCCCCAAGATTTCTGCAGAGGAAAAAAAGAATCCATTTAATTGCTGATTTTTCCCCACTTTGCCTAAGAGCACTAAGCCATTGTAAGAACACTCAGCTCATTGTCTCCAGGAAAGATGTTACCAGCAGAGCAGCTGTGGTGTTTCAGTGAAGCATCTAAAATTAAATCACATGAAGCCATCTAATTCCTTATTTTCCCATTCCAGTAAAGTCTGTTTTCTGGTTCAAAAACATCTTGAGTGCCCTCAGCTTTTTATGACCTACATTCCATGCATTAGATAGTCTCGCCCTGCCCCCCCCACAAGTGACAGACACTCCAGGACAAAATGTCAATAATATTTTCCCAGAAATAGCGATGATGCATGTCTGAGTCAGGGAGAGAGAAACCAATGAGTGTATAAACAATACAAGCACAGAAAGATGAAAATGATGCAAGAAAATCTGACAGATTTTGTTGTGTTCATAGTTTTTCACAAACACTCAGTATATTCAGTACTGAAGTGGTGTTACTGGCCTTTCAAAATATTGGAGGTGAAATAATTGTTGTTTCACCATTTTAAAGGCATTAGATGCCTATTTTTTCTTCTTATAATTCTCTATTGTGTAAAAAGGGCAGTTATTTTTGACATGTATAACTCAAATGTGTGAGGATGCAATTCTAATTTTTTACTTGGATGCTTATTAACGATATCTATTAGCATGACATATTAGATACATGTTCTTGAAATGTGTCTAAGTAGTGTTATTATTGAAGTTTTGAAGTAGAGATTTGAAGCACAGAGAGATTTGAAGACAACACAGAACAACCCAGGACAACCAATAATGTAGTAGACTGAAGCTGATAACAGCCCAAAAATACATATCCTTCTTAAATGTCTAAGCCTCCTTTTCTTTCTTGTTCTGTATGATTAAGTTTTCATAGTTTGGAACATGTAACTTTCTAGTATGAGATTAAAGATTGTGGTACAGATGGATTTTTGGGGTGGGTAATCCATTGGTTTTTAGAACAAAAAGCCAGATCATAGAATGAAGCATAGAATGACTTGAGTTGGAAGGGACCATAGAGATCATCTATTTGCAATGTCCCTGCCATGGACAGGGATGCCTTTCACAAGACCAGGCTGCTCAAAGCTCCATCTAAACTGTCCTTGAACACTTCTTACAGGGGTGGGCATCCACGACTTCTCTGCTCAATCTGTTCCAGTATCTCACCACCCTCACAGCAAAGAGTTTTTTCCAAACATTTAAACTTAACCTACTCTCCTGCAGCTTAAAGCCATTCTCCCTGGTCCTGTCACTTCTAGATCCTGTAAAAAGCCTCTTTCAATCTTCCTTTTAGGCTCCCTTCAGGTACTTGAAGGCCGCAATGAGGTCACCCGAAGCCTTCTCTTCTCCGGGCTGAACAAACCCTGTTCTCTTAGCATTTCCTCATAGCCAACAGGTCGATTTAGAAGGCACAGAAAGAGTGAGGGTGTTTTTAGTTATTCTGTACTTTCAAGTAACCATTAATATCTTATACAGAAATAGAGTAGGGAAAGAGCAAATAATCAGTGATATGTAGTCCTTGTTTTATTCTACTAGCAAAACATTCCCCTATGACTCAGGGAATTTGAGCTTCAGGTTATATCCTTCTACCATTCAGTGATAGCTGATGTGATTGAGGGAACCCTAATAGAAATTTAATTTCCCGTGGTAAGGCCTCTGCAACACTAAGGACAAAAATTGAAAAATGTTAATGTGTGTGATTGTATTTGTAATCCCATTTACGCTAAGGAGAAGTGATTATAGATTGCGCTAGTTCTTCCACTTATAATAGCAAATCAGGTGCACAGTTTTCATCAGAATATGCTGGGTGGCTTCAGTGGCTGGGTGAAAAAGCATTAATTTGGAATCACAAAGTGCAGTGCTCCAGCCAGTGGTTTGCTTTGAGTCTGCTCTATACAGCCTTTATGGGTCCATTTCTATACCCCCCAAAAATCAGTGTTTTGATTCTGTAATGTGTTTTGTAAACATTCTGCTTGTCACACTATAAACAGTTTTTCTATTTTGAGGTTAAGCTTTTGGGCTCTGGATGTTTCAAATAGACCAAGTAAATTGACATACCAAATTTTGTTACATTCACAGACAAGAAATTTAATGATATGGATCTAGCCCATAGGATGGTTTCCTAAGAGAACTTTGATGCACCAGCATTTTTAATTTATTGACCCTGTGAGTGCAAAGAATGTATATGAAAGTACACAGGCTCCCTTTGATGAGAAGGAGGAAAATTAGACATCTTGGAAAATACATGTAGTAAGCAAGGAGAAGATTAATCCTAACCAAGAGGAAAAGCTAAGAATGGGGTTTTTCTGTGTTATGAATACTACCTCTCTCCAGGGCATAGCCTCTAGATTCAAGCCTACAGAATGATGGATCCATACATTTTAGAGTTTAGAGGGTCTTCTGTGGCTAGAGATTTACATCTGTTTTTTGAAAGAATAATGCTTTTCTTTAAAAATAGTACTTCTCAAGACAAAAGTGGTTCCCTTTTTTAATGAGTCTTATGCTTTAAGCTCTTACAGGGAAGGAGCTAGTCCAGCCAAGCACTGTGAGGTGCACTCAACCCTGCTGTTCCTGCCAGATACCAGAGCTTTGTCCTCGTGGGCTGAGGTGGGGAGAACTGGAGCTCTCCCTCTCCACTAAGCCAACAGGAACCCAAGGTCCAACAGGGAGCAAAGCCAGGAGTGCACAACTTGTGGCTGGTGTGGAGGAGGGAGTTGTGTTCTGGTCCATCCTAGTGCAGATAAAATCTGCGCTGAAAGTTTTTCGGAGAGGGTATGGGCAGAAAACACACAAACAGTATTTTGTGTTCTTCAAGATTAAGAATCTCTCTAAAGTGGGCCTCTTTGGGCAAAGCTGGAGGAATGGCTTCTGCCTGTGTCCCAGACAGGCACAGGGCAGGAAGCATCAAGCCTGAGGCGTTTGGGCATTGGTACCTTTGTGCTACCAAAGTCCTCTGTTCATGGTCTAAACTTCCTCACTGGCCATAGCTTGCAGTGACTTGCCTAAATCTACTCTATTTAAACCAAGGACTGAGTCCAGATCTCCTCAGTCTGCCCTACAGCCTTTCTGCAAAGCCAGCAGGATAGCCGCTGCTTTAAAAGGCAGCCCGAACAACTCCTAAATTTGTGAACCATTTCCTCCTCTGAAAGTTAATCTCAGATTTCCTCCATTTCAGAAAAGTGAAAAGACTTTCCTAAGAAAATCCTAAACCAACAGTGCTTGATCAGAATTCTAACAAGTCACCTTTCTGTCGAGCCTTGCGGTAGGAAGCCTTGGAGAACAAAGACAAAATATATGCTTGTTTTAGCTCAAGCGTCAACATTTCTGCTGTAAGCAAGAGGAGGAACTTAATTCCATGGAGCTGAGTTTTTGGTGTTTGATGCTGAATGAAAAGGAAAGCTTTGCTGGCACTGGTGTGACACAAAGTGACTGTACAAAATCAGAGGCCAAGAGAAACAGTGGAAAAAACAGTGACTGACTCTTCCTAACCTCAGATGTAGGTGAAATAGCACCTTAGGTTTTTCCAACCACGAACAAGTCACTGTGTTTTTTTGGTTTAGTATACAAAATTCAGAAAAAAATGGTTTACAATTTTCTACTTTGGTTTCAAAAATAAAGAACTGAACACTGAACTGAACTATGGGCCATATAAATTCTGGTATTCAGAATAAAATTTCTTAGGCCAGGAACTAAAACAAAGAAATCTGGTGTGATGAAAAAAATAATACACAAGGAATACTTTATATTTTAACAAATCATATGTGTCAACACATGCAAAGTCTTTTAAAATATCAGGCACTTAACTAAAATCAGGCACGGAAATCTTAAGAAATAATTCTTTGAGCACAAGCATTTTCCTTCCATTGATTTCAAGCAGCATTTTCCACAAACCCACTGTTTCACCATAGTACGAAATAAATTAACAAAGGCCTGCCTATTTATTATTTTTCTACCGAATAATGATTTTTAGGCTATGAACTATTCAAATTCTTACATTGTGTTTTAGGCCCTGTACTATCTGGAGATTACTGTAATTATGAGATCGGTGATCAGATTGTACGAATGCTCTTTGTAAAGGTCAGTGCAGCATCGGTTAGATCTGAGCATTTTTCACCAAAACCTCACCAGAATTCAAACTAAATATGGTAAAGACATTTTCAGGCGCTTCATCTAGAGGTGATGGAGCCATTGGTACAGTTAAAGTCACTAGAGGAAATAAAATTTCTGGTTAGGAGGGCAGTGTCGTCTTAAACCACAGTACCAATTTCTGACCAGGCCTGATTTCCTATTTCTTGTAAAAGAAATAGAGCTATTAAATCATATATCATTGCTGAGCACAGCAGGGTGCTGTCAAGCAGTTAAATAATTTATAGCAGGAATAAATTGACATAATTTATAGAGACCAGCTGTGAAGAAGAAAAATAGATCACCAATGGGTTTCACAGCTACTATCTGGCAACAGCCAAGGATGAGGCTTAGGAAGCTGGATATCAATTGCAGGCTAAAAAAAGCATGCTATGACTCTCAACTTGTCACTTCATGTCTCACCTTCTCCAGCATGTTCCTATGACTACATTGGTTCTTCTGGGCCTCTTATTCCAAGTCATTCATCCAGGCTCACTTTCCATCCTCCAGCAAAGTTTTAAATCTTGGTTCACTCATTTTCAGAGTGTCATTCCCTTCACTGGTCTTTGTCCCCTCTCCAGCTCTTAGTAGACCACTTCTCTGTGCTTCCTCCCATCCTAGTTCATGTTTCAGCTTAAATTTTATTGCCTAGCTTCTATACCAAAAAGTCTGTGGCCCAAAGAGAGGGAATCGGGAAGATGCCCTATTTCCAACTCTGAAAGAAAAGCACTACAGGAGACGTGAGATTAAGATGTCAGTGAGGACAGAACTGGTGCTGTTTAGCTTTTAAAACAGAAGCTGTTTCTGCTGAACCCATTTAATCTATGATATCATAGACGATTATCCCATAAAACTTGGTCTAGATTTGGTGGAAAGCAGTGAAAGCATGTCTCATGCACAAAAGCAAAATTTTCATTGTGTTTCCAATATGCCTTGTAGCATAAGCTTCCAGCTTCTCCAAGAAAATGTCTTCTGCAAAAAATATTTTGTTTTCTAAGTTTTGTTCTTGAAGAAAGCTGAACAGTTGCACAATTTTGGCTGATACTGGCCAGTAAAATTCAGCCTGAGGCTGTATTTTCTGAACAACATGTAAAATTGCAGCCCAGACCATCGAGGTCTGGCAAAGCTATAAGCTGTTAAATACCGAGCCTTGTAAGTGGAAGTGTTAGTAATGTTTAATAGTAGGCAGTGCTACCAACTCCACCTATAGGATACCTTAAATCTGTTATTACATTTAAAAATAAGATCATGCTGAAAGAAATATTAAAACAACAACAAACATGCTTTTATCAAACTTGAAGGGTCATGAAAGGCTTTACAGCCTTAAGCTGATATATAAATGTAGGTTCTGATCTCGCAGTATATCCTGAGCGGAGGCAGAAGTCAACACTTTCCAGTTGTGGTGTCAGTATTCCCACAAGAGCGTGCTGGCGGAGCTTCACTACCTTGATCTGCTACATAAAATTTCCGTGGGAGTTCCTGTGCTCTGCGGTTCATGACTGAAATCTCTGCTCCCACTGAAGTCAAGTTTCCCTGGGAGAGTATTGAGCAATAAATAGATAAGGACCTCTGTGTGTAGAAACATTTTTACTGTAACGCTACCCGCGTTTGTCATGTTTTTATGATGAAGGAGAGCAGGATCAGGGTGTATGTATGGAGGGGGCAGGCAGTGTAATAATTAACATCTAGCAGACCTAAATTCTTTCTCAGTTGCTGGAAAGCAGCTGTTTAAAGGATTAAAACAAAGAAGAAAGAGCACAGTTGTTTCGGACAAATAGGTGCACTAATCTTCCAAAGTTTATGTTGAATTTGCGGTAGGCAAGAAAATGGAGAATGGAAAGAAATGTCAGGGATCAAAATGGGTTTCGTTGGCAGAGAAAACTGATTCTTTCTGTCTGCCTCTTTCTTTACATATAGAATTCTAAAAAACCCCAAAGAACACCCCCAAAACCAAATCAAAATAAAAAACAAACAAACAAACAAAAAGAAACCAAACCAAACAAAAAAAACCCCCAAACCGCCACAAAAAAAAGAAAAAACAACAACAACAAACAAACAAACAAAAAAAACCCCCAAACAAACAAAAAATGGAGCAAAGAGAATTAAATATCTTGAAATGTCCATAATTGTAACCCAGCTCTCATAGCTACCATGACCCTCTTTACACTTCATGATCAGCCAAGATACCATTCCACCTCTCCTTGCTCCAGGCCCAAAGAAACCACATAAAGTTGTTCTACCAATTTTAGCTAATCCTCAGCCCTTCCAGGAATTCCTAATATCTTGTCTTCTCTAATGTACATTTTCCCATGCCACCTTATGTTCTTGCATAACAATTTTGGTTGCTTTATAGGAATTTACTTTGTCTGCCTCAGGCTCCTATATTGCTTCTGTTATCTTACTGCACAGACAGCTGTAAGCACCAGCTACAACGTCACAGCAGAAGCATCAGTTTGTTGGATCAAAATGTGCCTGATGAGATTCTGCACTTGAGATGCCCTGGAGTGAGATGAAAACTAGGGGTTAGCAACTGAGAGTGTTGCTCTTTACTTCTTGCCAGTATTGGGCATTTATTCTGCAGAATCAGAGTTAGAAAATGAATGAACTCTCCAGCCCCAACCTTTGCTGTTAATTATTTTTCTTCCTGAAGAAGCTGTAGACTCTATTTTACACCACCTAAAAGTTCGTCAGTGTGTTTATCCTGTGCAACAATGCTCACATTTACAGAGGGAAGAAGAAATTAATACCATAAAATAGAAAATTTGCTAGATAATTTATTTTTGCTCTTACTTATATTCCTTATTAACTTTGAGAAATTATGAGAGATTTCTAATTGCTTTTGATGGAAATAGTTTCTGCCCCTGCATTTCTCCTCAGATATTCTTTTGTGGGGTAATGGGCTGTCTGCCCCACTGCAGAGGAGGTTTTCCTTATCAGAATTCCTGTCTGTATGAATCAGATTTTCAGTTGTCTCCACTCCTCTTACCAGTAAAGACAAAGGTGGAAAGAAATCAAGCAGAGATGAATTTCCAGCAATGGACAAGCCTAACCACCTCTGTGACTGATAACGGAGTGAGACTTCTGAGAAAGAGCATTATTTTAAAAAACTTCTGAAAACGGACAGGTTTTAGTCCTTAGAATACAATTGAACTGTATTGAATACATCACGGATGATCATACTAAACTAATTCCCCTTCAGAATGCCAACTTTCCTGAAGGTATTTAGAAGACAAATAACAATAGAAATGAACTGTTTTTCCAATAATGCAGAGGAATGGAGCCCATGTTTATGAATTCTTGAGGAAAATGGATAAAGACAATTTCATGCTGGCTCCTTGGCATCATGATAAAACAGAAGGTCTGTACTGCTGTACTGAAGAGGGGTGTGACTATTCCTGAAATCTAGAGCCATGTCTTCAACCTGTCAGACTTATTTTCCCTATTCTTGCTGTGCTGGGAATGCTCACTCTTAAAAATCCTTGGGCTTTGTGTTCTCCTTGAAGTGACATCTCTGGTAAAATGGAGTGGCAGGATTAATACACAATAGGAATTTGGAATATTTGCTGAATCTGGACTTTATAATAGCATGGCATGGAGTCGCATTTCAGAAACGAATTTAAAAGGAGTAGGAGAACTGCACTTTCAAGTAGGCTGGCAAGCAGACAGGGGACCATAAATCAAGGTTAATGATAATGGCAATGCTCCAGTTTGGAAGGGAAGATGAACATAAGGAGTATTACAAGAATTGGTGCTAGGCCCAGCTTTACTAAAAGCCATTATTTATTATGTTAATGGAAACTAAAGAACACTGAAGTCAGAGCAGTTGCCAAAATCTACAGAAGATGGAGAAGATATCTTGCCTAGCTTCAGCTGAGTCCTACTTGCTGAGAACATTTTTGTTTTCCAAATTTTCTTGGGAAAAAAAAAGAATGTAAAAATGTACCTGAAAAAATTACAAGGCTAAGAGGAAGGAGGTACTGTCTAGAAGCACATTTCCACAGACTTCGGAAAAGTCCAGATGAGTAGAGTGTATAGTATATATTTCAGGATGAATTAATGTTATTAAATATGGAAAAAGGTTAAAATACCGGATTTTCTTTGGAATGGGATATATAGCTGGAGAAAAATATTTTGAAATCTTGGTGTCAATGAAGAAGTGTTAACACAAATCAAGAAGTAAAGATCATATTTTAATATTAAATAGCTCCAGAACCAAGTGTTTTTGTGCTTCTTTTGTGAAGTTCAGATAGGTATTAACGTATTAAATTACAATAAAGAAATGTATGTTGAGTTTGAAGAGCTAACAGTATTGGGTGAGAAGTCAATGAGTTAGTTTAACAAAACATCGAAAGTTCCAAAAAAATTTTTTTTGCCAAATTATGACTAAGAGGGAGAAGAAAACCTGCTAAAAGTATTTAGTAAGATGAAAACAGCAAGAGGAGCGATACCCCAAGGGGCATGAGTAAGGGGGACGAACTCCGTGTAACTTTAAGCTGAATATTAAAATTATTGCTTGATACGAAATTTCTTCAGACTCAGAATTTGGTTTTGCCAGAAAGAAGATGAAAGCCCACCGATATCAGAGTTGTGCATTTGAAGTTGTTGGTTTGGTTATTTTTAACTAGTTTTACAAAACAATGATTGCACACTGTGAAGTGTGTTCTTATGCTACAGATGTCAAGGGCAAATCAGAAGCGAAGTGAAATACAGATGTGGCCCTCCAAAATCAGGATTAAAGACTTTCTATCCATGGTACTATTAAGTTTTTATCACACCCAAGGAAAAATGAATGAGACAGAAGTAGTAATGAAATCAACACTCTAATTTAGTGATTGGGTTGTTTCCTTGAAAGATGTAAACATGCTTTTCTAATTTTCCTGCATTTAGGAGTTTTGCATCCTATTTCTACTGTATCCATAGTAATTGGACAAGATATTTAAACAGGTCTTACAGCAAGGACTGGAACATGAGTCTGCCCTCATAAAGGAATACTTAAACTGAAAAAAGAAGGATTATCTCTTGGCCTAGTGAATCTTTTATAACTCCAGGGAAAGCTGGCTGTCTAGAAGGGTGCATGAAGTCATCCTCCAACAGCTCAATGTTTAGATCCCATTCCTAGGACATGTGTATTTGATATTTCTTAAGCTAGGAAAACAACTGGAAATAGGTGTTTCACAGGCTGCATGAGTGCTCTGCCCTCTGCGTTAACAGATGACAAAACAACACCACAACTGCCAAAACCTTTGCTGGCATTTCCATGAAGAATCTTGCTCAGAAGACATGCTGTAAAAATCTGTAATATATAAGAGAGGTAAGAGAATAGTCATAGTCTTCTGATGTAACTGATGTGCTGGGATTTTCTGTGTTGTGTGTGCTAGAGCTGGCGTGGCTGGGGCTGACTGGGTGCATAAGTTAGGGGTGAAATGGAAGCATTAAGGGGCTACTATTTTGCAGTCACACAGCCTGTGTCACGCGTCTGACTTTTTATTGGCCATTCTGAAAAACATAAATGTGCTGACAGCAGCATCTGCCTGGGAATTCGCTGGAAAAGAATGGTCACACAGACAATAAAATCTCCAGAGCTGACTTTCAGGAAGCAGGAGTGGAGGATTGGTATCTCTGCAGGCTGCCTATTTGCACTACATCACCTGTGTCATTAATCCTGGAAACCTTGTCACTGTCTGGAAACTATTTTCTTCGACTATATTCAGGAGTTCCGGACCCCATTTCTACCTGCCCCAAAGCAATTCCCTACACTGCATGTAGTCCATTAAACGACACACAATTCCTGTTTAGGTTTAAAAAAAAATAGCCTTTTGCTTTTTGGAGCTCTATTTGGATTTTTATTGACTGACTATAGTAGACTATTATGTCACTTGCCCTGTAAAAGTGCACAAGCCATGCATGACATCAGTGTCAGAGATAAAAAGGAAAGGCCAAGGTCTGCAAAGAAGCTTAAGGTACTTAAATTCAAAACATAGGTCCTTGGACTTTTTTCATACCTTTCAAAGAAATGGAATTCCCATCAGTGACAATTTCTAGATGTCTACATTTCTGGTGTTAAAAATATGGATTTCTTTCAAAGTCCTGGTAGCAGATCAGTATCTAAGTCCTCTCCAGGTTCCTAAACTCCACAGATTTTGACAGTCTTCCTCGTGATGTCCCTGTACTCTGGGCCGTGTTCCAGTTCTGCCTGGAGAAAAGCTGGGAGAAGGTAAAATCTCTAGCCTTTGACAATGCAATGGTGAAGACGACTCACGGGTGAAAATTTTTCCAGTTTATTTTGGCCCAGATGTTTTTGCTGAGGTCGTTTGCTCACATAGGTCAGTGAAGCCTCTCCTGCCTGTAGCTCCCCTCAGTCTTTAGTGAATACCTTCCACAGAGGAATAAGTGCATTCTAAGTGCCCACCAGTCTGTCAGGAGGGGATCCAAATCATGGGGTTGTTGGTGGACAGCTTGACTTGTGTTCTCTTGAATCTCAATGGATCTCAATCTCAGTGAATCTCAGTTATCTCAATGGATAATTTCACTGTGCAGATGCTGTTGAATAATCACCGGGCTGTGGAGGAAAGTGGTGAAGTCTCTCTGCCATCACTGGTAAGGCACTGTGCCCCATTTATGGGCAATGCAAACCTGCCCCTCTGCCCACAGGAGAGCTGCAGCCGTGCAGATGTTTGGGTTGAGGGAGAGCTGCATCTTCACTTTGTGAGGAAAGGGCTGGGCTAACCTGTGGCCTCATTCAAGGCAAAAGTCGTCCTGGGTCCTAAGAAAGAGTATCAAACTCTTGCATTTTCAGAGATGTGACAAGCAATCCACAGGAGAGTGATGGAATGGAGAGCAGAAAATCTGGTCTAGGTTCTCTAAAATTTGGGAAGTTTCAGATCATGAGACGGAGCAGGAGCCCCTAACCAAAAGTGCAGGTGCTATGGTAGTCTGAATTAAAGTACCCACATGGTATCTTGTGATGCAGAAAAATATTGAGTCTCCCAGCAGGCACAAGGAGGCCACAGCTTTTAAAGATCACGGAAAATGGATGTCTGGGTGGCAAACACATGAAAACCATCTGGAACATCATCAAAAGAGATTTCTTGTTTCTTAACTAGGTATACTGTTACCTGTATCATATCTCAGTCCAAGATGGATGTTTTAAAAGCTCTTGTGCAGGCTCAGATAGCACTAGGTAGGTTCAAAACACTGCAAGCAGCCCTGCCATTGTCTGCAGGGTGTGTTGAAAGTGAGGCCGAAGAAGTGGGAATGGAAACAGCATTCTTGGGATGGGTGGATCCCTTGTCACCAGCTTTTGGCAAGGTAGGTGCTGTGTCAAGGCTGTGCCTGCCTTCAAATCTGCGTTTTGAGACACTGTGTTCTTGTCTCAGATCTTCAGATACCCCTGATGTCATTACTGATGGTAAAAAATATCTGCCTTTTATTTCTATTAAAGAAACAGTCTCTGCTGTCTAGCTCAAACCAGATCCTTGATGTTTTGAACACTCGCTAGTATCTACCTGGACTACTGTTAAATAAAAATCCATTTGCTTCTCTTTAAGTAATGCACTCAAATATGGTCTCTGCAAAATGCAATTTCCATCTAATGCTTGAAGGAGACCTCATGAAATAAGATGCTGAGAAAGATTTACGAGTCACCGAAGCTCAAGCTAATGTGCTGATAGCTGTGGAATTTCAGATGTTTAAATAGAAGCACTCACAGCTGCAGCAGGAATTTCCTAATTTGCCAAAAGCCCTTAGAAAACAACCCTCCAGAATGGTAAGTAAAGGTTTAAACTATATATGCACACTTGATTTTTATACAATTTTAAATAGTCCTTGCAAACAATTAAAAATAATTGTGGAATCATCTTCATTCGCAAAAATACTTCTGAGGATGGA
This sequence comes from Acanthiza pusilla, assembly GCA_036630365.1. Classification (NCBI taxonomy): domain Eukaryota; kingdom Metazoa; phylum Chordata; class Aves; order Passeriformes; family Acanthizidae; genus Acanthiza; species Acanthiza pusilla. The sequence goes on from JAXCHO010000164.1 coordinate 54,673,671, forward strand.
ACAAGCAAGGAAGAGTCTTTTTAGATTTCTGTCTGCTTTAATTTCTGTCTGTTCTGCTCCTGGGAATTCTCCTAGATGCATACACCTGATGGCACCTACTCTGCAGAATAGCTGCTAAAACCTCCAAATTCCTCTGGGAAGTCTCTTACTGACTTACCCTCTACTGAGACTTTCCTCGGCTTCTAAGCACAGCATAAAGAGCAAAACAGACCAGCTCCTGGCTTGAATAATTGTTTGAAAGATTCAGTCATGTTGAGTGAATGTTTTACTTAGCTAAGCGCTGCAACACCAATTTCATTATTAAAAATAATGGAGGATTTGATGCAATGGAAAGCTGATTTACAAATATGACGCATGCCAAATCCAAATTTCAGGTTTCTTGGTTCGCTTAATGTTATTTCAAGATGTTAAATGGACCATACACTAGGTTGTTTTCTGCAGGAAAGATAGACTGCAATGCACTTTTATATGCTTCATCCTTATAGTAAGTGTTCAGAAGAAGGATAAAGAGCCATTTGAGAAGACAGGCAGTGCTTATAATCATGTAGCTGGGATTGTTTAAGAGTGTTATTATTTTTCCAGTGTATATATGTTGGCATAATGCTGTTTTGGATGGAGTTATGAATGTATATTAATAAAAACTTTTTTACCAGTATAATTCCTCCCCTGGCCAAAATCAGCTACACAAGTATAAGCATATGTATGTAAGCACAACTGTGTTTATACCATTACGAATTGCAGTTGAAGCCTCTTGTATAGGCAAACCCAAGCCCTTCGACTCTTCAGAACTCACCAAAATGGCACCAGCCTTAATGTTTAGAGATTTGACCCTCTTTTGTGAACAAGTTATAAATCACTTTTCTCTGCATTTGGGGAATAGTCCTTAAAGGAACATGTTTAAAGAGATGTCGTGCTTCCAACTGAGGCATTGGAAACAATTTTTTTTTTGCAATGTCCCTCAAAAACCAGTTGTGTCAAGCGTGCCAAGTGTTTGATATTGGTTTTCTGACAGGGAAACTTAGAAATGTATTGTTTGGTTTGATTCTGGATAACACAAACACTTCCATGCTTTGATGAATCCTTGATGTTGCAGTTCTTTAGAGAAAAGATAACGACAACATCAAGCTTCAGTCAGGGTCCTTCTATCATATTTCGGTTATATGCAGTCAGAAATCCAGCTGCAGGGTAATCACAGAATCCTAGAAAGGTTTGGGTTGGAAAGCACCTTAAAGATCAATCCCTTCCAATCCCTTGCCATGGGCAGGGACACCTTCTATAAATCAGCTTTTTCAGGTCCCCATCCTGCCTAGTCTGGAACATATCCAGGGACAGGGACCCCACAACCTCTTTGGGCAACCTGTCCCAGTGTCTCACTACCCTCAAAGTGAAGAATTTCTTCTTTTCATCCAATCCAATCCAATCCAATCTAATCCAATCCAATCCAATCCAATCCAATCCAATCCAATCCAATCCAATCCAATCCAATCCAATCCAATATAATCCAATCCAAACCAATCCAATCCAATCCAATCCAATCCAATGCAATCTAATCCAATGTGATCTAATGCAATGCAATGCAATGCAATGCAATGCAATGCAATGCAATGCAATCCTATCCAATCCAATCCAATCCAATCCAATCCAATCCAATCCAATCCAATCCAATCCCTCTTTTCAGTTCAAAACCATCCTCATTTGTACTATCACTACATGTCCTCGTCGAAAGTGCCTCTCCAGTTCTCTTGTATCCCCTTCAGGCACTGGAAGGTGCTATAAGGGCTCCTTGGAGCCTTCTCCTTTCGAGGCTGAACACCCCTAACTCTCTCAGCCTGTCTCCATAGCAGAGGTGCTCCAGTCCTTTGATCACAGCCTGGATGGGCTGCCTCACACTCAGGCTCTTGGTGAGCACCATCCTATGACAGAGCATTGCAAACCCAGTAGTGCTTCTGTACTAACACATGGAGTTAATTCAGGACCAGGAGCGACAGTTTCATGTCCAAATTATTAAAGATACACAGGGAAGCGATGCAGCATAGAGACATTGCAGAAGAATCTGTTGATTGAGCTGGTTGCCTGGCCACCCAAGGCATTTTTCTCAACTCATAATGGTTGGAGTCTCAACTCCAATAATGGTTAAGAGAAGTTGGCTGTGAATGCATTTACTGGTGAAGATATACATCTTCTAAGGCAGTGGGAATTTTACTCTTAATATGGAAAAATTATCTTACTTCTGTTCTCAGAAGTGGACATAAGTTAGATGTAAATCCAATTAATTGCTTTTGAATTTGCTGGTCATTGGAGAAGACAAAAAGGCAGTGTTTTTCAAGGCCTGACCCAAAGTTCACTGAAGTTTGTAGATGCTATTTTTCATGGGCTTTTTCTCCAGCCTCTTAGTAAGTCTGTATTTGCAATGCCTCGGCTTCCATGATTCATTGTATTGCTCAAATTTCACACTCTGAGATGGAATGAATGTGTGATATCAGTTTAAGGAGAATAAAAATCATTAGAGAATTGTTCCAAGGACATTTGGGACAACCTAGCACTAAATGAGGTTATGTATTTGCAGTCCATCTCACTGCAGCCAGTCAGTACATGTCATTCCGAGAAGACGTAGCTGAGTTAGGATAATTTCCAGTTCACTGTAGGTTTTTGCTGCAAGAAATGAATACTCAGTCTCTCCCAGGAGGAGAAGGAACCTACTAGACATCATTGGGTGTGTGAAACAAATATCTTCCAAGGGATCAGCAACATCAGATGCTATTTGAACACTGATAAAACAAGACACAGGCACTTCAGGACAGGCAGTAAATTTCACACTTTGCAAAACAAATGTCTTAGCAAGTACGAATTCAGCATTTAATCAAAGCTTGTGGTCACAAGAAAGTTGTCAGTTTTGTTTTCCCTTGTTCCTTCTTTCTTCTTGTGAGTTGCTTTTATTTAAATGGTCTTTGATATTTTCTAGAAACTCTTCTCATTTTCTTGTTATTTTTAAGAGATATGCTGCTGCAAAAATATTGCTGTGCAAAGCAATCTCCTGCAGTGTCAAACTTCTCTTTGTTTTCAATGTTTTAAAAATAGTTCTGTATTTAAATATTCTCTGGCATTGAAGAACTGAGCCATTTTCTTTATGGTTCATATTGAACCATGTGTATGCGACAGCATTTTCTGGGACTTCATATTTTATTCATTAATTTATTTTGAAAGAGTAGCTGTTTGATGTGCAGCTATTTCAAGCCAATTCTACTTTCTAAAATCCTTCTAATCAAACTGGATAACATCCTGGTATAAATATTTAATTTTAAAAATCCTGACTCTTGTGATAATTTTTATTCTGTATTGTAAGCTTCAAACTCTTCTTCCATGCATGAAGAAACTGATGTTATTCTCAATATAAACACAAAGACACTAACATTTATCTTCTACCTTCTAGTCAGCTTGTGTAATCATGTTTCAGTACAATTAAGTAGTTTAATATTTGGGACAGAGTTTGGGCATATGACAATGCCGTGTCTGCTCCTGTCTGTAGCTCTTAATAGAGTGGCTAAATCGAGGCTGAAATCACAGACTTCCTCATTAATTTACCAAACTTTGGCCATAGCAAGGAGGGAAGTGTGGCACTGCCTGCCTCTGAGGGACTGGGCTCCAGCCTCTGGGGACCCTGGCTGTGCAGGGACTTTCCTGTCAGTTCAATGCCCTTGTGGCCAGGAGGGGCTGGAGATGGAGAGATGGCCCTGGAGTCTGACACAGCCTGTCCTGGCAGCTGCTCCGAGGCCACTGGGATCAGCTGTCATCCCAGTCTGGTGCACCCTCTGGACTTGTGTCGTGAGCACTGACACTTTTCAAATGCTCAACTCAGAAATCACTTTTAAAGAATAGTTGGAGGGAGAGAAGGTTGAGCCAAAACTGGCTTTTTAGGTCATATCCTAATGACTACAAACTGGGCTAGGAAATGAGAAAAGTGGGGTGGCTTTCTCTATTTATTCCCTTTTCTTTTAATTTGGGGATTTTCAATTATTCCTGCAGCCCTAAGAGGGCTCCTGGCTGGGCTTTGCCTCATGCTGTTGTGTTGAGGGAAGCATGGATGTGCAAGTGGGAGGCTTTACAGAGTGAGTGAGTTACCAGCAAAACGTAGCTGCTTCCAGGATTAACAGCAGCTGAATGAGAGTTTTCCACAACACACTTAAAAACTTAGATTACTAGCCAGTTACAGATGACTTTTTTGGAGTTAGCCTTTAACCCCTCTGCCTGCCTCTGTACTGAGGATATATCTCTCTCCTTGTACCTCAAAAAGCAGTTTAATATCTATCTTGTATTAGATCATCCCTTCCATCTTCCCACCAGTAGATGATTGCTCCTGGGAGAAGTGCTTAGGATTTTGTGTGGTCCAGTTTTGAAAGATTTTGGACACAAGAATCAGCCTCTCTCCTTATGGCACGGCTTCACATCCTACTTCGTTCAAGTGGTAGAAATTGCATTCCAATTTAAATTTTCCTTTTTCCTAACTTCATCCTCTGAGAGCCCATTTAATTACACCGGGCAGCTAAGCCAATTCTCATTCAGCCAAATTGGTGCTGGCTAAGTCTGACTCCCCCTGAACTTGGAAAAGCACCATGCATGTGACAGAGAGGTAAAACAAAGATATTCCCTTAATAGTGTCCAGTGGGTTTGCTGAGATCTGACCCCTGACACCTTGGCACGAGCCTGAGGGAAAGCTGAGAGCCTGGGCCCAATACTCCACTGCCCATCAATTTGATTTCTTTTTCTACAACCTGCTAAAACCGTTGAATTTTCTATTTAAAATAAAATAAACCCCTCTATTTTTCAGCCCACTGTTATTTATCACAAGGGGTAATCATGTGAATCATGTTTTTGCATTTCTCCTCTGTTTCACTTCCCAAATCCAGGCTACAGGCAAATTTGAAATGCTCTGTGGGAGACAGCAGGGCACATTCAAAATATGCTGAACATTTTGAAGGGATTCTGGAAAGAAATTTAGAGTTTATTAGAAGATGGAAACACTTTTGTTTCTAATGTGCAATTAGGGAATTGCAAATCTTACAAGAAAATCCGAATAGCCAGGATAAAAAATTCCAACAGCCTAATACCCCTAGTAACATCCAGGTCTGGCATTTAAATTAAACATCTCTCTCTTTCAAGGTGTGATCCTTTTCATTCTCCCCTCCAAGGCCACAAAGCAACATTTAATGTAATTTGCCAAATTAGAAAATCCACTCACTCTGCTCTATCAAGGATTCATGCACCCTTTTCTTCTACCTTTCCCAAAAGCAGGGAAAGGGTTGCTTAAAATATGACACTTGTCTTTGTAGGAGAAGTTGTTTAACAGGAGTTGGGTGAGTTTGGATTATTTCCAGAGCAATTTCTCGCACAGCAGCTGTAAGGGCCCTGTCAAAACACCAGCCTGAATCATTTACTCACTGTCCTTTGCCATTCCTTTATCTGTGAGGAAACTAAAAATAGAGATGAATTATGGGGCTCCAAGTAACTACACTGAGTGGAGCATTTGAGAGGATGGTGTGTATTTAAGAAGAAATGGTTTATAATCGAAACAGAAATAGTAGGAGCTAAATATAGACTTTCAAATTCATTTGGACTCTGGAGCTGGCAGTTTTGTCTTTATGGTATTTGTATGATTTCCTTATTTGAACTAACTTGAAGTGTTTTGTTTTGTGTTTTTTTCACACTGCATGCATTTTGGTGATCCAACACTTTTGGTACAGAGCAGCATGGAATATCTGGCAAGTACAAGTCAAATTTTAAAACCAGATTTTTTCCCCAAAGTTCCTGTGAAGAAAACAAACTGGGAAGTAGTGAACCCTCAAAGGGTGACATGGAGAAACAATACATTTTTGCCAAATCCATTATTTTCATTCAATTTTGATTAACAAGTCCAGGGTAGTGATGCTTTCCCTCTGGGTGTAGAGACACATGAGTTACTTCCTCCCACACTCATCCCAAGCCAGAAGGGCTCAGAGAGCCCTGATTCTGGTGTGCACTGTTAATTGCTGCCATGACAAGCTAGAAAGTCCTCTCCTGTGATTTTCCCCTTGAAAAGCTCCGGCAGAAATCACTGCACCACACTCCCCCAGACATTGTGGATGTTCTCTAAATTCCCCTGGGCAAGTGGGAAGCAGTTTTCTTTTCTGTGGGGTCAACAAAAAGCAAAAGCACATTGGGTTGTCATTGCCCATGGACACCTGGCTGTTGTGGGCAGTAGAATTTGTGGTAGAAAAGGCTAATGCAAAACACCACAGTTTCTTAGTGCTCAGATTGCCAGGTAAATAGGCAGTAAAACATCATGAATAGTCCTCTCACCTAACTGTAGCTGCCTATTTGATAATATTTGGGTCTCAACTAATTGTCTCCCTCTAAGACTGGGGAGAAAGAGGAATCATCCCATCTTAACACAGGATTAGTACTGCCCACTGGAAGTGTGCCACTCTAGTGGATATTGAAAAAGCCTGGATGCCAGTTCGGAGTCAGAGAATCCTATTCTAAGAACAGAATTACCCAGAAAAACTCAGATATCCATGTGGGCCAATAAATAGTTTGAAAATGTCTCTGTAGAAGAGATTTTATACAACCTTTCCTTTCCAAAACAAATTATTTGGCTAAAGACACAACACTACTTCAGTTCAATCTCAATAGAAATAAACAAAAAATATTTTTCATTAAAACCAGCAATTACTGAATAACAGGATATAACTTTCCACCACATCCTATTTCTAGCTGCAGGCTTTCTGAAAATGCACCAGCATCCCAGTGGCAGAAGTGGCATTTTTGACTGAGCTCCCTGATGACAGAGCTTTCCAATAACAGCAAGCCTCATCTTCACCTCTCCATCAGGTCTGCCAGGGGGTGAGTTCAGAATTAAGTCAGGAGGGGCAAAGACATCACTGCATCATCTTTCAGCCCTTCGAAAAAAACAAAGAGCACATACTTGGCAGCGCTTTAATTTCTATGGTTACTTATGAATAACAGCGCAGCTGGGGAACTGTTGCTACAACCCACTAGCAGAGATCATTTAAGAGGTCACACTTAAGCAGATCCATTAAAAAAACACTGTTTTTTTTCAGAGATAATAAAATTGCAGACTGTAGGTTGTACTCTTTATGTTGATATCCAGAGGACTATCCTGCTAGTCATAAATTTGCCCTCATTGTTTAGAAAGCCATAGGAGGAAGGATGGCTCTTTATTTCAGACACCAACCAGGACTGATGATTTCTGGACAAAATCTTGACCAGGAACATGATTCACTTGGATTTGGTCAGTCACAGATGTTGATGTCTCCCATGCTAATGCAGGCCAACGCTTCACGCAGCTTGGAGAGGCTTTCTGGCCAGGGAGACCTGCACAAGGCTTTGCTTTCTACCAAGGGGACAGTAATACAACTTTCCAGCAAAGTCCAGAAAAAATAATTAACCCTGAATCAGAATGATTTGGGAGCTCTGACACAGGCTTCCTGTACAACCTGGGTGAAATAGCTGGTTTGTGCTTTTAATTTTGATGTTTATTTCCTTTCTTAGTTATTGGGGCAGCAGTCATGAAGCCCTGGTAACTTCATTGCTGTACAATATATCTTTAATTGATGGAACAGACTTTAAAAGCCTTTTGGCCTAGGAAAGCTTATTGCTCTGTATTTCACAGCACCCTGTTCAGAAGGGAAATGAAAGCAAAATTCACTCTTCTTTTTGTCGGCCATGAACTTACTATGGTCTCCTCTGAAGCAAATTCACTCCTGAACAGCCAGGGACGAAGAATTTAAGTATTTATTTTACTTTTACAAGTTCAAAAAGGTAGCATGTCATCAGGGAATGGAAAAGCTGGTATTTTACATGCATATGGGTAGAATTTTAAAGGACACTATTAAAAATATGAAATAATTACTAAACTCAGCATCACAGAATCACAGAACCACAGAATGGTTTGGCTTGGAAGGGACCTTTAATATAATTTTGTCCCAATCCCCCAGCCATGGGCAGGGAAGTCACCCACTAGATCAAGTTTCTGCATTAATGCCCTGAGCCTGTGAGTTGGCCCATGGAAATGCTGCCGCGTCAATGTAAGTGTTGTGTTTTGACATTTTATTCAGTGTAATGCAGGATTGTTATCAAAAAAGACAAATGAAATCCATGTAAGTCCTTTTTCAAGACTCTTCTTTCTGCATACTGTCCCTACACACACTGGAATAAGCGCATCATCCCAAATAAAGCCACTGACATCAGTAGAGTTTCACCTGGGACAGATTTGGCTTACTTTTGCTAATTGCATCATTACCCTCAAGCTGCACTGAACAATTCATTAGTGGCAGACAGCTGAATTTCTGAAAGTGTGTGTAACATAACTATAACCAACCGCACAGTAGAAACTACTCTCAGTAGCTCCTCTGGGCAACCAAAGACACCATGAAATTGAATAAATAAATATAAACAAAGAATGTTTTTCAATTCACTCACCATCTGGAGTATTGGATATTTTTCCAGCTCTTAAACTAAGGCACCTTTGCATTCTATTATAGACAATCCTCTTTACCTTTTGCCATCTCTGATGACCCCAGTGAATTTAAGAACATTTCTATGGATTAGAGATTTACCTTCACAGCACTTCCAAAGAATAAGCCAGCAGGCCATGGATAGCTAAATTTTTGAAAATTCCTGCTTAAATCTTTTCTTGTTAATGTTTAAGGGAATGGTCAAAGTATGATTTTGATTTTTATTCTTCCTGGATTTTCCTCAATACTATTTTCACTACTGGTTAAATTCCTACAAATAATGAGGCAATGCCGGGCATGGCTCCCGGCTGCGTGGGGCTGAGCTGCCAGAGCAGTGGCTGGGCTGGGGTGACAGGGACAGCCAGCTCTCCCCAGCATCTCCTGGGGCCGTTCCCCATGGTGGTGTCCTCAAGCTGCTGCCCTGCCCAGGAGCAGAGGTGAGCTCAGTGGCAGACAGGGCTTGCCCTGTGCCAGCTGCCCTGAGTGCCTGACAGCCTTTCTGAACCTGCTTAATTTACCAGCAGAGACTCAACCTGGAGTCTGCCACGGCACCTTTCTTTCTTTGGCAGGTACTGTGTTCCTTCCCCACTTTAGTCTCTAACATCACACAAGGAGGAATGGTATTGCTTCATCCCTCTTGTGTTAGACTCTGGATAAACAGGATGTTTCCTACAGAACTTGCAGTTTGACTGATGTGTCTAATATCCAGTGTAGGACTTAATTAAATAAATATCCCCCATCCAAACAATCTTAGTTGTTGGCTAAAGTTCTGTTTCTTGAGACACAAAGTTACCTAATCTGAAATGTTATGGCTCTTGCCCCCTTTCTCTTTCTCTTACTCATGGTCATACTCTTTCTTGCTTCAGGAGAAGAGGGACCATCACTCCCTCAGTGGGACACTCTTCATTCTCCCTATGATGGCTGAAAATGGCAGAGGCTGTGTGCAGATACTCAAAGGTTTTTCTAGATCTCTGGATCACTGGAGCTGCTTAGGTGCAAGTGTGGCAGATCTGGGGCTGTGTCACCTGCAGGTATGTGCCCTACCAAATATTCCAGTCTGGAAATGAATAACTTTTAGTGTCTGGGTCATCCCACCCCACCACAGACCTCTGAAACAGCTATTATGAACTGTACCCTGCAAGTGCCTGTTTCTGTTCAGTGGTTGTAAAGGCATTCTGGATGATCACCTCTGCTGCACCTTCAGGAGACACCTGAGGCCAGGAGAGGCTGGTTCAGACACCAATCCCCTGCTGAATGTAGGTTTAGATGGGGGCCTGCTCAGCTCATTGCTTGATGAAGTATCACAGATTGTGATTTTCTCACACAGATACTATCTACAGAGCAAAAATCTGAGATCAAATCTTCCATTTCTCCTACATGCCTCTCTCCACCCCAATGCATTCAACGCCCTTTGGCCAACATCCAACTTGCAGACTGAGCCCAAATTTTCCTTCCACCCTGCCTGACTTGTATTTTAGGAAGACCTACATGCTCCATTCCCATAATCAGCATTTTCAAGTTTTTCAAGAGCTGGGGTTGTGCCCAGAGAAGCCCACTGGGGACTGCATTTGTGAATATTCCTGGTAGATGCTGACTAACGTGCACCTGCTGCTCAAACAGGTCCCAGTCAACACCCTGGTTGTGGTCTGGCTTTGCTGGTGTCTCAGAAATGCTGAATCACCAGATCCTCTCCTGTCATATGCTGGAGCCGTCTCCCCCTTTGTCCTGGAACTTCTCCAGACCTTATAATTTCTAATAGCACAGGGTTACCAGGAAAACAAATCATCCTTCATGAATGACCTCATGAGATAACCATTTAATTGTCCTCCACCTCTGGTGATCTACAGAAGTTTCGTGTAAATAAAGGAGCTGAATCATCTTTTTCACAAATGTTTAACTTGACCCAGTCTATAAGAAAGGAAAAAAGTAGTAAAATATTTTTATAAACATACTGTGCATGTCCAATTTGTCCTGCTTTAGCAAAGTATAGCCAAAAACTAGAGAGCTGTTGACCAGTTCTTGCCAGAAAGCTTGTTTCTTTTATATCTATCTATCTGTCTGTCTGTCTATCTATCTATCTATCTATCTATCTATCTGTCTATCTACCTACCTACCTACCTACCTACTTACCTACCTACCTACGTCAGTGTGTCCATACTTTCTTTATATCTGCAAGGCTGGCCAAGCAATTGTGTTTGAGGATAAAGAAAAGTCCAAGTCCATTAAGGCCTAAATTAAGGAGATAGCAGTCTAAAATTTAGAGGAGACCATGAGCAAGTAAGTTTGAAGGCAGCTACTCCACAGCCAAGTGCTGTAAATCCCTAGCAAAAACCTCTAACAAACTCTCTGTGGTGTAGCTTTATCACCAAATGTTTTGTCTTCATTTAATTAATGGAACAAATTACAAATAAAAGTTTATTTAACTTTTCATTTCTCAGCTTCTTTATCTCTATTTCTTTAACTCTCTAAAGAATAAAATTGCTTCTGCAAAAGAAGCACCTGCAATGACAGTTTCTTACTTGCTCTGATTCCAGGAATAAAGACAAAAAACCACCTCTGATGCTTCACTTCCTGCCTGCCCATTCAAACCAGCTGCTGCAAGCCCAGCAATTCTAGTACATCCCTGCATTTGATACCTCTTTGCTAATTTTTAAGCTCTCAAGCAGTGATTAATGGAATGGACAAACCAATATCAGACTGAGACTAGCTTTCCTTTTCAACACAGAAAGCGTCCAGTGTGAATATAAACTACTAACACTTTCTCCTGCAGTGACTGGTGGAGGCCCTGGTCAGGAGCCCTGGTCACTGAGGGTGTGGCACAATTGTGCAGTTGGCCACACTCCTCCTCCTCAGCTTCAGCCAGGGACATCACAGACAGTTTTGTGCTGGGGCTTTGTGGAGGGCAGAAGGAGCTGGGACCCACGTACCAAGTCTGAACTCCTGCTGTTGGGCTGTAGTTTTGCTGCTGCCACCTCGGGATGCAGCCAGGCCTGGTTTCAAGTCAGAAGCAAGTGGTGAAGGTGTTTCCCTGGGAAGTGCAGGTCATGCCAAGGAGGGAGTTGGGTGCTGTCCTTTCCTCTCTGAATCAGTCACCTCCTTTGGCAGCACAAAGGCTCAGCCTCACCCACAGAGTGGGGCTGTGCGCTCTGCACTCTCCTGGGTGCTCATCACCATCCTGAACCAGAGAGGAGCAGAGCTTTAGATGCACCAATCTGCAAGGTGCCTCCTATCACCAAGCCCTGCCCCTCTCCCGTTCACAATATATACACCTGCCAATGCCTGTGCTTCTGCAATTTTCCACCCGTAGTTATGCCGTGCAGTTTTGAGTAATGTGATTACAGTGAGTTAATTTAGCACTTCAAAAATAAAGTAAAAATTAATATTGGTACGTTTAAAGGGTGCATTGGACCCTTTAAATTGGGACAGCAAATTGTTGTCCCAATTAAAGCAGATTTCTTGCTATAATTATTTCAAGGAAATAAATTTGTCTTGTTTGAAATGGCTGAAAGATTTTAGGGACGATTTCGTAATTCTGTTGAGTCCAAGAAGATAAGTGAACAGAAACTGATCTGTTAAAAACTCAAGGAATCATAGCATGCAGCAATAGTAATTTGACACAGAGCTTACACAATAGATTTCATTTTTTCTTAACAGAACAATAATTGAAAACTGACTTAGCCCCTTAAATAAACCAGTGACAGCTGGGAAAATCAGCAGATTGGCCTTTTGTGCCTGTTTGTAGCAGATTTTGGCAGCAAGATAGTTGATGTAGTCTCTATAGGACACAGTTATTATATCTTCCAGATGTGCTTGACCTTTATCTTGGATAAAAAAGCATCTTGCCATAGAAACTATCAATTTATATACTCTTAGCCCAAGTCATCAGCTCCTTTAAGATGCTGAAAAACCCCTCTTGTGATGGTAGTGCTTCCAGTGGCATTCAGTACAAACATCTAACTTGTGAGTGCCTCGATTTTTCAAATGCATGTCCATAATTTAGCTCAACGTGCCTGTAGAGCTTCTAATGAGGAAGATCTGTAACATGATAAGGGTTGCTTAGTACTCAGTGCACTCAGAGGGACAGTGCTTGCAGAGGGACATTCAGGAGGTTCTTCCTTGGGTAGCTGCTCACAGTGGGTGGAAGTAGAAAGAAAAATGGCAATGGCTTCTGCATGGATTGCTTTGTTATTTCTTTACGTGTGTGGGATGATGCCATTGTTGTCTTAGGCTTTTTGGGGGAACTGCATCAAACACAGTGCCCAGGGAAGAGTTAACCTGCAAATACCTTAATGCTCACCTGCCAGGCAGTGGAGAAGAGCACAGGCCACCTCATACCTCACACCTCTGACTTTGGGGGACGATGGCATACTTGTGTCAATGTAAATTGTTCCACTGGCAAAACCCCAGAGCCAGGAAAGCAAAAAAAAGAGCCTCTAGCTGTAAATGCACTTGAGTCAAAGGAGGATGTTCAGTATGTTAATTTGAGTGTGTGGCACAAGAACAGAGTGACTGTCACACATCAGTGTTTACGGGGAGGAGAGCAGGGGACAGAGAGGAGCAGAGGAGAATAGGGGAAACAGGCAGAGTGCTGTGGGGTGAGAGGGGAGCTGTGGGCACCCTGGGCCTGGCTTGGAGGTACAGAAGAGGGGCTGAAAGCATGACATCAGCTTGAAGAGAGGATTTCTTTTGGTGGAAAACAAAGCAAGATGAGATGTCAAGTGTGTTGTACTTGCTGTCACATACTCAAGTCTCTGGGCTAGTAGCTGAAGAGCCATGGCTACCTGACTCCCAATGGTTTTGTGGCATCTGTTAACCTTATGGTGACTGAATTTCTTGCTTTTCTGTTTCATATGGGTCTGTTTCATACAGGTGAGAACTCCTGAAACAGAATACAGGTTCAGTACAGGAGTCCAGGCTGACACACTCACTCAGAGAGATCTGTGTCCTGGTCAGTGCATCTCAGACAGCCTCAGTGCAGCATTGCAAATCTTCTGTGACCTCCTTCCATCGTCACATGAACCAGTATTTCTTGGTCCCCTGTGGCCAGGCAGGCTCATAGGTGTGAACTTGTCACCTGCTCTGAGGCACAGGGCCACCTCATTATGTGACTTTGCGAAGAGATGCCTCATGTTGGGAATATAAAGGGCTGGAGGGAGGTGTGACAGGGTGTGTTAAGGTTACAGCAGAAGAAACCTTGAGTAATGCCATTACAGTGAGTTAATTTAGCACTTCAAAAATAAAGAAAAATGAATACTGGTATGTTCAAAGTGTGCTTTGGACCCCTTAAGGTTGCAGAAGAAACCTTACTGACAGAAAAACTAGAGGCAAGCTGCACGAGCCTGTGGCCCACCAGTATGGAGCACTGACAGTGATGGATACCACTCTGCCCTCTACATTGCTGTGAGACAGGCAGATGAGCTTACAGAAAAGTGAAAGTACACAAATGATGTAGGGAAGAGAGAAAAAGGGGTCTGAAAGACATTCTCTTGTGTCCACATTTCACCTAGATCTAAAACCTTGGAGATCCTGTGATACAACAGTAAGGCAGTTTCAAAGGAGGAGGAGGATTCTGGAACACAGTTTCTGGAATAGCGTGTAACTCTGTTTCTGCAGCTGATTTTCTGAGGAATTGTTTGTGGGAAATCAAAAAAGAAACAAACCCACAGTAACTGCTCAAATTTGACCTAAATTGCACACAAATCAAAAATCTTGATTTTCAGCCTTCATGTCTGTCTTCTGGCTCTTCTACGGAGTTAAAAATGCCAGCTGGCAGCAGATGGATGGTGCTTTCTGAGATGTTGTTTCCTGGAGATAGGAATATTTTTAAGGGAGTTGATAAGCAAGGCAGGACTTTGTTTCATCATACAGAGCCTCTGGTATAACGTTGTTGGAGGACATTACTTCGTTTTGCAAAGTGGCAGCTCTAAACCAAGCTTGCTTCCTGTGTTCTGCAGAGCTTCCTGAAAAGGTCAAATTCTGTCTGTAAATCCCTGTTTCTTTCACTGTTGAGGAAGATGTAATAGTACATAAACCTATTCATCTGAATTTAGTATTTAAGTCATTGCACAGTATCTTTAAACCATGAGGCAAACCAAGGAAGGCAGTAAAATAACATGGTAAAATGTATTTAATCAAAATAGCCAAAATGTTGAAATAGCAAAAAGAACAAAATGGAATTTGACAAGTGGGAGGAGGAAACAGCTGTGTCAGTTGCTACTTTGCTGTGTAAACAATTTAATGCAATTATAAATCTGCTTCTGATCCCACTGTGCTGTAAATAAAAGGTTTTTCACGTAGGCTCTTCCTCAGAAGTCCTCTCTGGGATCACAGGCTGTCCTGGCAGCTCGGCAGCACACGGTGAGCTGTGTTTGGAGTGACACACAGATGTCCCAGCCTGGGCCTCTGCAGATGCTCTGCAGCTCTGGGGATGGGCAGGTGCTGCCAAACCATGGGGTCAGGGGCTCAGGCTGTGCCTCACCCTCAGGATTGGAGCCAGGCTAGACCTCAGCTCACCTGCTCAGAGCTCCCCTGTGGCTCCTGCAAAATGCTGCTCAGGTCTGACCCATACCTGAGCTTTGACAGAATTTACTCGGGTACATCATGGCATTTCATGACAAGGAAACAAGAGACTCCCCAAGCTGTAAGTGCAGGTGACTCACCAGCATGGCCTCTCCTATGGCTCGCTTGGGGGACACTTTGATGGAGCTGTCACCATCAGTTCCTGTGGCACACCCCTGGTGCTGTGGGGGCAGCTTCTCTGCACAGGGCACTGCCTGCTGCTGCTTCTTTCAGCTTCATCAGACCCTTTGTCTCAGACACCACTGCTTACTGGAGACTATTCATTATTGGGTTTGGGTTACTGTTTTTTGGTGTGGTTTAATCCCTGATTTGCTCTCTGTGCCATAAACACACACCATAACCTGCATGAGACATGGAGGAGTTTGGATAGGTGCACAAATTCGAGGAATTGGTTTAGACAGAGCTTGATTTGAAGTGTGGAAACAGCACAATGAAATAACTTAAAACACATTGCTTCACTAATCAGAGAGGGTGTATGCATTGAAACGGAGTTTGCATGAAACCTTCAAGCTTTTCAAACCATTTATAGTTTACATAGCTATATGTTAATCTACAATCTATAGTTCTGAACAGCCTCATAGCAACCACAGATCAACAAATGATTTCCCTGGGCTCTTAGGCATACCACTGCCATTAGGTCCTCTGATTTTTAATTAAGAGGAAATGTCTCTAAACATCTTGAGGTAATTACAGTGGTAATATCTTCTGTAAGATGCATTTGTTAAAATAATAGCAATTCCCCTATGTGACTCAAAAATATAACTGCAGCTTCATTAGACAGACTAGATTTATCAAATTATTTTTTATATAAACTTAAAATGTAAAGTATGCTCACAGTTCTGCTGTAATTCTTGAATGTAATAAGAGAATTCCCTCTCCCACATTTTAGTGTAACTCTTGATATAATGATCCTGTTAACTTTTATTATGATTCAAATTAATATACCATATTACAAATAGCTCCTTATTATCTCTTTGCCATTCATAATGCTTTCATAAGGAGATGATTATGTGATAATGTTATGACTGTTAAAAAAAAATATACATGCTAACCTGGCTTTACACATCTATTTCTGGCTGAATTCTGACAGAAAGAAGCAGCAACCAGAAAAAGAATGATTTGAATAAGTGTGCTTAAAAATTGTTTATTTTTGCTTCTGAACACACAAGCGTAGGTTGAGTTTTGTAAATAAGTGTGTGTCTGTGCATGTATGAGATCTGTATATGGAAATGTTGCAACATGTTGCAGTGAACCACTGGATTTTAGTTTTTAGAAAATAATATTATTCCAGGTGTTGCCTAGATACATATGGAAGCAAAAAATAACGGAATCAAAATTTTAACAGATGTAATTACTTAAAGTAGTGGTTTAAGGAGAGACTTCCAGTGTGGATGAAAGCTCATCATCAGCCAGTCTTATTCTTACGTCAAAACTATCTCTAAACTTTAAAACTCCTTTGAGTTCTCTGTAAAAACTGTTGACTTCCCTCTCAAACAGTAAAATGTACTTTTAGAAGTATGTGCCCAGTATTTCCTTTTCTATGTCCTTGGAAAATGCACCTCTGTCTTTATCACTTCCATGCCAAATGCAAGACATTATTTGTACTTTCTCTTAGCACAGAACTTGGCACTGTCCTTTTCCTTCCTTTTCTCTCCACTGACTTCATTGCTACATTAAGTGTAAATTCTTGGTCTTCACTCTCAAGGCTCATCATAGTCTAACCCTAATTTTGAAATCTTTTATTCACTGATAGGATATTTCCTCCAGCTTCCACGATGGCATTTTGTAGGCCAAGTACTGACTATCATTTTTCATGTAATCTTCTTTTCCAAATTAGGAAGGCCTCAGAAAATTCTGGCTAAAAATGGCAAATGGAGCATGGAGATTGCTGCACACAGTGCTACATGGCACTGACATATTGATTTGGTCAAAGTGCATAATTTCTTGTCTTCTCTTTAAATTTCAGTGTTTTGGAGATTTATTTGTGAGAGTACATTTGTGTACAGCATTTAGGACGGTGGGACCCTGGGCTGTGATTTCATCTCCCATGCATTACAAGCCCTCCCCCTCTCTCCACCAAGAGTCTACAAAAACATGTGATGAAAAAATACTAGATCTCTAAAACAACATCTACACCTGCCTGTTCCAGTGTGTTAATTACAATCTAACATTGGATCTGTACTAAAGAAAATGTGAGATTTCAGGACTAAGAGAATTACCATTAATCTTGTCTTGAAGAGCAGCATTTAACCAGATCATACCCGAGTCGCCTCAGCTCCTGCGATGCGGGAACATCTATGAGTGAGTTTGTATTAGACCTCCTAATTGTTTATCTTGGTTGCATCCCTGAGTGGGAATTTGAATACACACGAGAAAATCACTCTGGTAGCTCAGAGGTAACATGATGGTTCTGAGAAGTGCTGAGACACACCTCACTGCTGAGGGTGATGCCACCGTATTCCTCCCCACTGAAACAAACTGTAATCAATCATGTCACAGATTGAACTTCTCAGGAATGTGCCTTTCTGTAGAAGTTTTTCGCTCTCTACCCAACTGAAGCAAAATACCGCATGAGTTTTTTGACTCTGAGCTTTCTTAGGTCAAAATGAAAAAAAAAAAACCAAGAAAAGTTTTTTTCTTTAAACATCTAAAATCCTGTCTTATGAGATTAGCTGGTGAATCAAGTTTTGAATAATATTATTATGGGAGAAGTCAAGCAAACAGAAAGATGACTCAAACAGTTTACTGCCAGGACTATTTCTTAACACAGGAAAATCATATCTGGTTGCATATGGAATCCTCCCACAATGAACAGGGAGCCTGGCAACAGAAATAAAACTGCAAACACTCCAACTTTTGCTGTTGAACTGTCCTCACTGCTGAAGTATAATGAGAAGACACCAGAAATTTGGACGCTGAGGAGGAGAAACCATAACATAGCTAAGAAATTCTGTGCCTATTGCCTTCCCTATTGTCAAAACAGACAACCTGGTCTTTAGAAAGGTAAAATTCTTTCATTCTCCCACCCCATCAAAAGAACCCAAATGAAACCCAAAACAAAAAGCAAGCCAAAAACATAGTGGCAAAATCCCTGAGCACACGTTCTTGCTGTAACCACAATGGGCTGTGCAGGCTAAGAATGTGCTCCTTCTGCTCCTGCAGAGTCCAGCAGGACAGCCCAGCACCACCTCCTGAGGATCACCCGGTCACTGTCACAGGGCCACCTGGACCAGAGCCCAGCAGGACAGCCCTGCACCACCTCCTGAGCATCACCTGGGCACTGTCACAGGGCCACCTGGACCAGAGCCCAGCAGGGAGAGCAGAGTGGCTCTGGCTGGATCTGTGCCTTGGATGAACAGCACAGAGTGCAACTGACGGCTGGGAAAAAAATACACAGTTTGCATCTGCCGTAGAGCATCATTCAAGCATGCAAATATTTATGGATTGAGCAAATAACTGGGCTGCAGCTTGCTGAGCGTCTGAGGCACTTGTGAGTTTGTCCCACTGCCCCACACTTCTGGCTGCGGAGCTCACCCACAGATTTGGGACTGGAACAGGATATGCAGCTCTGTGGAGCTGGAAGACATCCCTTTAATAAGAATTTGTAAAGAGATCAAAACAAGCACAGAAACCCAATTCCATCCTACATGTGTCAAAAATAAATTTACAACTGGGAATACTCCCCAGGAGATATGTTTTTCCTGGCTGCTCCCTCACACTAGTGAAACACAGCCAGTGCTCAGTTCTGGACTTTGCAAACACTCATCATTGATAAACTAGATGGAAAAAGCCAAGTGTTTGTGTGGGCTTAGAAATTATTTAATGACACTCAGACAAGTATGTTTTTGGAGGGCAGTTCATATGGCACCAGCTGTTCTGATTTAAAGGATCTTGGTACAGCATGTAACAAAACCATAGACCATGGTTTGGTCATCCAAAATAATGTGTATGTGCACAAACTTTCCTTCAAAGTAAACCATATTCTTAAATCTCTCCCCAGTGATCAGACACAAATTATATTTGTTTTGACGTGCAGCATTTTGCTCCACTTTGGAGAAGCCTATAATACTGCAATTGCTTCAAATTTTAAACTCCACTTTGACGTGCTAAACATTGAGTGTGTTCAGTTTCCTGTTGTACCACATTTTTCTCTGGCTTTGAATTCAATATTTTTTCTCCTTTATGGTAGTTTGTGCCCTGTAAGGAAAGCAGAAATTTGGTATATGGTTTCTGCAAACACAGATGAATACTCATCCAAAATACAGTTTCCATTTTCCAGGCAGGCTGGCATTTGGATGTGGCATTTTTTAACAGTAGGACTGGTCAAGAATCAATTTTTCTGATTATATAAAGGTTATAATGATCTCACTTTTTCTTACTCTTCCTGTGACACTCTCTGTAGTATTTAGAAAAATTTCAATTCTCTCCCAAATACATCAATGTCAGTTGTTAATGAGAGCAATCAGCCAGGGTGGAGAGAAAACCATTCACCTTCCCTCAGCTCTGTCTGACCTAGGATGACAAAATCTCTCTTTACCCCTACATTTTTGAGGATGTTGCATACTTGGGTCAGCAAAACCAGTCTGGTTTAAACTTAGGAAGCCTTTTGGATTATGTCAGTTCTCACTTAATTTACCAGTCCACCAATTCTGCACATTTTAATAAAAGAGATTTTAAAATTATTTCCAGTTCGCTGAGGAAAATAATAAGCAGTTGCAGGTCTAGGATTATCCTTAACAACATCCCTAAAGCACACAGAATGATTTCTCCACTGATGGCTTCCTGAGACCCTGTCAGTCATGGAGTTCCTAACCCAATTCAAGTGTGTTTGCTGAGAGACAGAACGCTGATTTTTTTCATCTGCATCATGTGACACTAACTATGGTGGGTTAGAGGTAAATGTCTGTGTTGCATGTGACATATATGCAAAAAACAGAGCGTGAGAATATCTGGGATGAAGTCAGGTTTGTCTGATAAACTGTATTTTCTGTAAAATTTCTGATTGATATTTTTTGTATTACTATATACTAATTATTTTATTAGTTGAATCCCCCTTCAGGTTTTCCATTAGTTTGTTCGTCATAGAATCAAGTTCACCACTTTTCTTCCTTTTAAAATATTGGTAGTACAGCAAACTCTAATCTGGTGGAATTTCTTTGATACTCTTAAATATAAGAGAAATGAATATGCTTAGGCTAGTCAAATCTTCCTAGTAAAGCCTTCACCATCTTTTGTTATATGGATTTTAGTGTTTCCCATAGTATGTGCTGCTTAAGAGCTTCCAGGGTTACTGAGGGATTGGAAAGTAATTCATCACATCCCAGTGATAAAAGCATGTAAATACAGTGCAGAACCGCTTGTTGAATACTTCCTTTGCCTCTTTATAAACAATTTTGTCATCAAAGCTCATATTTTTGCCATAGGAAATTACGTCTGTCTGTAGATTCTTGTATTAATTCTTACCTTTTACAAAAGAACAGATCACGCTGTCAAAAGAGGTTTCATTCTCAGGCAATGGTTGCCTGTTCCTTGTGGACAAGCTGCCCCAGAAAGGTGGAGGTGCCAAGGCAGAGCAGTTTACACTGCAGAGCACACTGGCACTATGGTGGCTTTCCTCTGGGTGCCCTGGAACCTGTCCTGGCCCATGGATCACATCTGGAAATCATGGATTACATCCCTGTCACAGCCACGGGACAAACTCCAGATCCATGCTGGTCCTTCCACAGGTTGTTTTCTAACTCCTGGCTATCTCTCCATGGCAAATATGCCACAGGAAACTGCCCTTCTAAACAAAACTGACACTATGAATTGAGGTATTTTTCTATCCAAGAACACATAACTAAAAAATATCCTTTGCTTAAAAGGAGGAATAACAATGGATATTTTATAATTCGGCAATAATGAGTATTTAGCAAAGCTCTGAGTAGAGACAAGATGACAAGTGAAATGAGTTGGGAAGGGAACTTTGCAGGGGGATGGAATAATATGGGCAGATGAAGGAAGCTAATGCCCAGTGACACTGGGTCTCTGGAGACTGCTGCAAATCTCAGCAGATGCTGGATACTAGAGCTGACCATGGTTCCCAAACAAAAGATGTAAAAAAATGTGTAAATTGTCTTCAGGAAATACACTGGGAATTATTCTAGCCACACACTTACTAGTCTATTCAGTTAAGAAATACAGTGAAGAAATTCCTGATGGAACTTGAATTTATTCAAGACAGATTCATGCTGTAGGAATGCTGAACAAATTTAGCCAGGCTGCAAAGATTTGAGTAAAAAACAAGGCAAGGTAGTCAATAGAATTGCTGTTCTCAGCATTCACCTCTCTCCTTGCATTGAAAGGAACTGATGTGAAATGCTCTGCCTGTGTTTCATAAACCTGTGATTTGACTTGCTTGGAGAAGAAGGAAGCTTTCTGCTTCTGTGGGCGCTGACAGTGCTGCGGGCAGCCTGCTGTGCTCCAGCTGACCTGCACTGGGCTGCATCGTGTGCCTCAGATTATTCCATCACATGGATGTCTCATGCAGCGAGCTCCCCTTTGCCTACGGTGCTCCTCAGGCCATTGAACCGAGTCAAAATGCTCTCACTCTGATCTCAGGCTAATGAGAATTGGGAATAACAAACCCCTTGAGGCCTGTGAAGGTGCAGGGCTACCAGAGGACACATGGCCTCTGTGGTGTCCGTGTGGCTGGAACTGAGGGATTGGCCATGCTGGCAGCACGGGCTGGTATGAAATCACCGCTCGGTTTGAAAACATGTTAGGTCAGTGAAGAAAATATAGGAACAAAGGCAAATAGAAGAGGAACTTGCCACCCTGCAGAATGCATGATAAATCATTTACTACAGTGGGAAAGAGGCTTTCAGACAGAAATAGCAGTACACGAGTCTAATTCCTGCAGCAAACAAGCACCTCCAGGAAACCTGCATCCACAGAACTGCAGCAGTAAAGGATGGCAGGGCTTCCACATGACCCACAAAGAACTTCTGAAATTATCACTCCTAAAAGGGTGATGTGAAATATTCATGTATTTATCCTGCCACATCAGCAAGGGAGGTGCGTGCATTCGGTGTTCTAATGCACATCAACAATTTAACTCTTCCTGTTTGGAATTCAGCCTGGTTTGGCAGCTAGGTGGTTTGACAGTCACAAAGCAGAAACCTGCCACTCTCCAGGAGAGGAGCAGGGCACAGGGCACTGGGGAAGCACTGTGTTATGGCTCTTTCAGGCCTACTTGGATTCAACTTTCTGGTGCCTTCACGTGGCAGCTTAAAACGACAGATTACTGAGGCCAAATTGTTTTGGACTGAAGCTATTTGACTGACTTTGACCCAGCTCCCCAACCAAGACAAAATGACACATCCAACTTTATTTGGCATTTGAAGTGGGAGGGAAATGACTTCTCTGTCCTGCCAGAGGCCGCTTTTATTTAATGTTCTACAAAGAGGAAGAAACTACATATAATAATGACATCTTGTGGTAGTTGTTGAATTATTGCCCTATGATTTAGTAGATAATTGGATGCCAAATTACATGACATCTCTCTCTTTCCATGCTGCAGCTCTGCAAGTTCAAACTTACAAATTCTCCTGCTCTGAGAAGCTGGATGTAGAAGACCACTGGAACATTTGGCTGTTGCTTTCAGAGGAAAAGGACATTTTGCTCATTTGATTCCAAAGATCTGGCTAAACATATGGGTCAGAAAATCACAGTCACACCCGATTAAAGAACCTGATTACGGTTATCCAAGTATTCATACTGAAAACACAAGTTTTGACAATGCTGAGCGCAGAGCAGCTCTGGCCCACAGAATAAGCCTGTCTTTGCTGCACCCTGGCTTTGTACTGGGGGTGAGAGTAAAGACTGACAGCCTTTGCTGCAGCATGTGAAGCCTGGCAGCTGCTGAGCACCTGCACTGAGCCAGCAAACAGCCTTGGTGGGCAGCCACCAGCTCTCCGTGCCTGGGGTGCAGGATTTTTTAGAGTAAATCCCCAAGGCCTCACAGTGCCTCTACTTATTTCAGCTTTGGTGCTCAGGTCTGTGGCTCCTGCCATTAACCAGGTATGCAAGGGTGCCATGAAGCTCTAAGTTTACTGCAGGCTGTGTGACATTTCACATTTATGGCCCATAATTGTGCTATTTAACTGAGTATCCCATTTTGCCTGCCCATAATCATGTTCTCGTTGGTGCAGCCTCTGCAGTGCTTGCTGGAGTTGAAGCTAGAAGCTTTTCAGAACAAGCAGTACCCTTTCCTGCCAGTTTGTACAGTCCTTATCAGCAGTCAGGGGCTCAGCTTTTATCAGGGAGTTTGGCTGTTGCCGAAATAGTCATAATAAATAAGATTAGCAGGAACAGCTAAGGGATAAATTTTTACAGCGTGTCTTTATTCTGTCATCTGTTTGGTGAGTATCCTTGTGGTTCACTAGGTCTTCAAATCTGTGCTACTGTGGCACAATTTTCCTGTTGTTTTATGGGGATGAAAGTGGCTTAAGCTCTATGCCAAACATCTTTGTGTTTTCTTCTGGGCTACCAAGGCCTCATAGATAGACTTACAGTTTATATGCAAGATTTACACACAGCTGTTTCCCAGCTGTGAGCAAGGAGGCAAGAAAAGACCATGTCACTTATGAAGAGCTCAGAGGTGATGGTGAAATCACACACAAGTATGACAGTGAAATAATGCTGCCGATCAGCATTGACAGCACAGAATGTGGAGGGGCAGATCACTGATACTACATTTAATGTAGCATGGAATCTCTTCCCCTTTTGCCTTTTTCACTGCCAGAGCTCCTGGTGTT
This sequence comes from Acanthiza pusilla, assembly GCA_036630365.1. Taxonomy (NCBI): domain Eukaryota; kingdom Metazoa; phylum Chordata; class Aves; order Passeriformes; family Acanthizidae; genus Acanthiza; species Acanthiza pusilla. Next base: position 54,697,558 of record JAXCHO010000164.1, read on the forward strand.
CACTCTGGATATTGGGCAAAAAGAGTTCTGCCTGCTTCCTTCAAATCTGCAAAAATGCAGGCAGGAGACACTTGTTGGATTCCCTATTGATACAGAAAATTGCTAAAGATAATCATGAGACCCCCTGACTCCACAGTATCTAATAATATGTGTTTAGCTGTATTGATCTTTTTTTTTCCCATAGGATGATGCCACCTATTGGACTTTATTAAAAGAGGCAAAATGGTTCAAAGAACGTTAATACTTCATGCTGGGTAGTTGTATTTTTGTTTTTTTTTTTTTAGCAAAGGTTAAACTTTCCTACAGTTCAATAGCAAGAAAAAGAGCTGCTATTGGGACATCCTGAATTATGGTACCTCATTAGAAAAGAAGAAAGAATAGAGGCAGAAAAACCACAGACAACACTATCTCTGGCAAGGAAAAAGACATTCAGGAAAAAAATACAGGTAAAGTTTAACAAGACTGTTTTTATCAATTTTTCCAATGGGACTATAAACAACAGTCACAGAATTCCAGGCTTTTTGTTTGGGTTTTTTTTAAACTGAAGTGTGTTGAGGGTGATCATTTTTAATTGACCTTGAACAAGTGGTGGTAAAATTATTAATATTTAAGACTGCTCTTGGTCTGGCTAAGAAGCTAGCTTTACTAAAAAAACATTCCTTTCAGCTAAAAGTTAACATTCTGTGATTGTTCCCAACTCCCCACTTCTGAGCTAAGACAACACAGGGTGTGCCACTAATCAGAGCCATCTTTTCATATTGCCACCTTACTTACCATTTGTTTCTTTAGAACTGTGGCAGTTAGAAAGCTCCTGAAAGCATCCCATGCCTCCAGGGATGGATACCTGGCCTTGTTACATTAAAATGATTGCTTTTCCTTACCTCTTCCTTTCTTTTTTTCTGAAAGGCAATACAGGTTGGTTCTCTGCAATCCAAGAACAGGAGAGCTGAGGGAAAGATGCTCCCCAAATGTTCTCTCACTATAATCATAGGTAATACTGGTTTTGTCCAGCCCGCCCTAATATATTTTTTTTTGCTTTTGTCAGTTTATTTGTAATCCCTGGTAGAAATGTTTTTAAATTATTTACGTTCTGTAATATGAAAGCAACGACAAAAGACTGATTGGAAAAATTATTTTATATAAACTTTGCAAAGCAGCAATCATAATGAATCTTCATTTTTTAAAATTTAATTGAGTAAATAAGTATATTGTGCAGACATGCTCCTCTTGCCCTTGTCATTATTATGTTAACAGTCCCTGAGATCAAGTTGGACTTGATTTCAAAGTTATTTTAAAACTTGGCATCTCTCAATGAAAATCTCTTCCATTTTCAGTGTTTGACATATGGTCTCATTTCCTCCTGATGTTTGAAATGAGGTATCCATCACAGGCCCATCCAGACTCTTACAAGTTGTTTAGTTTACAATCTTGACCTCGGCCTGCCTATAACAGGTTTATTAATACAAACTTCTGCCCACCATGAAGGTCTGGTCAGAGCTTTGTTGCCTTGAAGGATCTCTCCCCATATATTTTTATATAACTGCAAAATAATAATAAAAAACGATTAGTGCATATAGAAGAAACAAAGAAAACTTCTGCAAGATAAATAATTTAAATGATTGGTTGAAATGAGATTTTGATTGAATTTCTAGATAACAAATGTGAATATGTACAGACAAGAACAAACAGAACAATAAAGCAGAAAATTTCAAAGTACTGTAAACATTAGATTTCTGTGTAAATCATTTAGACCATCCTTGGTATAAGAGCAGGTAACCAGTAACTTTTATTATTTCTTGTTCTCAGCTTGACAGGAGCTGTATTATCAAACGTAGAAATGTGGAACCATCAAGATCATATTAAGCTAATCTTTGTTCTGTCCAAACCTGAGGACTGTGTCTGAAAGCACTCATGGATGGCTGCTGTTATCTTTGTTTCAACACATTTCTGGAAAGGAACAGAACTCTCCCAGATGTGAACTGTTGAGCATAAGAAACTCTTCTCTCATAAGAAGAGTGTTCATTTGTTATTTTATCAATTTGCAACTTTTTTGTGGAAGAGTTAGAAAGAAGCAAATTTTTCAAGAGTATGGTTTTAGCAATATTTGTCAATTCATAATTAACAACACCTTAAAACTTTAAAAAACTTTAATGAAAAATCAGGAAAGAAAGAATATATTTTAAGCAGTAAGATACAGTACAGTATAATAAAATATTAATGTAGTATAAAAGCAGATAGTGAGGTAAAGTGAAAAGCTTTTTTTCTACATCAAAAGATGGTGTGGCCCTATAAAGCTGTGACAATTTAAAGAAATATTGAAATATATTTAATATGGGAGATGTTTTACCATGATTCCATAGGCTAATGTTAACTATTTATTCCATTCTAATTTTGATTAAATATTGTCTAACAATTTTTAATTAATCCTGAAATAAATGTGGCAATACCTTCACACACTTAGGCTGAGATTGTCAAAACATCTATGGGGAAATTATGTCCACACTATCAAAGTATTTTTTACAGAGAATCTGAATTCTTTTTCAGGGCTTAACCCTGCCTGTAAAAAATTTTGAAATTTTTTCTCTGCTCCAGCTACGATCTGTGGCTAACAGTGCTTACTGTCCACTGCAGCACAACACAACTTATCCTGAATTAAATTCATTCTTTTGTTTTATTTGGATAATCTATTCTTTACCATACTGTAATTCTTACTAAAATACTTGCGTTAGTTCTTAGAAGTTGCAAAGATAGCAGTGAATAGAGAATTAAACATAGACAGCCAGTAGACAAGGATCTTTATTAAGTATTTTCTTTGAGTGAGGGATTGGCAGCCTGTTTCAAATTTCAGCCGAAAGTATTTACACAAGTTGAAACCCAGAGACTTACAGGCAGTTCAGAAAACCTTCTTGAATTCTATAGAGCATTGGTTGAATGGCACTGATTGAAATTCTTTTCTCAATGATTCAAGAATTTATAAAAAAATTAGTACACAAGGAAGTCAGTAGTGTTTAAATTCCTATATACATGTTTCACATACTATACCCCTAATATTAGTATCTAATATTAAAAAGTCTCTGTGGCTTCTGCATTTGCAAGAGCTAAGAGCTAAGAGCTAGCCAATGAAGAACCTGCCAAATCCATCACCTGACAGCTTTACCAGCTGCTGATAAGAAATCTCCAGGTGACTGCTAGGAAGGGGACACTATTCTAGGAACAGATCACTGCTCACTTGTACCATATTTTATATTTCTGCCTATAGCATCTGCTCATAGCTTCTGCTAGAGACTGCAAAATCTGCTAAAATGGGCTTTCGGCCAATACAGATATTCTTCACATTCCTACAAACTGTGTTCCTTCTCTGAAGAGTTACCTTTGGAACTTCGCTCCTATGACCACCTGCATTAATTTAATCCTCAAATACCTACAGAAATGGAAACAAAGTTTCCAGTGGTGATTACAGCCCTCAAGGAGATGGCTGGATAGGTAGAGCCAGCCTTTCCTGCTTCATTTGTAAAGGCTGTGTTAACAAAGTAATCATTGTGTTAGGTCAGCCTAGAAACATCTGTTCTGCCTTCTGTATTGCCTGATCACCATGGGAACAACAGGGAGCCCTGGACAAGAAGGCACAGGGAATACTGCAAACCATGGAGACCACTGGATGCAGCATTCCTGTCAAATATCCTGGCAGGGTCCCCAGGCTCCAGGGATTGTCTACAGCATCCATCCACACCAACCCAAACTACTGTGGACCGGTCCCTACAGAATAGTCATCCCACAGCTTGGCCCTGCTGAGTAGGTTTGGCCAGTAAGCAAGATTTTTGGTTTGCTGACACTTCGGAATAAAACGCAGATCTTGAAATATGGCAAAAAACGGCAGGGAGGGACCAGGAGCTGTTGTAGCCAACTGCATGGTGCACCCACATCCAGAGCCCTGCTTGTAAGTCTGTTATGACACTTCAGAAAGTATATGCCAGAAGTAGAAAATACACAGAGAAGGAAAAGAAGGTCTGTCACAGGAATGAAAAGGCTCCCACAGGTAGTAAACATATATGGACTGGGACTAGGAAGTATTTTCTCACAATACTCATAATTAAATTGAAGAAATGATGGTGTGATATACAGCCAAATGACAGCTGAATTTGAAAATGGGTGGAAAAAATGGAGAACAGACACATCTGTGGCTACTAGACAGAATGATACAAACAGAACCTATGGCAGGAGACATCTCTTAAACTGCCAACAGTTGAGACATCAGGGAAATAACACCTCAGTATTTCATCTGTTTCATAATGTTCTCTTTGGCCATCCCTCTCTGTCAGTCACAGGGTATTCTGTGAACAGAATCCAGGGTGGCCATTCTTATGCTCTAAATTCCTGCTTTGTGTAACTATACCAAAATACTTCTTTCAGCGTTTTTTTTCGGTTCAATGCACAGATGCCCACATAGCAAACTAGAGCAAAACAAGTTTCCCATTGAACCTTATCTCCAGTAAATGCAAGAACTCACTTTCTGCTGACATCAATGTAACTCTGGTAGCATTTTCCACTGAAAGTGTTTTACTTTTCTTTTGTACTTGTGAAGTGTCTTGAGTATGTTAAGGCTATTTACAGGCAATAATCTTCTTCATGATTAAACTTACAAATTTTACAATGGGTTTTCTTACCTCTCCACTTGCTTTACCAATGGGAGAATTGAGAATGAAGTCGGGAGGAGCAATGACATCGACCAGGGCAACTGCATCATCCTTTAACTGTTTAAAACCAAAGGACATACATTTGACAACTTCTGTAGTTGTCTATGGCTGAACAACAGAGCAGCATAAAAATTATTTTCATAAAATACTGGCTTTGATAATTTAAGAGCAATCCACAATAAGTAGCCTAGTTTTATTTTGATTTTTTCACTCCCAGGGTAACTGCCGAAAGAGGATGTATTTGAAATGTTTTCCTCCTCTACTTAGGGGAGGAACACTTTTAAACACATTTTAACCAATATGGTGCTGTTTACACACATAAACACATACATTTTTGGACTAAAACAACATAGTGTCCAAATTCTTCTTTGAAATTTTGCTGACCTGCAAAGAATATGTCGTAGTTTGGAAAGCTTTTGCGCTAAGAAAAAACATCACAAGCTAACTCAAAAATGAAATAAAGAAACCAGGATTGAAATATTTCACTGGCTTTCCAATGAAGATTGTGAGGCTGTAAATGCCATGGTGTTAGTTTGTAGGACATATTGTTTTCCATTTATTGGTAAATAAATCAAGACTAGATTCAGGGTCAGTGAGTTGCTAAACTTTACAGAAAACTATTCAGAAACCATTAACATCTTGCTAATTTACCCTGTGAAGTACAGAATAATCTGAGGACCATAAATCATATATCTCTCTCAGTGTTTATATACTATATTATTATTTAATCATAATAAACAGACTTACCCTGTGGCAGAGCTCCAGAATAGCATCCTGAATAAATCTCCCAGGTTGTTCACCTGAAGCATAGCCACCTTAAAAACATTCACAGAGACACATTACAAGTTAAGATTACACTGATAGAAACTTTTTGCAAAGTTCATGAGTTCAGTAGTCAAGCGACTAAGTAGCTGCACCTGTGTAATTGAACTGACAGTCTTTCATTAATGATCTGACTGCAAAACTGTTAATCTAAGCTATGTAGTGCCTTTTGCAGTAACAAGCTATACTACAGCATCTTGCTGCCCATCCTTCACCCTCTCACACAAGCACTAGATCACAGCAAAACTTGCAATCTTTCCATCATCTGTGAGGTAAGAGAAAGCCTTTAGGATTAATTTTTCACTGCAGATTCCTGCTCTTGAGAATTTGGTCAAGAATGATTGTTTTATATTAAACAAGCAGTAGGAAAATGCTCTAACATAAACCCTTGCTAGGATTCCCTGCCCCTGCCAAGTCAGGATTTTATAAAAGTGACATGCACAGCATATTCAGGGAGCCGATCTCACCTTGGTAGAGCACAGCCAGGTGTTTACTCAAGGACCAGAGCCCATAGAGAGCACTGAGATTCCTAAGCACTGGCTGCAGCGCCGCCGGGACGTTGGGATCGTGAGTGTAGTCGTGGTACCGCTGTAAGGCCGTTAGCTCGATAAAAGCAATCGCCAGGGATCGACAGTAGTACACCTTAGGAGACAGAGAAGAAAGACACTGAGCAACAAAATACAAAGAACCAGTCCTCAGCCGGTGCAGAATGGCATTGGTCTGGTAAAGGCAGTGGAGTTCTGTTGATTTAGGTGTGATGATCTAGCTTGAGAAATTCTAAGAAACAGTAGGAGAAAACACTTTCCACCATGCCTATGCAAAGCTTAGTTATGAAATGTCTCATGAAATGCCTCTTTGAAATAAGAGTGCATGTCCATTACTGCTGTAATTTGGCAGTTGCACCCAGGTTTTACGGGATTAAGGAGTTACATTAGAGAGAAGACAATGCAAGATCAGGTTTGCTGATTTTAGGATTGTTAATAAACCTACATAACTCTACAAAGAAAAGGTAGGTTTATATTTATTTAATATTATGCAGAATTTTATAAAGAGGATAAAATCTTCCTATTGAAAACTTATTACAGTTCCTCCAGACAATAAACAAAAATCTGATCATGTCAGAATGAGTGGATTATGTTAATGGATTGCAATAGATTTCAGTATGTTTTGAAGGAACTATGCAACTAGTCCTTGCTGACTATCTGATGAGAAAGACAAGTGACCAGTTACTGTTAATGTGAAGTATAAAACCTTAAGTGATTGTACTTACATAGGAACATTTCTCTACATTTATATACTTCACCTTTGCTATATATGCTACCATGCTATATGTGCCTGCTGACTGACAATGTTCTAGCTGGCGAACAGAACAGAAATATGAAGCCATTGCTGTCCTGGCTGACTTGTTGCAATGTTGTTACTCATGTTTGTTTTTAGCCCATTCGTTAAGGGGTGGGTATTTAATTTTTTTCATTTAGAATTAGTTGATTAGTTTTTTTCTTTGATATACTTGCATTTTCCTTGCATTTAAATCCACTGCAGAATGTAAAAAAAGCAGATTCCAAAGATTGCTGTCTCTTTCAACAGCTGCCCAGCAGCTTACTTATGTCCAAGCTCAGATACATGCATGAACAGCAAAATACACATCTATGCTCTGCAGGATTAGGGAGGACTGCCCCCTTACTAGACAGACTTTTTGAGATATGAATGTCAATTCCCTAGTGAGAATGAAGTAAGTCTTAATATCACAAATGAAACATTAAGAATTATTTTCTTGTTTTTTTCTCCTATAATTCTATATTCCTCTCTACCTGTGCTTGCACTTCTGTATTGTTTCTCTCAAGCTGCCCCCAAACCAAAATAACCTAGGGATAGGCTAGGAATCTCTTCCAGATCCCCCACAGCATGAACAAATATTTTCTATTAGTCAACCACTGGGCTGACAGAAAAGTGTTTCTTCATGCCCAGAAAGTTTAAAATCAAATACGTACATGTCTTCAAAGCACAGCTTGTAAATAATTTTCAGATGTTTTTGAAGCGTGACATTTAAAATAAAAAATCCTGCTGTCCTGAGGATGGATTGTAGGGAGAAAAGAAAACCTAATCACCTAAGGTGTTCCAACACCTATCTCAAAAGCAGCTGTGTGCCTGAATATCTTTGAAGTTTAAATATAATAGAGAAGACAATCTTCATACTTCTGAGCGCACCACTCTCTCCAAAGCACTGGCCCCACCACCAGCTTCACCAAAACCTGGCCAACTGACAGGCAATCAGACTGGAATTTCTGGCAATTCCCATTCTGGATTTGACCCTGAAGAGTTTCTCTAATAAGCTGCATATAGGGGAAAAACAGGAAGATTTTCTCCACTCTGCCAGTGGTTTCACACAGATCATCCCCTGTTGAAGCCAGGCTGGCTCTTTCTAGGTGTAGAGTTGAATATTCCTTCCTGCTGTTTTTTAATGAGCTTTGCAGATAAGGTGAGTGACACTAACCATCCTCAGGGAACTGATCTTTCTCAGTGACAAATGACAAGTGCTCTTTCTTTGGATGTGAGCCGGTTTTTCTCATGGAGGTAGCAGAGGAATCTGGTGAGCTTGTGGATATACGCTGAAATTTGGAGTTAAGCCATTCCTAGCTGTTAAAACTCTCTGGTGAGAGAGTGGATCTGCTATATGTAAATTGTCAATGTTTCCTTTTCAGGTTCCAATGCTGTCAGTCTGGTATCTTTCATGAGTACTTTGCACTATAGGAATTAGAGATGAAAAAGACCCATTAGGTCATCTAGTTTACCTACCTGCCAGAGCAAGATTCTTTCCTACAGTATGTATTTGGCCACAAGCGCAGATGGAGAAGTAATAATCAGATGCTGCAGTGTATTTAATACTCATAGATTTAGTCTTCAGAAATTGTGCTATCAAAATTGCAGACATCACACAGCACATGCCTGCAACTTTTCTGAAGGGAAGTATGTCCTGGAAGACTTCTGCTAATGGTAACTGTCCTCCTGCTATCATGTTCTATGCAATGCACACAGTCAGGTATTAAGTTTTATTACTTATTTGACTTGTTGCTTTATGGTTGAGGAAATTGTATCTCCTGACACCAGAAGATAAAACTAACATAAAGAGACAGACTTGGATGAAAATAAATACATAAAGTAAGAAAGATTAATAAGTATTACCTGACAGTTGTTTTTTGCCTCAAAGTCATTCAGTCCAGCCTGCTTCTCCTTACTCAGTTTTAGGTCACTTTCTCGGAGCAGGTAGCAAACCAGCCATTTATAAGCTGCTAAAGGAACTATGAAAAAGAGAAAACAGAAATTCTTACCATTCGTATTTATAATGCAAGAAGCCACATGCAAATTCTACTGCAGTCCCAGATTTTGTTCCTTGAGATGAACAGTGAAAGCATTAATCAATCAGTCCATGGACACAACACTTTGTCCATTACTATAGATACAGTAAGTATTTGGGGAGGACAGTCAGACTGTGAATGTACAGTGAAGACATAATCATGTCTGGCCACACACGACTTCACACTGACCGCAAGCTGGAAGACAAGGCATGTCCACAGCTCAGTTTAGACTTTTTACTTGAAGGAATTTTTTACTTTGCTATTTTTTTTTCCCACGTTAAGACTTAGGCCAGCAAGGTACGAAATATCTGGGAATACAAGAAGCGAAGACAGTCCAGAATTACTGGAAGCATGTGACTTGCAACATTGTTTCACTGGTGGCTGGATATAATTACATTTAATTTACTAGTTTTGTACATAATTGTGTCATATTTCTAGAGCAGCCTAGAACTCTAAGGTAAAAAGTCATTCAGCATAAAGTCCTTGCATGAATCCTCCTTGCTTGTTTCTTAGCTGAAGACTTAATGTCGAGTATACTTAAGGGTATTGGGAGTGTTTACATGCTGCCTAAATTTAGATGTTAATTTAGGTGCTGCTCTCTCATTATAATGCGTTGGTATTCCTTTTAATCTTTGCCTCCAAGGGCCAGTCTGGGCTCACAGTGATACACAAACGGGAACAGCATCTACTATCATACTTGATCTGATTATGGCAGAGTAAAGCAGGAAAACTACAGGGAACTCTTTTTCCACCATTACTCATTTTTCTCTATACAACCAAAAGCAACTGTCAGAAGCTGACAAACTTTACACCTTTTCAACATACTTGTAAATCCCTTGTATGGTTTTCTAAAAGAAGATATCTTAGTGATAGAAAGTAGTGGCAATCAACCCCCTGAGAACTGGGAAACAGCAATACAGTGGTGAAACACCCTAACTCAGAGATGTTATTTAGGAGGAACAAAAAAGGAAGAAAAATATCCGATGCCTTCCTCCAGTCCAGGGGGGGAAAACAGAATGTATTTTGAAATGCAAACTACGTTCTTAGTAAATTAAAATGTGTGTAATACAAAAAATGTCAGCAAATATGACAAATATCTAATAAGTAGCAGAGGCTGAATCTCAAATCTCTGGATCCTTTCCCCTGGAAAGGAATTTAAGATTCTTGAATCAGTTTAATAACAGCAGAAGCCTACCTGAGGAGTCCATGCAATCTTCAACACTAATGGCTGTGAATTTCCAGCCAAGGATATGATGGTAGTCTTGCAAAAAGTTTATTGTTCCCAAAGGGGATTCAAAAGGAGCTTTATCTGAAATACCAGAGAAAATAAAAATGATTTATGAGAAAAGAAATCAGACTTTTTGGAACTAAAAGCCTATTACAAAGCCATGCATACATTTGACAGGCCAGATGCAATTAGGCCATAATATTTATTTTATTATGGCCTATTCCAGCCAAAAGAGGACGAGCAGACAAGTGTGGAAAAACCTGACATCACTGCCTATAATTATTCCCCATAAGATTCAACTCCAATTGCTGAGTTTTCCAGCTCTGTAAGATGCTAGTGAAACTCACTGCTGGAAAAGGGAAACAAAATCTAGAGAACTCCAAGATGTGGTGATGGATATTGCTACCAAGCCAGATGATATAAACTGTCTCAAATACAATAAACAGACTGACGACAACTTTACCAATACCGGATCACAGAATCATAGAATGGTTTGGGCTGGAAGGAGGTTTAAAGATCATCTTGTTCCAACCCTCCCACCCTAGACAGGGACAGCTTCAACTAGACCAGGTTGGTCCAAACCCTAGCCAATCTGGCCTTGAACACTTCCAGGGATGGGGCATCCACAACTTCTCTGGGCAACCTGTGCCAGTGTCTCATCACCCTTGCAGAGAAGAATTTCTTCCTAACACCTAATCTAAATTTTTCATCTTTTAGTTTAAAACCATTCCACTTTGGCCCACCACTATCTGTCCATGTAAAAAGTAGCTCTCCCTCTTTTTTTTTTTGAAGTCTGGAAGGCCACAATGAACCTTCTCTTCTCTATGCTGAACATACCCAACTCTCTCAGCCTGTGCAATAGCAGAGGTGCTCCAGTCTTGATGGCCTCATCTGGACCCTCTCTAAGAAGGCCCATCCTTCTTGCTTAGGACCCCAGAGCTGGATGCAGTACTGAGGTAATTCCACCGAACTAAACTGCAATTCTCAGGGAGTAAGACATGGCTTAACCTGAGCAGGAATGGCAAAACATCTAGCTAGCTTCTGCAAGACAGGAGAAAGAATATTTCTTGCAGCAAATATTTCTGTATTGGGAATGTACCGTATGATGGAGTCTGAAGCACATTATTTATGCTCCACAAAATTATTAAATGACTGCCAATTGCTTTCAGTATGAAATTACCTCCTAATTCCATTAGCTACACGCTGTTGGGGCCAGCATAAGATTCCACAATGAAAACATACCTCTTATGCAGTTCATCCAGCTCATTAAGTAGTTGCTGGTTTGCTGAAGCAGGACGTTGTTATCTCCCTCATATGTGCAGTTTGGATCATTGTCATTTCGGATTTCACCCAGACGATTCACTTAGTAAGAACAAGTCCACAGTTTAATATATTGCAATGTATTAGTAGAAACTAAGAGAGATTAAGTAATTATTCTGTTACAAAATGCAAGAGAGTCATCTGTTCCTGTACGTAAAACTATTGTTACAATCAGATGAGCTTGAAAATTCTCTGATTAGCTTGTACAGTAAAGATTTCTAAAAAGTGTGGCATTTAATTTAAATGAGGAATTTTCATCTATAAAGTCTGCATCTTTATTTTTGAAACTGAGACTGAATTACTTGTACAGTCTGTCCAAATGCTGGTGCAGATCCTCTGCAGGTTTGGGGGGGGGGGTGTTTGTGACTTCAGGTATGAAATAAAATTTAAAAATATGGATATGAGGATAAAATACTTTCTAAACACATTGCTAAAATTCAGACATCATGCCACAACAGCAGTTGAAAAACACACCAAAATAACCATTCTCTTTCTGATCAGTGCATGCAGTGGTCTGTAACTTACTGGCAAGGTAACCATGTCCTCCACAAGCTTCTCGGCACTCCTGGGCTGCCTGCTGAGCAGTCCAAGATGCCAGCGGTTTGCTGGCAGCAGATAAAGCATGAATCTCACGTCCCAAATCAGCCTTTGTGAAAAACAAGTTATAATTTAGTAATAACTTTTACATAAAGTAAATTGGTGACCAGTTAAAGCCATAGATATGTGTACTGCTTTATAATGAACAGTAGCTGGCAATACAGGCATAAAACTTTCTGCCATCTATGTAAGCACAAAGCATTTTTTTTTGGTGCCACAGAAAAACCCTGCCACAACTCAGAAACCTTCAGCACCAACTTTCTTATATGGAACAGCAATATTTTGTGTCAGGTAATGGCCACATGGGTGCATCTTAGCTCAGCTGTGCTAGCTGGCACAGCACTGAATAAGTTCAGCACTTGCTAACCTTTCCTACTCAAAAATGGAGAGGCAGGTGGTTGGGCTGGCAGAGAAAGCTTCTGTCCCCTCTGTGACATAAGCAATATCTCTCTCCCCAGTCAGCAATAGGATATTTATAATATTTATTGCCTTACACAGTTTTCACTGATCTTTTAAGCATCAGTTTTGCAATGAGCAGGAAAACTTATATGTACACCCTCAGAGATTCCAGAGAATTACAACAGCCTGCATTTCCACTAACTCTGTTGACTCTCGTTTGTAAATGCATTTGGAATTCTGGTTTCTGGAGACAGGGCATGATACAACCAAAGTTTGCTTAAGAGCACCTCCCTGGCTGGTTTTGTTTGTTTTAAGATCTCCTGTAGAAAAAAAGGAATCCATAAGGATTACATTCTTAAAATTTTCAACAATGAGCTCTTTCCTATCATGATTCTTTTCCTGATAGCCACTGTTTCCTTAATATTAGTGACTGCACTGCAGACCTCCAGAAATGAAGTATCAGGTAAAAAAAATCAAATAGATTCTTCAGTGGTTTGTGCAAAGAGGAGAAATTAGAATACCCCACCATTAGTACAAAAATATTTCATGACCTTTCTTTTAGCTGAAAAAAGCTTGAGGCTTTAAGTAAGACTTGAGCAATACAGAGCTAGCAATACAGAAGTAGCTAGCTACAGGCCCTAAAAATTTATATTGCCAAAAATTACAAAAATAAATAAAATTTATATGCTGTAAAAACACAATACTGCAGTTAATTTGATTAAGAATCTGTCCTTGCACAGAGACAGATAGATTAAACTATTTCCTCTGTAAACGAATGATTTCCGGTGGGCTGATTGTGGCTGAAAAATTCAGCATTAGGACTCAAACGTCAACTTTTTTCTCTAAAAATGTTTATTTCAATGCATGAATTTGAATTGCAAACTCAAGCCAGACTCACAGAGTCTATGCAGGAATTAAGAACAGTATCTTTTCAGAAAGTCTTTGATATATGCTCCCTGCAGAATCATTTACAACAGTTTATAAGCTGAATTTACATCATCATAATATATTTATGATAAAAACTTCTGCAAGTGAACATAACCTTCAATCCCACAGAAATCAATAAAACTTTAATCACACCATCAAAACTAATTTGAATGCTTTTCTAAGTGCAACTTTAATCAGTACTTTGTATGATCCATATTTCTGAGACATTGCTCTATCATTCTTGATCGTAAGAGAGCCTAAGACTTCTAAACAGGTCCTCCATTTAACAGTTTATAGTCTATTATAGTAAGAACTCAGTGAAGAAGGAATGTGCAAGTATCTCACCTGTCTCTGACTCCTTTGCTTCATCAATACACCTGCAAAAAACTCTGCAAAGTTCATAAACAGGGACTTTGAGAAATAATCTAAGGCATATGCAGCAGCCAGATAAGGAAAAAGACGCCATTGCTGGAAAAAAAAGAATTAAATTGCTTTAAGTTTTTAATAGTTATTATATTGAACCAACCCATTAATTTTTACTGTGTTCAAAATGGAAAACTGCTTAATGGAGAAGAGAACAATAACCACCTATAACATAATTTAATCACATTTAATTATGTTATAGGTGGTTATTGCTCTCTTTATACAAGTTATGGCTACATTATTTTAGTTCTCACATTTCATGAATTTGTGATAAGCATTCTGTTAAACCAGGGAAAAAGTTCAATGAAGCTTTGGGGACCATATTTTCACCATGTGTTTATAAAATGTCTGGCATGCCAGGGTCAGTCATGATTCATATGTTTCTTCAGTAGAAACATGACCGAGGTTGTAACCATTTCATGAGGCTCATGAAGGAACAGAAAAACTGCTTGAAAGTCTTTGTGGTAAAGAAAGAAAGGAATGAGAGTTTCAGCAGGCAGAACCCACAGAATAAGCCAAAACTGGGAAAAATTGAGAGACTCAAAAATAGTGGAAAGAAGACCCTGGCTTATTCTGAAATGGTGGAAAGAAGGCACAACCCATGAAATCTTTCAACATTTCAAGACTAAGTGTCAACTTGGAAAAAGGCACCCACATTTCAAGGACAAACTGGGCAAGTTTGTTTGCAGCACATCTTATATATTAACCTTTGTCATTCAGCACATCTGAGTTTTCCATTTTCCCAGTTACTCTGCATATACTTGCTCTATTTTTTTCAGAGCAAAAAGTGATTTTCATCTGCATAAACTGCAGGGAAACCTTGGTTATAGTACTCTCCAAATTAGTATTGGCTTGAGACTTCTCCACAGTGAATGTCATTGAGCTCTATACTTTTAAAGCATACAGGCTACACGAGAAAATTAGCATAGTAGCAAAAGAATCACTGATATTTTTAAACAAATACTAGTTTTTACATCTTCAGTACTTTCACATGTGCATGTAAGACAGTCTTTCTCTGAAAAGGTTACTATTTAGAAGACAAATGTTTCTAGGTACTTCAGAGAAACACTGATTTTTTTGGTTTTGCTATTCCCAGAATTTATGTCTAAAGTCTGCTCATGCCAGGAGAAGGTTTTAAGTTGCAATGAACCCCCACAGCTGTACTAGAATGATGCCTCATGTGACACAGGAAACTTTAATTTCACTAACTTCAGAGTCACTACTGTGGATCTCCAATAGCTCTGAATGTGAGTTTCATTTTATCTGTAGATCTATAGATGTAGATATTTCATTATGTCTGTAGATTGAATTCCAAAGTATTTACCTGCGTTTGGTATTCAAGGACAGGTATTTCTTCATCCTCAGTTGGTCCAAACTGACGGCGAGCTGCTGAGAAGCGAATGGCTATTGTCACAGCAAGCTTTAAATTGGTTGTGGAAATTCCTGTGATCACAATTCTGCCAGTGGACAAGGATCCCAAAGCTGCACTGAAACGCTCTTTAACATCCTGAACAAATAGAAGGCACAGAATGAATGGTGAGGCTAACATTTCATTTTGCCCCCATAAAGGTGCAACTTCATAGCACAATCAGAAGCAATTTTGCCAGTTTTGTTTCTTGATACATTCAGATGAGGTATTCAGGCAAGACTTGGAATGGTCTTGCCTGAACATAGTCAAACTCTAAACTCTTCGGGATCACTGGGGTAGTGCAAAGAGCACAAAGTTCAGTTAAGTCACCAAGGTGAGCTGAGACACCTCTGAAATGCAACTAAAAGATGACATTCATACGTCACGTGAAACTGCCAATAGCCTTATTGAAGCTCAGGTGTCCAGTCCTTCCCAACATAAGAGGCCCATTTCTCTGTCTCTTAGCCTACTTATACCTCTGTAAATTTAATGAAACAAAACGTTTCTTCATACCTTGACTGAACTTGAGTACTTCCCCTCAGCTGTGACATCTCCAGCTACATTCAGTATGTTTTCTTTTGGTATCCTGACATTGTGGAACATGGCAAATCTGTTTAAACAAATACACAAACAGTGTAAAATCTATGTCTACATAGTCTGAGGTGTTTATATTACAGAAAAAAAGATCACAAGAAAGACAGGACTGCAAAATTATCTCAGGCATGTCAGTGAACTGAAAACAGTACCCATCAAGCCAGGTAGACAATTTTAGGGAAAGTATGCCTGGGACAACAAAGACTTTCAGACTCAGAGCAGCATAATGAATTCAAGAAGGGAAGTTATTTGTTATAACTCATCTGACTTTTGCTATTTTTGTTTTAAAAAGAAGATGTTTACAAAACCAAAACAAACACTTCATTGACTCTAGGACACCATTTCAGCAGCTTTGTAAGTAAAGAAATAAAAAAGTAATGGAAGGATGAGCAATGTATTCTGGCTGAGGGAAGGGACAAGTAAAGTTACTTACTAGAGACCTTGTACACAGGCAGTTTGACAGGTGCTTTCACCGACACCTCAGAAACCTGAACTGGGTTCTCAGGCTCCAAAACTTAGTTTCCCTAGGTTGGTATCTCAGCTGTCAAAAAATTTGGGAAGATGAACAACTCCCTTCTCTGTCTAGAATGTGACTGGACCATTCTGACTCCAAATAATTCCCTGCCCCCAAAAATTCTGCAGAGCTATATTCTTTACTGAGGTGTTGTTTAGTCCAGTCTGGAGACTGCTTTGGAATAGAGACACTATATATTTTTATAAGTCTAAAATATAGATCTGTGAGGATCACTCATTCTACCGCAATACAAATAAGGATGTAACTGAAATAGTGCCCTGAGAAGGAACCAAAAGGAAAATTTTCCTTTGTTTAAACTCAAGTTAGGAATTCTGTTTCCTGAATTGTGGCATCCTAAAAAAAGAAGGATAACCCTTTCTAAATTGCAGCACCCTAGCAGAAACAAAGAGGAAAATTCTTAGAGTAGGGAGAACGTCCTTAGTATTCATATTCTTCGGGAACAAAGTAATTGAATTCTTTCATCCAAATGGGCAACACAATTTGGCACAATAGCAGCAGTATCAACCCCACTCACGAATACCTCACTATCTAATAGCACTTGAAAAGCTGTATTTGTAATCAAAGAAAATTCCTTTTTCCTGCCAATAAAGGCCGATCTATTTAATATGGCTCATGAGAGCCAGGTCTTTCACATTAATAAATTACATAAAGGCTGCATTGCTGCATGTGCTTTTAAATTATGAGTTGTTTCCAAGGAAACATATCTGAATACTAAATTTATTCAGCCTTAGAGATACACAGTATTTTCGGACTTAGATATGGAGAAAGGCGTGCTATCCTAACCAGGAACCAGCTGCCTCAACAATGCTAGTAAGTGCTTTGTAAAGTGCTTTGTTAAGTGCCAGTTTCAGTGAGACAACACTGCTTTGTAACAGAAGAAAATTTAGAATGTCCAAAAATCTGATTTCCATCTCTGTTAATATTTTTTCCGATCACTGAAAATAAAAAATCTCATTCTAGAAAGATCTTTTGGTTAAATCACATTCTCTGCTCCCTATATCCCAAACAGAACCACAACTAAAACTGTACAACCAATATTTATAAGCAATAGCATGCATCCTAGACAGAAATTGAACTTTTTAATTATTATCGCTCATTAATTTAATTGTAGAAAAGTGTGTGTGCCAAGGTTAAGGCCTGTAGCTTAGCACTCTTTTTTCACAGCTGCTTTACATCCATAGAATTCCAAGAAGGTGCTTCCTCCTAGGACCTTATGATGAAACCATAAAGCAGGAAGCTACAAATATGTTCAAACAGTGAAGCAGACACGAATCACTGAGGAGTATTTTCCTGACAGGGTGCCTGCCAGTCACAGCACACCAGCGGCTAATCAATGGCATTTTTTTACAAACCATTAGAGCAAATGAGAATTTTAAGAAGGAATCAGAGTGATGAAAGTAAGGGAGCTCCATGGACGTTTATAAGGGTCCCTCCCAATTAGGAAGGGAGGCATGGAAAAAAAGCAATGAAAGATTATTTTAAAAAGCCATCAAATGGGTGATAAAAACTGGAATTACAAACCAGACTAAAGGAAGACTTGACCTAACAGAGAGATGACACAATCTTTGGGGCACAGATTAGGAAGATATTTCAAAGGGCTCCAGTTCTTGGGCCTTCTCTTTGGAAACACATATCTGGAATATGCTTAGCCTTGTATGTGATGAATGGTAAGATTCATGGTACAAATCATAGAATCATTAAGACTGGAAAACACCTCCAATATCAGAGTCCACTAACCCAGCAGCACCGTGTTCACCATAAACCATGTGCCCAAGTATGACATCCACACATCTTTTGAACTCTTCCAGGGATGATTATTCCACCCCTTCCCTGGGCAGCCTGTCTCAATGCCTGAACACTCTGTCAGTGAAGAAATTTTTCCCAGTATCTGAACTAAACCTCCTCTGGTACAACTTGAGAACATTTCCTTTTGTTCTGTCATTTGTTACCTGGGACATAATGACAATCAATAAAATAGCAATAACTTCTGTGTTGTGTTTTACACTGTGGTGATTAGTTCAATTCACTAAGCAAAGTTGTACAGCTGTAGAAAATTTTTTATATTGACATGTGCTTGGGACTTGATTGTTCATAAAAAGCAAATTCAAATCTACTGCTTTAGAAATCTATATACCAATTACCTACTTTTAGGAATTCTAAGCCTACTCACAATGAACATGTGACAGATGTGTGCTGAACAAAACAGCTCCCAAAATGACCTAAACAGTTTTACCCATTTCCACTTGCTGTGATACTATCCCAAACAGTTAAAACTAAGGAAAGTCTTTTGTTGGAAAAAGTGAAAAACCTTCAAGAAAGTTTTCTTGTAATCTGTCTGACACAAATATAAGAAATCTAATTCTATACCACATAAAAGATGACCTAAATTATTATGATTAAAAACTACATGCACACCCTTCTTTAATAACTTCTTTCACAGCTAGTGAACCAGAATGCTGAATTTACTATCGTTATACAATAGCTTATTTTCTTGAAATAAAAATGAATTCAAGTAACAGGTTTTGAAAGTTTAGATTTTTTTCCCTTGATATTATCCATTACAGATACATTATATAAGACATGTGGATATGCATATCAGATAGCAAAGACTTTAAGAAGCAAAGCGGCAGAACTAGCAATTAAAAATTCAACAGAAAATTTCCATGTGTAAAGAAATAAGATATTTTGCCTATAAGCACCAGTGTTGAAAATAAAAGCAGAGCCTCACAGGACCGGTGGGTTAAGTGACCTTGTGAGATTGCTGCCAACTGCTGTTATACTCCTTCTCCAAGAACTTTGCTGTTGGGAATTGTTAGACACACTGGCCAATTGGAACTTGATATTGGAACATATTAAAAATAAATAGTAAGATTTAACGAAGTCAACGACCACGTTTTTAATGGTTATTAGCTTAGAAAGCATAGACTTGGCCCACATCTGTCAACGTATTTAGAGGAAAAATCTCCTTAAAGAATTGAAGAAATATCTACAATAATGGAACTATATACACAGTCATGGGGATATCATGTACCAGCAAGTTTGGAAAATGGCTAAATTTCACACAGTGATGACAAGACCAGAGGTTTGAAAGCTGCCCTGCTTAGGGCCTCTTCAGCACAGCAAATGGCGTGACTGAGATTAAAACCTTTCAGCAAGACAGACAGACAGCTGTCATTTCAAATAGATATCACAGGGCTTTACAGAAATGTGCAATTTCACATCATGTAGACACATTTTTTACCACAGATTTAAAAAACTGTATCACACAGATTTCTATCTAGAGCAGGTGAGCAGTGTAAAGTGCCATTCCAATAGCAGAATTCTTGCTTGGGTTCTTTGGCCAGTGGTTTAGGGAACATTTCAAACTATGTTAATCTCACTGACTTTAAATCATGCAATAGTAATTCATCTGCTGTGCAGTAATGCTGATAAAAGAGGAGCAGCTGGAAAAGCTCTGATTTCCTTTTGCCAGTACTAAAGTAATAAACTATTACCTAAAGTACGAATAGCTCAAACACGCTTTGGTGAATTTCAGACTCACTAAAATGCCTTTTCCGCCAGCTTTTGTTACTGACTACCTTAGAGACGGTGCAGTGACACCAGCCAGACTTCCAGCCAGAAACAGAAAGCAGGTGAATGGTATTTGAAGGCTGTGAGTCAATTAATGTCATGGCTGTTTATGTGATACAGTAAACCTTGCGAAGAATAACATTTCAGAGGTTTGGGGAAAAACTTGCTGAAGGAAAGAAAATTGCCACATATTCCAAACTGAAGCATGCAGAAAGGTTAGAGCTGAAAAAAGTTACAGAGAACTGGGCAAACCTGCATGGCAGTATTTTAGCTTTATTTTCTACAATCAAGGCTCTGATCTAAGAATGCAGCTCTGTACAGTAATTCTCATTAGCAATGATAAAACAACACAGTTTATAGGCCTCCTAATCCTAACCTAATGGACTTCATGGACACACAAAGACCAGCTCACAATGAATTTCTTATAGTCCAAGTGCCAGTCCCGTGAGGAGCTCTGGATGTGCAGCCTCCTGCAGCTGTTGAGAGCTGACAGAGCCCTGCTAGGGAATAAAAATGTCTCATTGAAGCTCACTGCAGATGTAAAGCTGTATTTCTGTGGGGGAAAAACCAAATATGTGACCAGGTCTAAATCTAGTTTTTCCCGTTTTCACCCACATCAAGTGCCTTTCAGTCTGAAGCAGTTAAGGCTGCACAGTTTTGAGGCACATGAACATGACAAAAATGAGGGAATAAGGCAGCACTCTGCAGCAATGTGACCACACCCCAGTAACATGCACAGCACTGTATGCACCCACATAGTGTCTAACCCTGACTGCAGAAACTACGAGGAGGGCAAAGCAGGGAAATATCAATAATTCCAATGCAAAAATCTTGGCTTTAACTTAAACTGCAAACATGCAAGATGTGTTTGCAAAATATCAAGTTTTAACTGTGAAAGTGGCACTTTTCACAAGGACTAAAATATTCATGGTATATTCAGATAATGTAAATACAGGCACAAGCATTTTAACACTCATTTTTCTTCTACAGCCACTTCATTACTATTGCAATTGTTTGTGACTTCGGTCAGAGGCTGTGAGTCAATAAAAAATATTAAACAAGCCCAAGCTTGTTTATTTGGGAAGCAGGACTGATTTTTACACTTGATTTCTTACATCTCTGTTCTTTTTCCTGTACTGAAACAGCCACTCCTAAGGCCTTGCAGTGAACCAGATCTGACAAATTATCTGACTGAAGACAGCTAAAATTGTTTGGTGGGCTTTTTTTGATTAATTTTCAGGCAGTTCCAGTTCCCTAGCTGAGTCCCCTACACAGCTACATAAATGTTCATCCCAGTAAAAAGAAAAAGGCAGTGTGAGACTAGAAGCAAACCACAAAAGAAGCTGATTATGGATATTATCTTCATTGAACTACTGTTTCAGACTGAAAGATGAAACTCCAATGACTATTTAGGTTTCAACCTTGTATTACAGCTCCTATCTTCCTAGTGAAATAATTTCGACAGTTGCAAAATCTAAATGCGAGTTAAGAGGATAAATAGTAGAAGACAAAAAGGACTAGACTTTCATTTGTTCCGTCCTTAAACAAGCAGTAGCAGAATCATAATGTATTATTGTCAGAGATACTGATACAGTAACAAAGGAAAAAAATGAATTAACCAGGTAAAAGCAATTTGTAAAGGCTTGGAGATCATGTGATGTATGCCATCTTTGACAATACACAAGGGATTATAGTGAGGGCTTTCTGAGCCAGCAACCTCTTTTCAGAAGGGATTCTTTTACACTATTGCTTTTCTGCTAAATAAATCCCCTTTATCCATTTCTTTTTGGGCATTTTGTTTTGTTTTCAGTACCCAGAAAACTGAATCTGGCCTCACTGATTGCTAGAGAACATGCTGAACATCTTAGCACATTTTATGTGTGCAAAGATTGACCACATTTTAATTGTACATAAGAGGCTGTTAAACAGCTAATAAACTCCATCAGTTTTCCAAAGCCAACCATTATCATTAGATCCAGTTAACAATTCTTCCTTCAGAAAGACCCTTTTCTCCCCTATAGAGACTTAAGGGAAAATGATAGCTTCATTTTTCTACTTCTTCCCTTACCATAGGTTTTATCTGCTCAACAAACTGTATACGTGTTATCAGTGGATACAGCTCGACGAGTTCAGAACATGTTTTACAAAGACTGGCATGGCAAGCACCACTTCAGAAATGCAATTAGAGCTGATTTGCACTCTTCCCCATGCAGATTCAGTTGAGCATCATTTCCATTTTTGCAGAGGGGAAAGCAGCAGTTTGATGCTAGTTACAAGTGGACATTAAATTGGTTCACCACCAATTCAGTGTCAATCATTTACTGATGTGTACTGAAGTAATGGGTAATTTTGGCAATGTTCCATTAGACAAGGTAGGTGCCCCGCCCCCCCCCAAAAAACCCAGCAAAAAAACCCCCACACCCAAGGAAAGAAAGAGAAATGCAGATCAACACTTACGCAACTCTTGCTTTATGTGTGTGTAACCCCTCCACTCCTTATGCCTGCCATGCATTTTACTGAAAAGCCCCTGAAATCCCAAATACCCAGGGATTTTTTCAGTAGTCGGTTTTTTTTCCTCAGCTGCTTCCATTTTGGGTCCTCAGTGAAAAGCATATTTCAAAGACTGCTAGAGCACTAGCAACAGGTGGACATTTTAATATTATAAAATAAAGACTGAAGCATTTGCATCCCCTGGTGGCAGTCTGATTTAATTTTGGTAAGAAAACACAAAACCAGTCCAAACTCTCAGTAAGAAAAAATGTAGTTGAATTTTTACCCTTTTAAGCATTGATTACACAAACTGTTGTAAATTCCCTAGGGAAAGAAAAATATTTTAAAATATTTTACAGTAATTTTGTCTTTTTTGTCAGGGTAACTAAAGTTACAAGGACCTGCAAACCCCAAGAGATTTTTGGACATTGGAATTATGAAACTATGAGAATTATTTGGAAAGACAAACTCAGAAATGGATTTATACTGCAAAAATTCCCACATTACTTCTGAAGTTCTTTCTCTTATTAAAAACATTACACTCTGCATTAGCAGGAAACCGGCTTTTAACCAAACAACCCAAGAGATTGTTTTCCAAAGCGAGAAGCGACAACTACAATCAACTATTCTGTTCTCTTACATAGCATAAATCAACAGTATTTTCAGGAAGGCTCTGAAATTTCTTCTCCATGACCTTCATTAGTGCTCAGAAACTTAACTCTCTGTATCCATACTGAAAATTATTAGCATAAATTTCTTGAAGCACAGAAACAAAATCAAGTATCTCTTTCAGAGATGTCAGATTCTGATCTTCACTGTGACCATATATCCTGAGTATTACTACACAGAAATAGACCTGATTTACTAAGCATTCATGGTAGCTGAACCAGACTTCACACATACATTCAAAAAACCTAGCAATGCATGTAGTGGAGACTAATACTTGTAGCCACAGCATAAGAGAATGTTTCTGCCTCTCCACATACAAGTCCATGCTTTCTCAGGGATAAAGTAGGACGTAAAAATGTTAAATGGCCAAGGAGAACACCTTGATAAGGCAGTATCTGGTGAAATGTCTCCCTGTGAATCCTGATTTTGCAGATCATGCAACCAACAGTCCATTTTCAAGGGTGGCATGGCTTGTTGTCTCTGCAAACAAATCAGAACTTCCTCTCCAGACCCTCATGTACCTCTGAGAGCCAAGTCCTCATCTGCAAGTCCTCATGACATTTCTGACATCTCAGTGTGAGCAGGAAGGTTGCAGAACAAAAATTGGTTCCCTAGTCCTTGAGAACAATGTTGCCCTGCCTCTAAACTTAGGCCTCTCCAAAAAAAAAAAATTAGCTGAGATAGTTCAGGAACACAGTCCCCTGGAGTTTTTAGCTAAATGAGGGGTATCTATTGGTAACCTCAGGCTCCCTCATCCTTCTGTCTTAACCTGCAGGTGCTGTCTTAAGCTTTCTAATGCAGGGACTGTCATAATGCATACTTAAGAGATTTATATCCATGACTGGGGCTCTTCAGGTACTACTGTTTGAACAAAATAATATTTTTTTAAAACAACATATACAAATTAAACAGGAAGATTAGAATGCCCTATGACCACTTTAAATGACATATGGTGTCAAATAAGATAAGGGACTCCATCTGACATTAAGATAGGAAGTCACTGGTATCTCTTGTTTACAGTGCATTTTATGGATTACAATTTCAAATTATTCAGTTATTACCAATATTTTAAGAAATACTCTATTTTCCCTAGTAGATAATGGAGAAATGATTTTAAAACTATGTTCATTTTAAAGTCACATAACAAGCAGACTCTTCTTTCCTGTGTTGCACATAAAACTATGTTGCAAATTAAGAATGAACAGCAGAATTTGAACACTTCTACAGAAGTATGAAGTTGAGTAGCATTTAAATTACTCAGGCCCATGCTGCTGTGCCATCTGGTGGCTACTAGCCTGTAATGCAGAAACAGGAAAAAATACCCACCAAACCTAAAAATCCATCTTTTCCAAGTCTTTCTTACAATTTTCCTTCATAAATTAAACTTGCGTTGTTTTGGGTTTTTTTAAAATTCATTTCTTCTATGTCTTCAGGAAACAGAGAATCAGTGATAATGAGCTACATAACCATATAATTCCTACAACCTTCTGAAAGGCAGTCAAAGCCATTATATTTGGAACAGGATACTTTAAGATGTCTATACTGTGTTTACTGCAATGGCATGTTTTGAAGGACAATATATATTTCTGTAACAAACTGGATCAACAGAAAGAGGTAAATCTGAGGCATAAAGAAGTGAAATCCTTCTTTACCATTATAGGTTTCTGTATCTGTACAGAACTACATAACTAATACAAGAGTTTAAATGATAATTTTTATATAATGACTGTTTTAATGCAGAAATATACCTCTGCTTCCTCACTGTATCTCCTCCCCATGAGACACCTTTGGTTAGTAAAGTAGAGACACAGTAAGGCCATTGGAATCCATTACTAAGAAATGGAGCCAGGTACTTTTTTACTCCAACTGTACACACATAATACAGAAAAAAATAACTAGCCTTCTCTTCCTCTTCTGTAGTCTAGAAATCCCATGGTTTAAACAAGATACATTGTTTCTCTCCTGGGTCTCATCAATCTTACATCTTTACTGAAAATAAACCTTGTCTGTGAACTTCTACTAGCCTTCTTGTGGGCTGGAAATCAACAGAGAAAATAATTAAAGACTTACACCCAGATGGGTGCACAGGCTGATAAAGTTCTTTACTCAGAAATTAATGGATTTTTCCCCATTATTATTGTTGCAGAGTCTATAACTGCAAGCCTGCCTGGGGATATTCACAAAATACCAGGAGCACTTCACATTTTAATAAGTTATAAAGGCTGAAAGACTGTTTATTCAGAAAGAAAATACTGAAATTCAAAATCTTTCAGTCTGGGGTTTGTTTTTTTTAGGAATACCAGCAATTTAAAATCACTAATGAACACTTCAGGAGTAAAGACAGACTGACACAGGGGGATCTTTGCAGAACGACATTATTATATAACCTAGAATGTTCCCTCTTTCAAATGTATTGACTTACCCGTTATCGAACCCATTCTGTCCAAGTTTCTTTCCTATGTCACCTACCGTCACGCCTGGCATTGGTAGGAGGGTTTTTGTATCTCGAATCTGTACAGAAGTGAAACAAAATATTTCAGTAGTGGAACAATGAAAGTAATTGGCTGAACTTTTCAAATGTTGAAAATATTCCTGACTTGTACCCTGTTATTAATGCTAAAGAAAGCTCTTTGTTCCTTCCAAGCACATAGTCCTGGATATAACTTGTACTTATGCATCCTCTCATTCAGGACATAGATAAATGAAAATTACTTTGGAATATGACACTAATTACACCACTGTGTTAAATATCTCTTAACACTGATGACTGCTCTCATCAGACTAGCATTGTAACCTTCTTCAGGTTACAATGTAACCTTCTTCAGGTACACAGACACAGCAGGAACCAATGGATCTTTTAGGTAACAATCAGCTTTGAGATATTCCCTGATTCTGTAATAAACTGTTCAGTTTGCAACTGGTTCATTTTACTACATACAAGTTTTCTATTGTATTGCCACATTTTCTAATGCCTTTAATTTTATTAAATGAGTTCTGTGTCAGAAATTTGCAGATTTCATGCATGTCAGCCTGTAGCGTTGGCACATATAAATCATCTTAAGCCCCATACAAGACTTTCGGGACTTCATATAACACAGATGAGTTTAACTATGTAAGTACCATGATCATCTGGAGACTTTTCAGCTTTTTTGTTCTTTTCAGAGTTTTTTGAAGAAAGCTGACAGTATAAAACTGGCTCTACAACCTTCACAAAATCAGTGAACATTTGAAAAAAGTACATTGGTTACAATCTCAACAAATAGAAGGCATTAAGTAAAGAATCATCTAGTCAGATGTAAATAACAGCATAACAAACTCTTTAATTTGAACCTACTCCTCCCCAAAAGATAAAAAGGATTAGCAGTATTTCCACCCTACCTGTACAATAAAGGAATGTAATCCTTGGCATTGTCCATCAGGAGTATAGAGCTGGGCATATAACACTGCATGCGTGGCAAGTTTCCCCATATTACCAACCCAGAACTTTGCAGCTTCAATGTCAGGTGTATTGATGACAAATTCCTGTAGCCGGGAAAGAAACAGAAAATTATATAAATCACAAAAATCAGCTCGCAGTTATTTTTTTCTTATTTTTTTCCACTACTTTGGGAATGTTGAAAACATTCATTAACTGCCAAGATTTTATTCTGTACTGCATTCCAACACCTGAGATATCTCTCTTATTATGTTCACCTTTGGAGAGAACACATGTAGTTAGGAAAAAAATAAGTTTTAAAATCTCATTACCTCATTGTAAAGAAACTCAGCCTTTTTAATTGCTTTTTAATTTAAGCAGTTAAAAAAAAAAAGTAAAGCAAATTAATGGACTGGGAAGCATTTCCTAGATTTTAGGTTAAACTGAGATGTGAGTTCAAGTAAGAGACTGAGAAGGCTCTTTCAGCTGTGAGAGCTGAAGCCTATGCACCTCCTTCTTACACAGTTTTGTGTGCAAAGGAAGCCTGGTTGACAGTGTGCATTAAGGACTAACCTGAGTGCTAGGATCAAATGTAGCTCTAGTCCGTATCCCTTTGGTGTTAGTTCCATGGCTGAGTTCAGTCAGAGCAAAACATCCAAAAATCTAAATAAGGAGATACAAGGTACGGTTCAAGAACACTTTGTTACAGCAATTAAAACTGCAAGACTTTCAAAGGATTGCTAATTTGGTTGTTGGAAAGTAACTTGGCAAACAAACAAACAAACCAAACCATACCAGGAAGCAATAAAGAGCAACAAAAGAAGCACAAAGCTTAGGTGCACTCAGAACATTTATAGTGCAAAAGCAAAGAGGGTCTGGCCAGACAGTGAATGCTACCCACATGACCTAGAATGGAGAAACAGTTTAGGATTGGCACCTTCTGTATCAGGCAGGCTGCACTTATTCTGCAGGGTACCTGGTCCTGAGTCTCCATTAAACCCCATGTGGTGTTTTTTTGGCATTAAGACATTATTATTTTCCATTTTATAGCATAAGAATGGATCTTTTATGGCAACACATCAAGGTTATGTGCATCCTAATAGGATACTCTTAAATGACTGTGGACAGAGACTAAACTGGTGTAATGTCATCTACATTGCCTTTTGGGAAAAGTTCCCAAATCTTGTTTGCATGTTAACTTGGACAGTCTAAAACATATCCAATGGTTTATGAGCTAGCAGTGAGGATAGTCAGAGCTCAGTGCTTGAATCTGCCCCTATCAGAAATAACATGAGAGTACAAATAGTAACACAGTTCTAATAGTGTCCATTTCTCACAAAGTATTAGAAAAAATTACCTCCATGCTCTGAATTTGTTTCACCACGTGTGCAAACCTCGTAGAAGCACTCATAATTGCACCTCCAAATATCTGTAAAAACAGAATTATGAATGAAATCAGTGCCCTGTGATGGAAAGCACAAATTGCACACGGTTTGTATAATGATGTCCAGTTAAGAGACCAGGGAAAGTGGATTGCACAGTAAACTATACTTAGACTATATCTGGGGAGGTAAGTCAGGATTTGATTTTGTCAAGGCTGCTTTAAAGAGGACTGAACTTGTCACAATTCTAAGCTGTTCAAGCCTTCACTGCAAACCCTTAAAAACACTTTCCACTTGTCCTTAATGTTGTCCCCTTGAGCAGAAGAAAACTTAAAAGACTATTTTAGTTCATTTTACTGCAAATGGATTGGTAACTGAAGGTAGCTGCTTCAGGATCAAACAAGAATGCTGACTTGAAACCTATCTTCAGTTTTCCCGCATGGATGTTCACACAACAAAACTCTAATTCCTAGACCCTCCTTGGCCATGTGAACAGTAATAATTAATTAATTAAACTCATATTATTTGACCAGCTATGTCAAGTATTCTTTGTGAGAGAGCCATCTGGGAAGCAACTGATTAACAGAATCCAGCCACTGATGTCAGTGAGAAATTTAACACTTGTTTCCATTCCTTCTGTCTTCTGCCCTTAATTATGACACTGGGGCTTAAGCAGGTAAGTTTCTGATACCTGCAAATCTCTAGCAAACACACAGCCACCAACAACCAATTCTTTGGCTGTTACTGCCCTAGAGAGGAAGCAAAGGAGTAGACAAAAGAAGATGGAACTCTAGGCATCAAAAATTTTTTCTGTATCTCTGTCTACATGGTTTCACCTTTACTTTCTAGGTGGGATTCCCATGGAGACAGGGCTTAACAACAAAGATTACCCACAGCTCTCTAGTTCTTCTAAACAGTTAAAAGTTAGCTCCATTTTTGAAAAGAAAGGATGAGGAAAAGATATAATTTTAATAAAATAGGCACAAAGCAACAGAATTGTGGTATTAGAAGTTACTTAAATTCAAACTTACACCACTATAGCCCTTGAACTGTACTTACAATAGAATGTAAGGCAAACTGGATAGACGGAGACCAATCGTACATTCCCAAGGACAAAGACGCATGAAAAACCTTTAATGGGTTCTCTAGGGCCTCTTGCTGAGTAAGAAAGGCATGCTCAAAGATCCTTTTACAGCGCAGGAACGTCAGCTCCTGATATTTCTCACGGCTCAAATCTTCTCCAGGATGATGTGCAAAGACAGGATCACTTTCCAGAGCAGAGAAGATTCTGTTCTTGAGGGGGAAAAAACTAAAATGAGAATGTTAACCTAAAAGCATTAACAAAACCAGTTAACTCTCTTCTAGAATAACACTGGGGCTCAAACTACAATTATTTGCTAGAATGACTAAACTTCCAAAGAAAAAATTTCAGACAATTAGAAAATATATTTAAGTGGTCTGTCATTACATATACAGCTCATGTTGCTAAATGTTATGGAATCTCCTTCACCATGAAGTGATTCACCAATTCACTCTGAAGGTACAAGAACAGTATGGCAAAACTTGATTTGTAGAGCAGCTTCATTATCTCAATTTATGAAGATGCTGGCAGAATCTAAAGGGCAAAAGTCTTTCAGTCTGAGGATGAAGGTAAAACTCCAGGGGTTACATTCAGTTAGAAATATGCCATGATGGTAAAGCGATTAAGCTACCACAACTGCTCTATTCCCAGATGAAAATAAAAAGGGCTCCATTTAATGGAAC
Source organism: Acanthiza pusilla (assembly GCA_036630365.1). Lineage (NCBI taxonomy): Eukaryota > Metazoa > Chordata > Aves > Passeriformes > Acanthizidae > Acanthiza > Acanthiza pusilla. Next base: position 54,727,151 of record JAXCHO010000164.1, read on the forward strand.
CATCATATGAACCCCTTCAACATGGGGATCTATATCTTTTCATGTTTTAATTTGGATTTTTTTTATTGGATAATACAGTATTTTTTATCACAGAGGTCTGTCTTCAAGATATTCACATCTTCTTATCTTTCATATAATTTAGAAAAAAAAATGCAGTGCTTTGGGCAAAATCTTTTAAAAAGGTTTTAAATATCCATTCTTCCTCTCTGAAGGGAATTACACACTAAGAAGGAAGAAAACTAGACTTCCTGTGCTTTCCTTAGAAAGGCAAAGTCATTCCTTCTCTCTGTATCAATACCACTACATGCCCACACAGCTTTGAACCTCCTTCAGACACAGAGCACTTGCGTTTTTCTGTGCTCCAACACACACCAGTAAGATGCAGAACCAGGTCTTTCTCATTTCTCTGATTTAACTGCTAGGATTTCTATAATTACAGTGAAGGTTCAAGATTAGCTTTAATCCATGTAAATCTACACCACCTTCAAAAAGCTAGTTCTTTCTCCTCCTACATCTCCATGCATTTCCACACCATCTCTTGTGCTGCAGTTAATCTCTTTTCTTGGTAGGGTTAGCTTTCAGCGAGGTAGACCTGCTAATCTCCAACTGCAATACCACATAAGCATTAATGCAAACACAGAACATCATAGGAAATCAGGTCAAAGCAAGACAGAAATACTGTTTGATAGCAGCTTGCACTTAGCTCCCCTTAAGTGCATTGCAAAACCATGGGATGTATGATTTAATGAAATAGTAAAGACACATGGTAGAATATAGTTCTCAGTCTGAAATGAACACTGAAGTTCTGAATACAGCACCTGTGGGTCTCCCCTGCACTGATGTTCAGTAACTAAATGAGCCTTATGAGACAGCAGAGTAGATTGCTTAGAAGTTCATCTCTGTTCTGAAAACTGGATGTGCAAATCAAATTTCTTCATGCTCCATATTTACAGAGTAATATTAACTATATTCCCTTTAAAAAACACGATTACTTTTACTGATATCTCCAAAATTAAAACACGCTTACAATTCTTGCAAAGTTTACCTTCAGCTGGATGATATCTTCGCCATCTATGAACACTGCCATCTCCTTCCAGTTGAAGGAAGCTTTTTTGCGGTATATGGAAAGTGGGCCTTTAGGGAAATCCGGTAGCAAACTATCCAATGATTTTTGGTTTCCAGTCATTTCTTTCTGATTCAGAGTGGATGCCATTGTTAGCTAAACTGCAGCAAACAAGAAAAGATAAATCACAAACTGAAGCATCATAGACGTCTGGTTTTTAATAATAAAAATAAATTATAAGAGTTGCTAATTAAATCCATGGACTTGTTTCTATATATGAGTACAGTAGTGCAGAGCCAACTAAAAGCTTGCCTTTCCATTTTTCTAATTCAACTGGCTTGATACAAAGCCAGAAAAAATGCCCTTGATCCAATGTAAATTAATTACATGGTCTTTGATATTAAAATATGAGCTAAATATGAAACAGAGACACCACTGGTTATCACCATATCGTGTAATAAAAAAGAGGGAGATAAAAGACCCAGGCAAGAAAATACCATGTCTTAAACAACAAAAGCAGTGAGGCCCCACAAAGTCTGCTGGCAACTTGTTGTGTGCATCTATGGGTCAGGCAAGAGCACTGTAAAACTGCAGAGACCCCGAAGGATTTCACTGCCAGTAGGTACAACTGCACTGGTTCAGGAGAGAAGGAAAACCTTGCTTTTTGTTGGATCTGGCCCGAAGGAGTTAAGGCAGATGCCTCTGCTGCTTCCAGAAGCTGGTGTTGGAGGGCCCTCTGCTGCTCACAGCACATCCAGCGATTCCTGCCACCACACACACGGCAGAGAGCTCTGCTCTGCTTGAAAGGGGCAAAAACCATTGGGCAGGGCAGCAGAAGCTGTGCACAATTTAACGGGATTGGCTGGAAAAAGCAACTTGAAGGGACAGATAGGACATCCTGGCCCAGGGCTGGCCAGGGGCTCGCTCAGTAAGGACTTTGAACATAATAAAATACAGAAACTACTATTTCAGCAGTCTGTTTTTTCGTCCTTCTTCCCCCTCATCATCCAGATGTGTCTCCTTGCTACTTTCTCTTTTCTTTCAACCTTATCCTTTTCACAGAGGTCATCCTCTAGTTCTGGAGAGTACAAACTTGGTAGAAGAGAACTGCAGGGCAGTATTTCTGCATGTGACTTCCAAATCAGTTCCAGGAAAATGAAGCTCCAGTACTGAGCAGCAGGTTTGGAAAGACAAGGGAAAGAAAAAAAAGCATTCATAGTGTTTCAACCTGCAGCCAAGGAAAAAGATATACTTCTAACCGGAAAAAAAGTAAATCAGGGCAGAAGTTCACAACTTCAGACTCAGAGAAAAGAATTACATTGTAATTGCATTGTGTTGCAGCTATTGCATCTAACTTTATTTACACTGCAAAACAGTGATATTGCCCAAATGAGAAAACCTAAGAATTCATAAAAAATGGTTCTATATTTAAAATGTATTATCTGACTTCACAATGTTTCAATATAATTTGTCTCTCCAAGCCAACAGTTTCAAAACTAATTAAGAAACCAAAACGGGTGGTTACAATAGGAAAGTAACAGCGGACTGTCCTGAAGAATAACTTCAGTGTTAATTTCTGCCTTGCAGTGGAATTTTGAAACGTGTGTGAAGATGGCAGCAAAACCCACGTTATTTTCAATTTGCAAAAAACTGATGCAGTTTCACTGAAATGCTGAGTTGAAAACCTTTTTCCGTGCAAAATGCTCCTGCTACTTAATTCAAATTCATACCCGGACAACAGGAACGGGTCACTAATCACGAGGGGAAAGGTCAGTTTGGAGGGTACTATCGTCAATTTTCTTGCGTAACAATGACACAGCTCAGGCACTTGGTACTCGTCAATAATGGTGCTGTACCCTTATGCTGCGAGACGATATAATCAGTGTTTTATTTTATTTTATCTTCTAGCGGCTTTGCATTTCCGAGCAGTCTGCTGCTGGCAGTCGCCCAGAGCAGGGTAAGGCAGGGCATGAGCCGCTCCTGCAGAAGCCCTGTGAGGGCTCACTGCACAGCCGCTATTCGAGCGTCCCGAGCTCACGGCAGAGCCTCGCTTCTGCTCAGACACGGCAAAAAGAGACTATGTAATGTACTGTTGTTTGCTACAAAAAGTGTAACGAGACGCCTCCCCGATGGGCCGGGCTGGAGTCCGCTCTCAGGAGGCAGTTCCGCACCCGCTGTCACAGCGGCACAGACCTTCCCCACACGCGGTGCCAACCCTGCAGCCTCACGCCGTGCTGGGAGCTGCCGGCTCCCCGTGTTTGCAGCCGCAGGACGGCACCGCAGCGGTCTCTCGCGGCGCTCGGAGCCTCAGAGCCGCACACCAGGGCGAGGGGATCCGGTACGTACCTGCGGCCGCCGCCGTCTCCGCCTCGGGAACTGACGGGAGCAGCCTGCGACGCGCTCCGCCTCCCGGCGCGGCGGCAGCGGGCGGTGGATGGGGCTGGTGGGGACGGCGGCCGTGCGGGACCCCGGCGGCTCCGCGCTGCCCCGCGGCTTCTGGGCGGCCGTGCGCGTGTGGCTGGAGAAGCCGCAGGTGGCAAACAGGAGGCTGAGCGGCGCCGCCGTCCAGGCCGAGGGGACAGTGTCGCTCGGGGAGGGCGGGGAGATATCTCCATCCCTCACCGCCGCGGGGGCAGGCGGGCAGGAGGGGCGAGCGGCGGGGGCCGCGGAGCTGGGCCGGCTCTGGAGGGAGGTGCGGGGCCAGCTGCCTCTGCCGCCGCCCCTCGCGGCCTGGGGCGGGCCCGGCGAGCTCCGCGCCGTGCTGAGGACGCTGCTGCCGCGGGGCCGCTCCGCCGCGCCCCCGGCCCGGGAGCTGGCGGTGCAAGGTGAGCCGAGCCGGCGCTGAGGGGCGGGAGGCCGGGCCCGAGCGTGGCGTGTGAGGGGGCCGGGGCTGCACTAGGCCTGCCCCTCGGAGATGTCTCGCAGATGAGGGGACGCGGCTGCACTAGGCCTGCCCCTCGGAGATTGTCTCGCAGATGAGAGAAATACCCCTTTTTTCCCCACTGCTTGTGGGAATGAAGATGGATTTTTGTCCTGATTTTGTGCTTAGGTTTTATTTTTACGCCTCGTTGTTGCGCTAAGGAAGCACTGAAGTTTCAGCAGTTGAAATGCAAATTATAGAGGCCAAACACCTGAGACACTTACGAGCTCCTGTCATGAGTAAGCTGCTCACACACAAACGCTGCTCGTAGTGCAGACCTAATGCCGAGCGTGTAAGGAGTGACCGCAGTGTTTGGAAATGCAGAATTACTGAAAAGAGTAGGCAGCTGTGGCACCTGCTGGCCAAGTGGAAGTGTTTGTATCGACTTTCTTATTACTTAGTATTGCTTAAGAAAGAAACTCAGCTTGTTTGTGTAGTTGTGTTTTTTTGTTGTTGTTTTTATTTTTGGTTTTGTTTTGTTTTGGTTTTGTTTCTTTTTGTTTCGTTTTTGGTTTTGTTTTGTTTTGGGATGTATTTTTACACAGTAAGATGGTAATATGCTGCAATAAATCCTGCAAATATAAAGAAACTTACATAGGGTAGAGCTTGACACAGTTTTTAAGATAAATTTTGGAAAAAAATTTTGATACAGATTAAATTCTAGTAGTAATGCTTTGGAAAGAATCAGAATTCTGGAAACAACTTGATTTACAGTTCATCAAGACCAGCAGTCATTTATGGGGCTGAATTGGGATGTTCTTGTGGCCTATGATTCTTATCTGATACCTTCAAAAAATTATATGTTGCAGTTTTGATTTATTTTTCTTTTGATGTTAAGAGAAGATGGTTCTGAGCTGCATCTAGAGAGCATTGAGAGAGCATCTTTTTCTTATCTCTAAGAAAAAACCTAGGAGCTTTTTTTCAATTAACATGTTTACAATTAAAAATGTTGGAGATGGAATTGCTAAGGATGGGACAAGATAGCAAGACTTAATGTTTGCTCTATTAATAATTATTCTTATGTGTCTCACTCAGAAAATTTTGGAGTCCATTGAAAATTAATTATGTAGCCGGTATAGCATTTTTAGTTGCAAGTTTGTTTTGGTGGTAATTGAAAAACTGTTTTCAAAATTTAACAAGCTACTTTAAGAAATTGGTAAACAACAGCTAAAAAAAGATGGAAAAATTTTTTTATGGAGTAATTCTGCAGGTATATACCTGCTTCCCAGAATTCTGGATTTACTGTGGGAGTGCAGCAGTCTTATGCTAGAAAAATCTCATTATTTACTTTTTCTTTATTAAAATAGTTAGATTTGATGAAAATGAATACTCCTGGTCAGCCTTAGATATTTGGAAAAATCATGCAATAGAATGCTAAATTTTGGGAATTCAATTCATCCAGTAGTTTTAGATGTCAGGCACACCAAGAAACAGATTTATTCCTAGCATGGTGGTTCTTTCTTTGTTATCTTAGATCTTGCCCTGCTGGTTTGCACTTACTGTAGTGAGGAGGTAGAAATTCATTTTGGTGCTAACCTGGGTGGGTTGCACCATTGGATAATAAACCCCTGTTTGCATATCTTTTCAGATGTTTACAATGGAACTGTGACCTTTCTGCCTTTGAAGGAAAACAGTGAAGGAAAATACCTGATTAAAAAGTGCAATATTTATCAAATTCAACTTAAACGCATAAAAGATGAGGAATGGTAAGTGTGGGAGTGAGAGAGGAAGCAAACAGTGAGTTATTGCAAGAGTCACACAATGGTTTAGTATTGGTATGTAGGCAATTTAGGTTTTATCATTTTCTGCTTGATTAGTAAATTGCAGTAGTGGTGTGATATGAGTGCATAGTCTTCTATTAAAAAAACTACAATACCCAGAATAACATAAAACACGTGTTTCACCTTTGAATGTATACATTGATTATACCTGGTTTAGAAAAAATATGCCTCTTCTGATCACGAGGAAGTAGCACTGCCTTTGAGAAGGGTTCTGTGGGTGTTAGTAAGGAGCTGCTGGAGTTGCTGTAAACCCACTGAGCTTCAGTCACTGAAATGTACACCATTCAATTTGGTCCTGACCATCTGGGGATGGAGCTCTGATAAAATCTGAATAAAGTCAGAGATGATGAAATAATGACTTGTGACAATGGATATGTTTTTCTCCTAAATTTTCCTGTAATTTTTCAGACATTTCATAAATTGACTTTTGCTGTTTGTTTTTTTGCTATCTTGTGAAATCACGTGAGTCTTTGTTCATTGTGTTAAACGCAGCATGGACTCTTAGGTACAATGTTTGAATTGAGAGATAATGAAGTAACAAAATTCAGGGAAGCCTATTCAATAACTTTGCTGGTTTATTTTCCTTTTGTTTCTCTACATATTTCCTTATTCTCCAGTCTAGTTTTTTATCTTTGATCTGCTGATTTTCTCCACTTAATCATTGTTTCTCTGTCCTTAAGATAGCTGAAACAATGAAATACTGTATTTATACTAACTTACCTGTTTGTTTGTTTTTAAGGTCTGTATCTGTTGTAGCTCCATTTCCAGAAGATTGGTTTTCAGATGGAATTGTGTACCCCAAACTAGCATGGCTTGGAAATGAACTTCTGTCCAAACTGGCTAAATGGTCAGTGGAGCAAAAGCCCAGTGAGTTTAAAAGTACACTCTCACTCATTTCTGTAGCAAAATACAGCAAGGTTTATCAAGACCTCAAAGAAAAGTACAAAGAGATGGTAAAGGTAAGTTCAGCAGGAAATGCAGTAATATTATCCATTCGTATTTTTTACATTGTGTAATGAAGCTGCTTATTTCAATATTAATTTTTTTTAAATAAAAGAAGTAATTGAATTATAATGTATGTTTTTTGTTTCATGTTTTGGGGGGGTGTTTTGGTATATATGGAAAATAAAACAATTTAGTGCTTGGAAGAACTTAATTGGAAAAGGAAGATTTCGATGCAAATTCACAATAAATATCTGGAGGAGTTAGGCATTTTCCAGGATGTATCCCTTGTGATAAAAACGAAGCAGTAGGTCAGTGGAATAAATACTAAGTCATCCACATTTTCGAAGGCGCAAATAAAGCACCTCCTTCTCCAGAACCTTTGGATACTTACTTAATATGTTTACGTTAGAGGAGCAGCGTTGTAATTTTGTTTTTTATCCTGGAGATCTGAAGAGCAACAGAGATCACCTTAAGTTCTGTATGAAGTAATGTCTGTAGTCTTACAAACTTGGCTCTAGCTACAAGCAAAAATATTGGTAAATGCATTTGTAAAACATACAGTGAAAATGCTGGAAGGTTTTACTGTTAATATTTATGTAATAACAGGAAGATACATAGGAGAAAATGACTGGACTTTTGTGTAAGGCAGCGATTCAGTCTTTAGCTCTGCAGTAGAATTGGTGGTGTTGAGCATTTTTCTGTGTTTAAATCCTTCTTTTACGAAGTAACACTTGGGAATGATACTTGCACTTTCTGTTTTTCTGCTTCAGATTTTGATTCTTCATGTTCTGTTGTGCCAGGAAAATTCTTTTTCTGTTACCTTGTGACAAGAAATTTTTAAATGTTGATTTTATTAATGTTGCACAGCTATAAGAACTTTTCTTGTGAGAAAGTTAAGCAAAAGGTACCTGGTCTATTACAGAACAGATGCAGCAGTTCACTTGTGGCCTGCACATGTGGAGCCAAAATGTTAGTAGAAACTTTATTGTTTGGTTGAAAGCAGACATTCTTTACACCATCATTCTTCTGTGTGACTCACAAAATCAACCAGTCTTTATATATAAATTTTTGTGTATATTTTAATGAGGATAAAATGCAAAATCTGTGAAGTTCAAAAACCTATTGAAATGAATAAGTATCAAGTTACTGTGTCTGAGCATTTTTGAGGTTATTTCAGATGATGCAGAAAATAAATTTTCTCTATTTTTTAATCTGTTTTTTTTCCTGAAGGTGTGGCCTGAAGTGACAGATCCTGAGAAATTTGTTTATGAAGATGTTGCCATTGCCACTTACTTGCTGGTAGGGATCTGCTTTACCTAATAATATGCTGTAAGGTTTTATTTCCTAATGATAGAACCTTTCTAAAGAAGATAATTTAGAGATAAACAAAAACTTCTTTGTGAAGATATGATGAAGATTTGCAGTCTTCTGTCGCAGGAAATTTACAATGTACATAGATAAGATTTATTTCTAGGTGATAAAGGCAAAAGCACTGATGTAGAAGTGGTTAGATGGACCAACTGGAGATAAGGATTGATTGTTTTATACATTTTCTATTACTTGTTCATTTTATGCTAAACGTTTTCCACTGCTATGCCTTTCCCTGATAAAATTTCAGCTCAAATCCCATCTTCAAATGTAGTTAGGCCAACTGTAGGTACAAGGAATGCAGATAGATGCTTGGTGCAGTTTTCTCAGGCACCTAACGTGCTTAAGATTCTATGAAAATTCTGCCACCTTCAGTTACTATAAACTTCTGGTTCTTAAGGGGCATCAAAATGTGTCGCTATATAGTCACATAAGTGTTTTTGTCTGCCACCCAGAGTGTGGTAAGAGCATGTCTACCTTGAGCTATTCTTGTAGCATCTTATCAAATCAGTATTTGTAAGGAAGTTAGCTCATTTACAGTACTTGTTGAGGACTAATTTATTTTGATAATTAGCTGTTTAACCCATTAGAACCTTAGCTACTGGCTTGTGGAAAGGGCTGTGTGATAGACTCAACTATTTTTATCCCTGTCTTAATATTTTATGTTGAAGATTAGGAATTTAGTTACAGCCACAAGAAAATTCTGGAGTGATAGCATTTTTATACATGTGAATGTTAGTTTACAGTGTTAGGTGATACAGCAGTAGTTTGATTAAAGTCATTCAATATACAGTTTACATAAGTGAAAACTTAAAGTGTGGTATTAATAACCTAACCTGCTGTATCTATATGATGGTGGAAGAAACTCATTGTTTAGAAGTACATTATACAGGTGGTCAAGAGAAGGTAGGTCCAATGTTGAGTTATTATGGGTTTATGGCATCTACACGTGACCTCATGTTATTCTGCAATCATATTGAGCTCACCCCCTGACCAGGGGCATGCTCAAGGAAGTAGCTGTTGAGTTTGTGTTGTGAAAAACTGTGCAGGAATTGGAGCATAGGTATCATCTGTGAAGGAGGTAATTAAAGATTTCTGGGATACTGCTTAGAGTGCCAAAGTGCAATGATTGGTAAATCTGAAAACCTAATCCATGAGATTATCAGACTGTTTATCTTCAGCTTCTTTTCCTCTAGCAAAACTGATATTCAAAAGTGACAATGTTACAAATACTAATTTTCATAGTTAAATACTCTTGAGGATTTTTGATAGTCATCATGAAAAATCAGAGTGCAGAGTTGTGAATGTGTGGTCTCTAACTTCTCGTTGAAGGAAGAAGAGTTTGAAAGAAATAGAGATTAATCCATGATCTGTAGAGAAGCATTCACTTATGAATTACATTTCTATGTAGAAGTAACTACTTATGTACAGAGCGGAGACTAGAATATGGCTAAAAGGCCATTAGCTGATGTAGAATTTGGGGCAGTTAACTTGCTAGGTAACTCCTGCTTTGTTCAGGAGAAAGGGTTGTCACATGTACCAGTATATCACCAGTTGATTACAAAGAACATTTTGAGTTTTATTCTCAGCTCTGCCACCAATGCTTTCTTTAATATGGGGGATATAAATGCTTCTGTGGTGTTACTTGCAGACGTGCTGTTGAAGTTTACTTGATACTTCCCTTGCTTTCCACTGTTCTTATCTTGCACACATTGTTTTAGCAACTCATTTACCTTTATGCTCATTCCAGCCCATAGTTGTAAAGATCTGATTAATTTCAACTCCCAGTGACTCAAAAGGGAGTGGAGGATGTGCTTACCACTTAGAAATTTATTGATATTTTGCGACGTAATTCTTGTCCCACTCCACAAAAAGTGGGATTTTTTTTTGTTTGGTTTAGGGTTTTTTTTCTATTTTTTTGTCTAAAGTTATTTTATCTATGAATGAAGTGAATGTTTTCTGGCTCATCTGCATTCCCAGCTTTCTGCTTTAATTTCCAATAATGTTCTTACTGCTTTCTTACAGGGAAACTTGAGAGCAGAAGTCTTAAATGTTTTGTTTTCTTGTCTTAGATTCTTTGGGAAGAAGAGAGAAAGGAAAAAGGGTTGACCAAGAAACAGTCGTTTGTCGATCTTGGATGTGGAAATGGTCTACTGGTTCATATTCTAAGCAATGAAGGGGTAAATAGAATGCATTTAAAAAAAATTATTAAAAACTAGAGTCAGTATTCTTCTTCTGCTTTCCTTTTATCTGGCATGCAGATAGCCAAAACCAAATTCGTTCATATTGCTAAAATAGGATTTTGTCACTCTAGTTGCCAAGAGAAAATCCTACCAGAGCATTAGGAACCTTTCGTTTATTTATCTGTTTTTATTAGTGCATTTCATTTAAATTCAAGGCTGTTTTTCCAAGGTAGGAAACTAAGAAGAAAAAGTAATGGCATTTTAGTTATGCAAAACGGAATGTGGAATCTTTGCATAGAGCTTCTCTCTCACAAGATGTGTTCATGAACTTACTTTTGTCCAAACTGAGTTCTACTTGTGATGCCCTGAAAATGTTTTTCTATATCTTTGAAAACAATCCTGAGATTCCTTAATTGAAAATGCCGAATAACATACTGTGCTTTTGGGAGTGAAAATGTGGCAACAGCATAATTCAGTTTCTTGAGGCACAGTTTCTTCAATAGCAACAAAAAAAAAGTCAGTGAGACTAAACAAAACCCACTGAAGTTGGGTATGTCTGTTCCAGTAAATAGAATTTTCCACTTTTGGGAGAATGTGATAAAATTTGTAGAGAAAATTAGTATCTCTTATTAGATGAGTAGATGTCATTGGGGGCAGAGGGAAATGTCCCAAGTTCTAACACGAGCTTTCTATTCTTGTGTAGCCAGTAAAATTTTGTCTCATATAAGCTGCTGTTTTCCCTGTAGACTTTTCATTCATTCATTAGGTGGAGTGCTAAAAAACACTCAAAAAAATCACGTGTGAGAGTTTTTTGAGACTTTTTTGTAATCGATTTTGCTTAGTTCTGCCCAAGGTTCTTGAATTTCAAATACTTAGATATTCTTAATTTCTTGCTTTAGTTTCCAGTCTATTTCCTTTTCCCTTTAATTCATAGAGGGGCAAAAGTGTTTGGGCTTCAGTAGTTGAAAGGTGGTTCTCCACTGAGTACTGCTTAGAGTAGCATTCTTCTCTGAGCCCTGTAGGTGCTGCAGTAGTACTTATGTTATGAAAGGTTTTTAAAGTTTTAAAAACAAACAAACCAAAAATCAACCCCTCTGCTTTTACATTTGTAGAGATACAGAGCAGACTACAGATACAGATACAGTCAAGAGCAGACTCAGTAGGTGTGCCCAGGTAAAATTTTGAACCAGATGTGTTCTTAAGGTTTCCTAGTAATTCTCTTCATATTTCCTAGGGAAGAAGGGGATTAAAAGTATTCAGTTTCTGCCTGAAATGGCAAAGCTGGTTTTTGTTGCGTGTCTAAATTTTAGTATGAATGACGTAATCAGTAGTAATATGTACATTTAGTGAGCCTGTTGGACTATTTCTGCTAAAAGTAGTACTTAAATTGACACTTTTTGTTGTTCAATTATTTCAGCATTCAGGCAGAGGAATTGATGTGAGGAGAAGAAAAATATGGGACATGTATGGACCAGAGACACATTTAGAGGTATTATGGAAATGTATGTCAGTCTTACTGATCTGTAAATTTCTTCATTTGTTCATTGTTTCAGGTTGTATTGATGCAAGCGTAAGGAAGCATACTGAGTTACAGACAGTTGTCTGAAGTGACCCATGGGTTTGGTATGATGCCACCCATATCCCTTGGGGGATCTATAAATTAAGTTGTAAAGGGAATTAAGAGAGCAGTAGTGTATCATACCCTTGCATATTTGCAACTTATTTTTCAGCCAAGAACCACGGGCATGATGTCTTACTGCATGTACAGACATTCACACCATGCAACAAGCCTTCTTTTTACTGGAAGATGAGTACGAAGTGCCTTTGTTTGCACCACTAGCTCATAAAAGATAATAATTTTGGATATTTTCTCATAATTTTGGATATTTTCTTGAAAGTGATTCTGACCTTCTAGTGTTCTATTCTGTGTTCTGTTTTGGAGTCAAAATTGTTGTTGAACCTCGAAGGAGCCAACCTAAATAATTGCAATAATAGCTTCCGAAAATGAGTCTGAAAGAGGGATTATATTTCAACATCCATATTAGCATTTTTATGAACAATTTGAGCCCAGGAACATTCACGTTGATTCCAGGCATTCTAAATCTGATGCTCTTAAAAGTGTGGTGCCAATGAACAGTTGCCCTTTGGAGGTGAGATGTTCCTCATTTTTTGTTCTCCAGAGTCTAAAATTCCTCACTGTTTTCTCTCAAAAATTTTCAGCTTCCAATATGGTAATTTTCCACCTGTAGGTATTTGCTAATAATTTTGTTTAAAGTTAGTTCAACATATCTTTGGATGCTAACAACTTGCATTAAATTAGTGAAAGAACAGAGGTGAAGATTTCAGTGTTGTGTAGCCTTCTCCTTGCCACCCTGCCATTTTGGGTACAGATTGCCAAAACTGGCATTTTCCTTTGCTGCAGTCTGCAAGCAGATCTTAGTGAAAAGCTTCAGCAAATATTCATGTTGTATTAAGTCACATCTGATCATGCTGAACAGCATTGTCTCTTTATCTTTGTCTTACATGTTCCTTTTTCTGGCCAGAAACAATAAAAATATCAAAAACATGCATATGAGGAAAGTGACGATTTAACGCTGGAAAGAGTTAGACAGTGAGCAGGAAGGATGAAATGATTTTGCAAGGATCCTGTAGCCATAGGAGCCACGGAAGGAAAAAGCACCTGCTCTCAGCCTGTTGTTACTCCTGAAGCTAATTTTGTTTTGATCTTTACTTAAAGTATGAGTTGCAGGATGAATGTTGCCATCTGTGACATTCAGTACAACACTAACAATGTAAGTGGATGTAACAGGTGGCACTCTGTATCCCCAAGCTGCTGTAGACATGGTGAATGCAGATTTGGTTATGGGTGACTCAAAATGGGCAGTGTGACACTGATGATTCATGCTAGGCCTGAATTGAATGGTCAAAACTGAAAGGTAAAGTATGAATAATGTGTTTAATCGACTTTAAGAAAACACTTACCAAAGACTTGGTAATTTAACATCTACTAATCTGCCAAAAAGAAACTTATAACATTCATTGTCTAGAAATGTATATACATAACTAAAAATGAACTGTAGTATTTAAAGTGAACAACTGTAAATCAACAGTAATCACCATACTGATCCACAAGGGGAATTTGGAATGTAACCAGGATAGTCTGAAATTCCCTAATAAGTGGTTTGTTTTGTTTTTTGTTTGTGTTTTTTCTTTAATGTCTATACAGCTACTGCTTTGCATATGCATGTGAATTTTATGCTCATAAAACACATTTTCTATATAAAAAGAGATTATGGACATAATTTTCAGAACTTGTCCCAGAAGTCTGTGGAAATTAAAATCTAAAACTTCTCAAATTTGCCCAATAATTCTTTTAATGTTCATACACATTTTCAAGGAAGAGTGTCTACTTCCATGGTGCCAACATCTTTCAGTACTTTCTTTGCTGAACTTAGTTCAAACTGAGAAAACATATTTGTGAGGCACAAACATTTTAGGCACTTCAGAACTTTTGAAATTTAGTCTGTATGAAGAATTCATCCTCTTTGTTTTATTTGGGTTATTTTGTTTGTTATTGTTTATTGTATGTGGATGATAGGGTGTGAAGAGTGGTGTTCTGCATACTAGGATTCAATTTGAGCAGCATCTGTGAAGAAGGAGAAAACAGCAATGAAGCTGTGTTCTAATTAATTGCTGTGTGAGTCTTACAGACTGCAAGACAGGAAATTCAGTTACTTTCTGAAAAATTGAGTTCAGACATAAAAGTGACAGAAGGAGATCATCATTCAGTGTATGGTGTTTGTTTATATATTTAAATGCTGGATATCTTAATCAGAGTTGTTATTCCACTTCTTTTTTGACCAAAGTTTTGTGGGTGTTTGTTGCTAAATTAATTTTCTGTAGCTATAAAAAATTGCTATCTGTGGAAAACATTGTTGGTGTCTGTGGTGCTCATTCACCTTGGATTTGTCAGCTGGTATTACTTTATATTATTGCTTAGTGCTTTAAATAAAATGCATTAAAGAAACGTGTAATAGGATTCACTTACTGTGTTGTTTTGTTTTTTAGGAAGCTACAATCATTCCAGGTGACAGTCATCTCTTTCCACATGCTGACTGGCTCATAGGAAACCATTCAGATGAATTAACACCATGGATACCTGTAATTGCAGCTAGGTATTTTTGCAGAGGGAGGGGTGTAGGGTGGAAGGAATTAACAAACAGGCAGAAAAAGCCCAAACAAACCTCACATAATTACATATGTGGGCTTGGTAAAAAAATTCACTTTTGGTTTCACACCTGTTGTTCTTGCAAGACTGGCTACTTTTGATGCAAATTCATTATTTTTACAAAGTGTTTCATTTTCTGTGGAGAGGCACAGATGCAGTATTTACTTTCTCACAGAATTCAGTACAGCATTTTGCTTTTGAAGTTCAAAAACCAAAACTGTTTTTTATTCCTTGTACGTGAATCTGTTGTTGGTTTTTGTTGTGGTTTTCTTTTGTAAATAAAAGCTTATGGTTCTGCCTTCCCTTCAGAACTGTTGCACTCTTTACAACCAGCAGCAGTTTAGAAATTTACTTTTGCAAACTAAGTTGGCAAAGTAGTTTACTACAGCAAATACTTTGTGAAATCATGTTTTTGGTTAAACTAATAGTTCTACTGAAAGAGAAAGCTAGAAATACTATTGCATGAAGCTCTGTCGCTTAATAAAAAATTCCGTTGTTGTTTTTATCTGATAGGTTATTTGTTAAATTTTTGTGTTTCCTGAAATAACTTACTGTTCAGCAGTTCGTTATCCTTCTTGCAGGTCTTCCTATTCATGTTGCTACTTCGTGCTGCCATGCTGCTTCTTTGATTTCCATGGAAAATACAGCCGAAGACAAAGCAAGAAAACTCAGTACAGAGAATATCTTGATTTTGTTACCCAAGTGGGATTTATATGTGGCTTTCATGTGGAAGAAGATTGCCTTAGAATTCCATCAACAAAAAGGGTAATTTTGGCCTATGGAGGCCTTTTTTGTTGTTGTTGTTTTTTTGGTTTTTTTTTAATCTGCTCTGTTTGAAGCATATGGATGTTTGTTCATTGTTGTTGTTGTAAGATAAGACTATATCAGCTTCATTATTTGATACAGTATGCTCTGAAAAGAGACGGAAAATACTCACTGTTTTCTTGGGAATTCTACTCTTACTGTTATAGGTACAGTCCTAAACCAGGAAAGAATGAAAGGTTTAATTTTCTCTTATGTCACTATATACAATGGAAAACTTTAAAAAATCTTATTTTTTTGCCTTAATTTTTCTAGCTGCCTGTCTTGCTTTTTTGTACTTGATTTTGCTGTTTTTCATGTTCAGTGAAATTCAAAGTGAAATGTTCTCACAGTAGGAAGAGGTCTCTGGCTTTATATAATCCGAGGGTCAGGAACAAGATTTTTGCTCTGTGATTGTATAGCATGATGGATTATGATTTGTTCACTGGATTTCTTCTGGGGCACCAGTATTCACAAACTAGAATTAAAAACCCTTCAGATATTATTGAGCATTGAGTTGGTATTGGATTCTCCCATAGTTTAGTGAGAAGCCTGCATAAACATGTGTAGGTTGTGGGGCTGGGTGTAAGTTTGGGACTCTAAACAGTGATTTACCTGTTTCTATTAAACCAGGTCAGCCTTATTGGAAAAAGCAGGACCTATCCACCTGCAGAACACGCTGTGATTGACCAGCAGATAACACAGTTTATTAACAGTCGTCGGACCTGTGCTGTGGCCACATGTGACAGAAGGGTTGGATTTAAGCATAAGGATCACTGTGATGGTCTAGGCGAAGAAGCAGGCTTGGAACTTCCTGAAGATGGGACTGAAACAGCTGATGCGATTTGGATGCCTGGATTTCAACCCAGAGAAAAAGTAGAGCAAATCAGAAACTGTGCTTCCCTCCCTCGGGATTTTGTAGATGAAGTGGTTCTCAATGTGGCGAACTTGCTGTTAAATGCAGCCCCCCAAAAATCGTGTTCTGATATGGAAGGTGGAAATATGAACACCTGGAATCAAGGAGGTGAGGTCATCTTTCCTTCACGTTATCTTTGGCTGGTAGAACATGTCTTTTCCAGGAAATTTACATGTTTGTGAATTTAGTAAGTGAATAGATTTTTAGGGAATACTGAGAACAGTACAGTAGCAGTCAAAGGTGGTTTTATTTCCACTGTGGTTTTTTTGCACATAGAAGAATATTTTGAAATTGGTGTGAGGTCTTTTTTTGGTTTACACTTAAATGCTATTATAGAATCAATTTTTATTAAACCAAACCAAACGCACAGTGCTACAACACTCTACCTTATTTGCAGGGAATACTATGGTTTTGAATATTCACATAAAAATTACCTATAATTCTGTAAGAATTGTGTAAGAAGTGCTTTGAAGTGCCATTAGGTTACAACATGATTAGGAATTTTTAGTTTAGTCTCAGGAACAAAAAGAATGTTAAGTTGCTGTTAATTGTATAAGCAGTCAGATCTCACTACTGCCAACCTTCCATATTCGCCATCTGTTTTTATTATTTACTCACTGTAGTTTGTCATGTGTTACTGTTTGAGTCTTCTAACTATATGCTTATAAACTGTGCTTATTGCAAGGAGGGTTAGACACGACTGTTAAAAAAAAGCAGAGCAAATAAAAAGTGTGTCTTACTGTGGAGATTCTGGCTTGAGTCCTGTAAAATGAAAGCTGCTGTTTTACAGACAATATATGTATAAAGTATATATCATGCATCATATTGTGAGAAAAAAGTTGCAGCAGTACTGGTAGATAATTCAGACATTCTGCTCATAATCATTATCTTATAGAGAAGTTAAATTGTGTTAAGGTTTTATATATAAAGGTTTTTTATATCTCTACCTTTTTTTATTGCAGAAAGCCTTTCCTTGAGAGAAGTGGCAGATCACTTAAATAAAGAGACTTTAAAAAAGCTGAAAAGTGAATATGGAGGCCTGCAGACACTACTCAAGAACAATCATCAGGTATTTGAAGGTAAAGGAGTTTTGAATTTTGTTTTGTTTTTCCTTAATCGTTTATTTTGTCTCCTCTATATGCAGTTAAACTTAACTGAAAAATTACTATGGTTGTGGTTTTTTAACTGCTTTCTGTACCTTTGTGGAAAGCTGAATATTCTTTATGTGCTCATTGCACTGAGATATTGTTAGTAAAACTCTTACGAATTATATTGGTGAGGCATCTATCAGCAAAATGTGCTACACTGACAATATCTGAAAAGACAAACCTTCAGTTTAAGTGGCTAATTTCATGCTGTTCTTTGACTTTTTGTTTTTTCTTATGGTGTATTGATGGTTTTGAGGCAGTCAAATGCAGAATATGTTTACTAAGATTTAACTGAGGTTTAGTCCGGTCTTGCTAAGCCTTCAAATATAAATGCTGACATGAAACAAAACTAGCCTCCACAGGAATCTGTAATTGCGAGGCTTGATGTGTTTAGGTAGATTGTGGTAGCATGGCAGGAAGAACTCAGTAGCAGTTCTCTGTGGCTGGCTGGGTTTGTTGGGTTTTTTGGGTTTGAGGTTTTTTTCCCCTGTTGTAATGTGTGGTGATGGTGTGTTTTGTGTAATTGGTTTGGGGCTTTTTTGTCAGTGCAAAGTTATGCAAAACTAAGATGTAGCTTTGCAGTGATATGAGCTCTTCAAGGTTTTACCAGTATTAAAGCAGCTTCAAATTTCAAAGTGTGTTATGTCCTCACTGTTCTGTGTCTCCTGTAAAATACTGATCAACTAAACTATGGCAAGTCATCCTGAGTATGCAACCTATTTGTTGCCAGTTGTTAACTTAAGCAAATTTAACATCCACTAGGGATTTCTGTACACTTGGCTATTATAAAATCCTTTTGAATTACCATCCATTAAAAAAAGTTGGTCACACTGAGTTTATTATGTGTCTGAATTTGGTTCCCTGTCATTAGGAATTGGTGAAATAGATTTTGCAGCCTGTTGGATTGTAAATGGAATGAGCATTTTAAATTGGCTTGGTAATGTGTGTACATTACTAATGAAGAAATGTCTGGTCTTAATCCTAATCTTTCTCAGTAATTTATGTCACATGGATACTCCCCACAGCTTCAGGAGACACCATTTCATTCTTCCCTTAGTAGCATATCACCATAACAAGAAACTTCTCTGGAAGGTCTGGAAGGACATTTCTCATGCACAGGAGGACAGAGAAGAACATGGCTACAGCTCTTTTGTCATCTTTACTAAATTGATTTTCTTTTAAAACATAGAAAACAGATGGATGCACACATACACACCAAACAGAAAGTTCGAAGGGGCTTAGAATAACTGATTGGTGGCATTTTCTTTTGATCAGGTATTTTGTCCAATACAAGACTGATTTTCTAGGGAAAAATATGCTTGATCATAAATAGCACTATACCTGCTTATTTTTCTTCATCTTTTGGGAGGGATTTTAAAGCTCAGCTGAAATTGCCTCTTGATAGTATGCGTTCAGATCTGTCTGTGTATCACAAGGAAACCTGGAGGCATGGATTCATCCAGTCCAGACTGTGTGATATTCAGCTTTCACTGGACTTGTTACTTTTTGAATAGCAATTATCAGAATGCAGAATGGCATTGGTTAACTATGCCAAGCTACAAGTGTGTGATACAGAAGGTGTGATTGAAGCAGAACATAAAAATAGAGCATATCAACTTCAAAGTGGCAGATTCTTCCCTCTTCATTTTCACTGTTGTTTTTCATCTGTTTTTTCTTCCTCTCTTGCTAACTTCCATTTATCTATTTTGCTTACACATTTAAGGAGTTGGCAGAGTTTCACAAGTGTACGCATGTGCAGTTTATGGTCCCAACACAGCAAATGAATTTAAAAAACCCAAAGTGCTGAATCCTTATTAACCGATGATAGTTCACTGTTGGTTCACATGAAGGATTAGACTTGTCATCTCTTTGGTGCAGTGCATTTTTGGGTCAGTGAACTGTGAAAATTGTAGAAGGCACTTGCTGGTAATCATATTTTAAATGTGGAATTGTAAAGTTATGAACATGGGAAGAATTACAGTTCTTGAAGTTGAAACTTCTTTTGTCAGAACTTGCAATCTAAATTCGGATGATTTTATTCTAAATTATCCCAATTGCTATATTTAAATGAACTAACAAACTTTTACACAGATGATGCAAAGGTGCCTCAAACTATTCAGCATCACTGTAAAACATCTCTCAGGGCAATCAATCAAGTCTTCTTTATACTGTGTCTACATTGTCTTAGTTTGGTGTGTACTTCTATTTCTGTACAAATAGCTCATCTGGTTTTGCCTGAGTGATCCATTTGTGGAATGTTTTTATTCACAGAATGTCACTGCAATTTTTTCCAGTATAATTGCCATGGCTGTCTATTAACAGCTGCATTTTGTTTGTTTTTAAATCTTAGTTCTAAATGGGAGAGTTCATATTCGTGACTGGAGAAAAGAGAAACCACCAAGTAAAACTAAGCCTGAAGTGAAACGGCACCTTTCAGCTGAAGCATTTAAAACACGCCTCTGTTGGTTTTTCATTCATCATCCTGATGGTTGTTCTTTACCTTCTGAAGCTTGCCCATATGCTCATGGGACTGAGGAGCTCAGGCAGTCTCAGATAATTAAAAAGAAAAAGCATATACAGTAATAAAATGTTGCCACTTGTGTTTAAGCGTGTGTACATAACTGAATCTAGGATTGACTTTGGGACTCCCTAGTTCATGAACATTTGTACAATATGGAGGGATTTTCCTCATTTCTGTGCATCTTATTTTGCAGTTGGTTTACAGGTTCTCCTGTATTTCTAGTTCTTTATATTTTTGTTAACAGGGAAAAGATACAGTAAAGTATATATACACTTTTGGATTTGTTGTGGCTTGTCTAGCATGCATTTATACAAGTAGAAAAGTTTAAAAACCTACTTTCCTGGGAAACTCCTCATGATCCTTAATCAGATCGAAAGTACATGATGCAGCATTTTCAAACCCTGAAAATTAGCCTGTTTCATTCCACATTTTCAAGGAGTGTTAGGAGACTTCCCTGTCCAACCATCCAGGTGCCACTCTGGCAGCCACACCCACAGCACCTGAGCTGGGACTGAAGCCCCTTCACAGCAGGCAGCTCCAGGGAGCCCTGCTTGGCTCTCCACACACCCCACACTCACACCGGCAGACAAGGTTCCTTTATTCCCTGGCCGTAGGATTCCCACAGCACAGTCTCAGCTGTCTCAATCCTTAAAATAGTTTAAACTTGGTGCAACAACAAAATAACAGCTCGAGCTGGTGCCTCTGTGGAGGGACCTCGAACAAAGGAACCCCTGGGCTTTTATATCTTCACAGGCTCAGCACATGAAGTCTGGGGGTCCTTGGCGTCTGCCCTGTCTCTGAGTGGTGCCACAGGTCCCAGGCCCTTTCCTATGCAAAGGGTGGCATTTCACAGCCTCTTGCCTGGGGCTCCCATGATCCAGAGCTCAACCTGCAGCTCACAGTGCAGCCATGCACCTTGCTACCTGCACTGAGTGTGTTCCTCAACAAGAGCATTTATGGCTTCCTATGACTCATAGTGGCTCTTGGGAATCAGGAAGGAGAGAGAGTTCACTCCTTCCTGGTTTGACAGCTTCCTTTCCATGTTACTATGCTGTAATACTATAGAATATCCTTTCTAGTCCTTCCCTTGCTTTTTATATTGACTTAAAGTAATTGGTTTGAAGAACCACTTTTGGGGAAATTATCGTGGAAGACTTCAGATGTAGTTGTAGGTTTTTAGAGGTTTGTAGGCCACACTGTCATAGATTCATAGAATGATTTGTGGTGGAAGGAAACTTAAAGATGATCTAGTTCCAACTCTCCTGCCATGGGCAGGGACACCTTTCACTAGGTCAGGTTGCTCAAAGCCGTATCCAGCCTGGCCTTTTTTTATTTTCAAAGTAAGGAGTAAGAAAAGAAAATGTTTTTAATAATATCAGGATGTTGGGGTTTCTGTGTATCAGATAACGAAGGAACGTTTAGCACCTTGAGCAGGTTATGATTTTCTTTGGTAGACTATTATTTTCTTTTAAAAGTTTAACTTTTAAAGTTAAATGCACATCCTAAGAAGAATAGCTGCTGAAGTGTCTAGAGAGCAAGTCTATGAGGAGCAACTCAGAGAACTGGGGCTTTTTAGCCTGGAGTAAAGGAAGCTCAAGGGGGACCTTATTGCTCTGTACAGCCTAAAAGGAGGCTGTAGCCAGGTGGGGATTTGTCTCTTCTCCCAAGTGACAAGTGACTGGTTAAAGGAAAATGGCCTTAAGTTGCACCGGGGGGGGTTTAGATTGGATATTAGGAAATTTTTTTTCACCAAAAGACTTTTCAAGTGTTGGAACAGGGTGCCCAGGGAAAGGATGGAATCCCTCCACCATCCCTGGAGGTGTTTAAAAGACATGTAGGTGTGGCATTTAGGGATGGGGTTTGGTGCTGAACTTGGCAGTGCTGGGTTAATTGCTCTACATGATCTTCGAGGTCTCTTTCAATCTAAACAATTCCATGATTCTGTGAATTTACTATGATTCTATGATCCTAGTTATTAGTGACAATCATTGAACTGGTGTCATAGTTCATATCTGTAAAGTGTGAAATACTTGTAAAGTTCAATATATGCTGTGCAAGCTTTGTGACAAGGAATTGTTTTCTGGCCCAGTTTGTGCATTGATAGTGTGGAAACTCTGATCTACCGAGACAAGACTTAGATTCCAAAACCTACTGAAGAAAGGGCAAGATTAAAATTACAGAAAAAAAGTTACTAAAGAGGAAATGTGGAAGTGAGAACAATGGCACAGAAAGTGATTGCAGTGGAAGTTGAGGCGTAAGACTAAATAAGCATGTAAGACCTCTGTAGGAGGGGAATCTGAAGAAGAAAGGAAGGAAATAAGTGAATACAAAGCAAAGGAAAAATGAAAGATGGCACTGAAACACTTTTCAAAACAGTTCCAAAGCCACTTTTCTCACACCCTAACTTCAAGAAACAGGCTGCAGTCCCTTGCATGAAGAAGAAACAGGGGTCTAAATGTATTGGCAGGATGGGAGCAAAGAGCTGACTAAGTGTTGCATGTTCTCCCTTCTCCCTTTACATTTTCCTTTGATCCTGAAAGAAACAGCACTTGCTAGATCACAATGACCCTGATAATTGCAGCAGCACCTTGCTCATGGGTCATGTGCCATATTACCCAATATGCTAAGTGGTACAGGTGCCTGGCCTTCCTCTGCCAGGAGCTTGGTGGGCTCTGAGCCTTCTCCTGGCTCTGGTCTGCAGTGTGGTGGTGTATATCACATCCTGAGTTTAGCTCTAATCAGTGCTGTGTTACAGACCATACAGAATTTGTACATTGTTTAAAAAAAAGTACCCTGAGGGGAATTACTTACTAAGGGAATGTTGGATGTAGTTCAGTGAAGGTTATTGGGTTAAGGGAAAAAACAGGGTAAGTCAGGTAAACTGCAACTCCTGTGAAGAAGGACAGCACAGAAAGGGAACACAGCTGATAGAGTAGTTAGTTAGTAGTTTCTGTTGTAAGAATCAGAAAGACATTTTTGCTTATTGAGTGAGAGGGCAAGAGTTGAGAAAAGCCAGGAAATTGTATGAACTTGCACATAATCAAAGGATGATGTTGCCTGATTTAGCCTTTGTTTAATTATGTGCAGAGTTCCTCAAACTGCTTATTGTGGTAAACATACGGATATGTTTGTTGAGGAGGAGGCCCCTTAAAATTAAGTTCATACTATCTCCAGATGGAGATTATTTCCAAATGGTGCAAAGAGGAAAAACAGACTTTCAATTATTTTGCTGTCATTGCTGTCTACCCTGATAATTCACCTTTGGGTAGGATGTGTTTACTTTAAAAGGATGATTTCCTGAGTTCATCTGTGGAGCCTTTTAGATGGCCTTGGAGGAAGTCAGGGTTAAGAAGCTGGAATAAGGTTGGTTTGGGTTTTTTTTTTTCTTCTTTCCAGTAAAAAGGGAATGAAATCTGTGCTTGACTCATTGAAGTTGCAAATATACACATGGTAAGACTAGTGAATCAGTTTTAAAGCTACTTTTTTATTATTTGTGCAATGCTATGATAGTAGAATCGCTACTGTTATTGTAGGACGCTGCCTCCTCTGTACAGCCTTTGTTTCTGAACTCAGAGCGTTCAGCTCTGTCACAGATGTGTGATGGCTGTTCCCTCCACGTGTGGCATCGCTGCAGGTGGTGAGCCAGCCAGCAAATCTGCTGTAATGACAGAAACTTCCCTGTTGTTTGGAGAAGTGGTAAGAGAACATTTTTGCATCCAAATACCAACCTTATATAATCCTGCATTTATATGTGAAAATAACTGCTGAAGATGTAAAATGGCTCTATTTTATGTAAATTCTCTGTCATGTTGCTTCCTCTGTGATCCACAGCCTTAAAATGGCATTAATACAATATCCAGCTTTGGCAATAGATGAAATACTATGTGGAGTAAGAATCAGCTCAACTCTTGATAAAAAAGCTCTTGATCCACAAGGAATTAAAGCATAAAGTCTCAATTGTTCACATGATGCTGTTTTTATATTCTAGTTTTTTACCAACACTACCCATTAGTTAATTTAGCTTTATTTGACGCCTGTTTTATAGAGGCTGAATACTTGCTGTGTAGATATCTCATGCAAGTGACAGTATATAGAGAAGTTAGATGTCAGATTGTAGTCAAAAATTCTGGGATTCAGAGATTTTGTCGTTCCATCTGTAGATTAGCTACAGTTTTATTAAGGCTGTAGAAATATTCTAAATTAAATAACAAAGAAATCTGTGTTTGCCTTCTCCTTTAACAATCAGTAAAGGACTGTGTTTCTTTACTCATCCCTAAATGGACAATGAATTGCAAGACTATGTTGTTACGTATGGAATATATATGTATAGCCTCAGAACAGTTGATTTTTTTAATACATCTCAAACCAGAAAATTTTCTCTGTGTGTGTCATTTGAATTGTCTGTTTATGGTAGTACTGTCAGTACTTCAATTATTAGCTCACATTTAGAACAATTTCTGAAGGAAGTCTTACAGTAGCTTGCTGACAGTAAATATAGGTCTCTAAATATGCTTTGTAATAAAATAAGGCTGCTTCTTACAGATTTTGGGGCTTGTTTGTTCAGATCTAAAATTTAAAATGATAGTTTGAATAGTTTGTGCTTGTTGAACTTCTTGAGGTTTGCACAGGCTCAAGTCTCAATCTTGGTAATGTAGATCTCCCTTAGCTCTTTATCTTTGGAGATCTTACCATGTTCTTATGCACTGGAATCTAGATTTATTTCTATAAAATAGACAGGAGTGGACAATCAATAGTTTTCCTTAGGACATAGTAATGGTAGATATTTGAGAATCAACAGAGATGAAATATAAAATCTGTAACAATCCTACCAAGTGACATCTGAAACAAATATTGAGGCAGGTGTCCACTAAAATGTCTAAACATTTGGCATCAACTGATGTCAGACAATATGTTTTGTTATTGCTGCTTACTTCTGTTTATATAATTGAAAGTGAGTTTTCATACAAAAATTGGAATTAATTGGCAATTCACACAGAGTGTAATACCGACGCATTACCACAAGGAGTAGTTTTCACAGTCAAGACTTTCTGCTGTCGTGCTGGAACTATGAGTAGCATCTTACGATTTTTCTCTGAGGTGTTGGCACATTCCTCCTGTGGGAGCCTGGTGCAGCAGCACTGTGTTTACATGGCAGTGGTTTCATGGCTGAGCTTTGCGTGCTGTGAGCACATTTCAGTGAACACTTATTTGAACCTGAGTGTGTGTGTTAGTGCTCATTTACCAACTCATAAACACTGCTTTAGGCCAGATCTAACTGAGTGCTGTTACAATCCCACCAGATGAAAACTGCTTAGCAGTTGCAACCCAGCTCCTCTCTTCCCTCTGCAATTTTATTGTAACAGGTTTTAACAGCTCGGAATGGCTGAGAGCAGCTTTGGTTGCCTTTGCGGCAGGAGCATCACGACAAATTTTTGTTCAGAGATCAGTGGTTCCATCTTCATTAATTTCTCTGTGAGCCACCCTGTACTTGGCTGTCAGCTGTGTGTCCAGCCTTTCTCAGGTATGGGGTGCCATGGATGGATGCCCAGGGAGCAGGACTTGGCTGCTGAAGCTGGATGCACCTGGCACGCTGTGAGAACACCCTCGTTCAAGCTGCCAGTCAGTCTTGCTGTCTGACAGCTGGCCAGACACTGCACACAAAATCCAAACAGTCTTCTCCTGGAAAGCCTGCTCTGAATTTTGAATACTTTGGCGTTTGGGTCACTGTAGTAGCAATAAGGAAAGTACTCTCACTGCTAATTTATATTATGAGTGGGGTGTACAGAGAGATACAACTGCTGTGAAATTAGAGCCTTTTTGCTTTGCTTTGCCTTTCTGTTTTGCTTTGCCTTTTTGTTCCCTGTTAGTTTTTAATCCAGTGGAAAAAAATGGAGCTGGGAGAGGAAGGGAAAATTGCTTGCCCTTTTCTGGGATACAAAATATTGAGAAAGCTGAGATTTTTCAAGTTGTCTGTCTTTTGCCAGTGCATCATGCTTTTTCCTTTCCTTTGACTGTGTAGCCTTTCTAGGAGCAATGCTTTTACACTCCTCCACGATGGTATATTTTCACTGGCCTTTGGTGCATCTTGAGGAAATCCATCTGCTACAGACATTGCTATCCTTATCTCTGTTATGCTATGGAACAGTAGAGACATAATAATTTTAGGTTTTTTTTTGCTTTTTGTTCATTTGTTTGGGATTTTTTGGTTATGTTTTGTTTTTATTTAATATTTGTTTTGTCAGATTATTTTGGCAACTTTAAATCCCACAGTGAACACATCACCGCTTAACTGTGATCTGATAGTGCTGTGATCATAATTACTGAGTTTAACCCAGCAGCCATATTTTCTCATGTATTTGGAATCTAAGCAGATGGTGAATGCTTTCAAGTGAAAGAAGCCTTCTCTTTTCATGAACAGGTATTTTGCACTTTTTTCATGGCTGTGTTACTGGAATATCTCATCAGACATTCTAATCTCAATTTTAACAGTAAAAAAATAGCAGAACAATTTTGTTATTGGCCTGTGGAAGTACCTGGGTGTGAGGACAGAATCACTGGAGTTGGGTATTTTCCTATTAGAGAGTTTGTTTGTGCTCTGCTGCTTTCCAGCATGGCCAGCAGGTGGGGAAAGGGACGAGGCAGCAGAGACAGCACAGCAGCAGCTGCAAATCCCAAATTCAGGGGCTCCCAGGACTGCTTCTCCACCTGGGGAAATCGGGCTGGTTGGCTGCAATGTGTTTCATTAGATATTGTAGATGATTAGGTCTTGAATCTTTCTTTCAGGGTCTTCCTGTATTTCTCCCTTTAAAAGATAACCTGCATTTGCTTCTCTCTAAAATATTCCTTCTGTATAAACATGAGTATCTGAAGTATATTATCAAGTGAAGTAACTGAAGTATGCTACAAGTAAGTGGCATTATTTTGATAATTCCGCTAATTAGATGAAAGAGACTAGATTATTTCAAGCCATTTTTTGGCAAGTTGAAATGCAAATTATTATTAAGAAGGTGGGTATTTAATGTTGTATTTTTTTTCCCCCTCTGAAACCTTGCTTTACTTTTTCAAAATGCATGTGGTCTTCTAGGTGTTGCAGTAGATGGGAAAAGAATGGTGCTTTTTGCCCACTCTCCTGTTCTGGTGAATTTGTAACTCTTGAATGCCTCCTGATAAATAGAGAGCTGTCAAAATCATTATTTTTAAAGGTTTTTTGAAATTTCTGTAACTGTAATGGCCAAAACAACAAATCATGAAAATGCTTCACAGTGGTACAAATTAGTGTCTCCAGGGCTCCCTATGTGGAGAAATGTCTTTATCGTGCAGTTAACTGCCTTTGTGAACTCTTTTTTTTTTTCCTTCCTCTGTCAGCTTTTGGAGGTAAAATTATCATTACGATAGGAAAGAGTGTTTTAAAGATATTTATGAACCTCGTGCTATCAAAAGAATGCTATAAAACTAAATGAGTAACCAACTTGAAGTGTCTTAGTAAAAATAATAGAAGTGCCAGTTTGCTTATGGATGTTGGACAAGAAAGGGTGATCAGCACGATGCTGGCTGGGCACAGCCATTTGCCTTTTTACAATGTGTCTCAGGCATGTAATTACTCGTAGCTCAAGTTACTGAATAAAATAGCTTGTCATCTTTCTCGCTCTTTGCCACCAGATATTTAACATCAATTTGCATCTGACACAGGACTTGCAAAGCTGATTCCCGTGGTGTCTCAGTCACTGAAATGCTTTCTCTGTTTAAACATTGATACTTTCCTCAGAAAATATTTATACTTTGTATTAAGGGAGGTCCTTCAGTTTGTACTACCATGGTTTTATTATTTCTCTGATGATACTGTGTCATATTGTAATGCTGCTAAAGCTTTGGAAAGGTCCATAAAAAGACTCAGCAGCATTATTATGATGACAAAAGTGGAAGAAAATGGGCAGTATTGGTGTTGGCTACTGTAAGAACGGCCAAGCAAGCAGTAGCAGCCCCTGTCCCGGGCAAACGGAGAAGGAACTTCCTTGAACAGCAATCTGGCAAAAGAGTGATTTTTGGGTAGAGAGATTCTAACTTTAATAATAGCAAGAAATACCAGGAATACCAGAAAAGCCAGGATAAATGGCACTTGATGGTCATAAAAGAAAGTTCCAGTGCTGACCTATCACATCACCATCAGCCTGGAGGCAGGTCCATGGAACCACGCTTCAGGGCATCACAGCTGTACTCTGCCACTTTGATCACAGGGCAGAGCTACCTCTGCAGCTGGACAGGAA
Organism: Acanthiza pusilla; assembly: GCA_036630365.1. Lineage (NCBI taxonomy): Eukaryota > Metazoa > Chordata > Aves > Passeriformes > Acanthizidae > Acanthiza > Acanthiza pusilla. Next base: position 54,755,289 of record JAXCHO010000164.1, read on the forward strand.
GCCCCACCACTCCTATGCCTCATTTATTGTTTACAACCATATTCTGGTGTTACAGAAAAAGGAAAAATCACCACTTTTCTCCTCTGTCCCAAAAAAAGGGATCCTTTATTAAGGCCCTGCAAAGGCCATGAGTTATTTTCTGTTAACTTCTTTGAGATATAGGATGAAGCCTTGAGGCAGGATTAGGTTCCTTTGAACACCTTTGCTGTCATTATTCATCTATTGCAGCACTCCACCTCTATATTTAGTAGATATGGGCTTCATTTTGGAAAATCCAGATGTATTTTGTGATTTTGTCAACAGACAATCAGCTTTGTCTGCAAGTACTATTCTTAAATATGTGCCTTAATGGGAAATGGCTTTTCATGTGTATTTCCTCCACAAATGATGATTGCCAAAGCTTAATGAGTGGTCGATTCTGATGAATAGCGCACTGATGTTTCTGGTGAAAGAAACAAGTTATGCCCCAGCTACTTCTTTGAAGTACTTTACTCTCTGGATCATTGTCAGACCTTCTGAAGGGTCAGGAGAAGTTTGGTGTTCTTTGCACAGTAACTAATTTCTGCCAAGCACTGTGACATTTTACAGATGGCAATGTTTACATCTGTGGAGAGTCAATGGTGAATCAGCTTTATGTTTTTGACAGAGAAGCCTATAGGTTGTGTTTCCTTCTCCAAGTGGGTGTTGAAGAGAAAGGGAGGTAAGATAAATCCCAGTAGGTGAGCACAACCAATGGTTTTTAGAGAGGATACAAAGCAGGATAGCACTTGTATTGCTTGGATCTTTCTGATTGCTGCCTACAGTGCACAGTGTTTGTCCAGAAGATTAGTTCTGGTTGCTGGCTGTCTGACGCTGAGAATAGACTGTACCTTTTGTTACTGAGTGTGTCAACCATTTCTGCATTTTCCCTGAAGAAGTGGAAGGTGTATAGGCAGAGATGAGATCTGTGTGTGCTCAGTTCTTTTTAAGAATTTTTTTTAGCGTAAGTCAAACAGCTTTGAACAATTCTCCTTTGACTCATTAGCTGTCAAAAGCAAATGGAAGGCATAAAACTGTTTCTTTCAGAAAAGAGGAGTGTAGCTGCAATATGATCTTCCATATGGAAGCATCCTTCACAGGGATCCAGGTTTATACACAAGCAAGCACTGATACATTGCATGACATATTCACCTCGAGCCCTGGAGGCAGTTTTGGTTATCACAATATTAGAAAGATAATTGAACTATTAGAGGGTTTCCAAAGGAGGGCCACAAAGATGGTGAAGGGCCTTGAGGGGAAGCCATGTGAGGAGCTGAGGGCACTTGGTGTGTTCAGCCTGGAGAAGAGGAGACTGAGGGGAGACCTCATTGTGGTTACAACTTCCTTAAGAGGGGAAGAGGAGGGGCAGGCGCTGATCTCTGCTCGGTGGTGACAATGACAGGACCTGAGGGAATGGCCTGAAGCTGTGTCAGGGGAGGTTTAGGTTGGGTATTAGGGAAAGGCTCTTCACCCAGAGGGTTGTTGGGTACTGGAACAGCTCCCCAGGAAAGTGGTCACAGCACCAAACCTGACAGAGTTCAAGGAGTGTTTGGTCAATGCTCTCAGGCACATGATGTGATTCTTGGGGATATTGCTGTGCAGGGCCAGGAGTATGACTCGATGATCTCTGTGGGTCCCTTCCAGATCAGCTTATTCTGTGATATTTATAATAAGACAGGAAAATATATAAAGAAAAATTCAGTGATGTAAACATGATGTGCTGTGCTGGTTTCAGCTGGGGTCATTTTTAATTTAATTGGAAGAGATATTTGAGGTTATCCAGTCCAACCATATTAAGTAACAACACATGTAGTAGGTATATAATACACAATGTATGTATATTATGAAAGAGGAAACTAAATCTTAAAATCTTCGGGTTTGAGCTTTGGTATAGCAAGTCCTAAGGTGGCTGGATAACCAGCAGAATGCCAGTGTTGTGCTACTTGTTACATTCCTTGAATGAAATTATTTTGATGCAGAACTGAGTTTGGAGCTAAAAAAGACAGTCCCTGGCTGGCAGGAGGCAGTTCCTGGAGGAAAAATGAAAGGGAGAGACACAATTATAATCCAAAATTGTCTTGATTAATTGCATAAGTGATTTGAAATCAGTGAGATGAAATTTAGTAAATTCAGGTGCTAGATACATGGGGGGAGATGTGTGTTTGTAGGCAGGGAGGGAGCATTAAAAATACAACATGTGGAGTTACTGACTGGGTGATGATCTTAAAATGGATCATAAACTGAATAAGGACCTGCAAAAGAGGGATAAATCTAATTCTGGGCTTTATGAGTAAGAAAATGAGGCATAGGAAGCAGGAGGTGAGGCCGCAGGTGAAGTAGAAGGTCTGGTTCTGTACACCATGATTTAAAAAAGAAGGCTGCAGGAGATCCATAAAAATGATTAGATATTTAAAGATCAAAGGGCATGATCTTCAGGTAATATAAATCACTTCAGGCTCAAAAACTCCCAAAGAACAGAGCTGATTCACACCAGCTGAGGAGCTGATTAAATGACTTATTTTTAAAATTTTCTTTCTAATCTAACCTTAACAGAAGCAATTTACATTAAGTTCTCAGTGGCATCAGGTTTCCCCCAGGGCTTACAGGGAAGAATTACTTGAGTGTCATAATTTAACTCTCTCTCTCTTCTTTCATTTTTATTTTATACTGTGCTACAGATTATTTTCCAGTTTCTATTTTAGCATTATTTAAAAATGAACAGTTAAAATTGAAAAAGGAAGTACTTTTTAAATACAAGGCACAATTAACCTCTGAACCCTACTGTCTCTTGATATCATTGCTGCCAGAAGCTTAATAGGATCAAAAAAAGGGTAATAGACAATGAGAAAATCTCCTGATGTATCAGAGGTGATTAAAATAAAAAAGAGTTTAGGAAAAAAAAAGCACAAAAAGCTACACACTTCAGGAAAGAAGACAGCCTTCATACATCTGGATGGAAAAGCTGGTTTCTCACAGCTCATGTTGTCCTGGGGTTGCCCTTAGCGGGTTTGTCTGTCTCTGGACCATCTCCTGTTACCTCTTGTCAGATGGAGGATATAGAAGGAGATGGACTCAGCTCTCAATGAGTCTGGCAATGATGTTTTTTCTGAATATTAATTCTATGCTCCTGCAGCTAACCCCTGTAAAGGTGACTTGAAAGGGCTATTTAAAAAAACAGCGAAGGCAAGCTTCTATTTTTGTCTGTGTATTCATGTCTGTCTGCTGAACATGGTCTGTTGTTTCAGTGTTTAATTTTCCTTGCGGGTTGGATTGAGGAAAGGTTTCTCCAAGGTTTGATCTAGGAAAAGGTGGACATAAATAAAGAAAAATGACAAAAGAAGGATGCAAAAGCATTGCTTTGGTACTTAGGTACAAAATTATAAATGACAAAGCCAAGCTATGGCTAAAACCAGCAGGGAGCATTAAAGATGGTAAGAACAGATTCCAAAAATATTCCATTTGCTGATGGAAATTTAGGAAAAGAAGTGTTGGTGAAGAAGAGCCTAATGATAGACAGTGGGGCGAAACCTAAAATTCTCAAGACCTTTTTTCCTCACTATTCACAGGCAAACTTGCTCCCAGGCTCCTCCATGTACTGCCACAGGTTGCCATCAGGAGATGGCAACCAAGAGGGGGGAGCAACAGGTTAGAGACTGCTCAGAAAGGCTGGTTTTTAAAAAATCTATGAGGGTTTTTGGCATTCACCTGAATGGTGTGGTGACTGTGAGGCTGCTCTCTGTCATTTATCAAACCTCATGACAGGGAAACAAGATTGGGAGCTGCCTCCCTGCATTCCTGATAGATATCTTTCTCAGCAAGGTTTTGCAGTACTCTGCTTGTGTGGATCCTCAGCTGAGTGGATTTAATACCATGATTAAATTTTTGTAGTCCTTTTTCCCCCCAAGCCTACGTGTTGCTCCTTGAAATGGCTGGTGATTCATTTCTAGTGGCCTGATGCTGTTGGAGCTGCATTCCAGTGACAAGATATGTGAGCTTCAGTTGATTTCATCTAACATTTGATAGTTCTAGGAAATGTTATCTTCTGAAGGGTGAGTCTGGTTTTTCACCCTTACTGGCTCTCTACAGTGTTCCTTCTTAGATCCTTCCTTGGAATAAACAAATTACTCTAAGAATTCAATAGCCCAAAATGGAATGCTGAGAAGATACTTTACTCCTGCACTTTTTAATGTGCAAGTTAAACATCAGTTGTGGGATGTTTCTGATGTAATCTCAGCTTTATGAAAGCGAGAAGCAGTAAACTGAGTTGGATTATTTGGTTGAATTTATAGATCCTATACACATTTTAAAACTTTTTGTAGCTTCTTTCACTGTTCTTACCTGAAAAGCCTTTCCAAGCCACTTGAACAGCTTCACAAAATATTTTTGCATCATCTTGCAATTATTTGAGCAATATGTTCATGCTTCTTGCAGTTTGTGTGGAAATTTTGTCTGTCGAAACCTTGCTTTTGGGAATTTCCTCTTTTCTTGTGAGACTGAGCCAAAAAAAGTGATTTCAATGATTTATGCTAATAGAGGATCTGGCCTAATCTATTTTCGTTATACACAGAGTAGACACTTGGTGTCATTTATGCTGTAGTCTGACTGCAGTCTTTCCTTAAAGCTCTTTGCAAATAAGTGCCCCAAGGCAGGGAAAAGAATGGGTTGAGCTGAAGGAACCGTCTGTTTCAATTTCAAGTGTTACTTTAAAGGTTTAAAAACTTCATAAATGTCACAATTTTCTTTTTGTGGTCCTTAGCTCAATGGGAAATGCCTTCAGATGACAATGAGCTTCAAGCTGGTTTCCTATTAATTTTGACAGGTTGTTCATTAACCTATAATAAATTGATAGAACCAAGGGCTTGTAAAAGGGGCTGTAAAAGGTCTGTGACTTTCTTCCAAAGATGTACTCTGTCTTGATTTGAAGGTCTTGGTGCTTCATCACTCTTACAGTTGAAAATTAGTTGAATTTCCAGTTTAAATGTGTTCAATTTGACCTGTCTTCCACTGCTTCCTGGTTTTCCTGCAATGACTCAGCATCCTTGTAGGTCTCTTCTCTACCTAAAAGGTAGGCAATATAACTTTAATTCTTTCATGTTTGTCTCTTCAGTTTTGTGCTATGTCACATTTCCAAATGTGGACGCCAGAAGTGGAAGCATCATTTCCATTTCAGTGCTATCAAAAAATGCACTGAAATTAATCTTTTCCCAGGTTTATATACTGAAGGAATATAATAATCTTTCTTGTGTCTTTATAGCACTGAGACTAAAGATAATTGTGTTTATCATTTATTTGTCCATTTTAACTCTAGATTCATTTTAAGCCACTGCTTTGCCAATGCACCCTCCACTCCGTAGGCATGATTTGCACTTTTCCTTCTATGGGTATAATGTGAATGTGATTTTATTAAAATATTTTGTGGGCTTAATTGTTTCATTTGCTGAACTACTTCAGATCATTCTATATAACTCTTCCGTCTTTGCTCTTTATCATCCTGCCTGTTTTTGTCAGCTGTAATTGTTCTAAGATTGCATTAGCCTTATTTCAAAATCATTTATGAAAATGTTATATATTCCAAAATCCAGTGCCAACCCTAAGGGATCAGATTAAAATTACTTGAGTTCCATGATGTTTTCCCTTTTGTGACTATTTCTAGAGGTTCGTGGGCCACTTTTTAGTTCACTTATTATGTGCTTTATTAAGAAAGCACAGTGTTAATTTTTAGATCAGATGATTGTATGGTTATGCATAAGTCAAATGCCTTGTAAAAGTCTAAGTATCCTCACAGATATATATTTTTAAATAAATTTTTCACCTCATCAAGTAATTAAATAAGATTTGGTTAATAAGACCTGCTTTCTCTATAATCATCATCCCTGGCTGTAATTATATTCCAGCACTTATATCTTAATTGATAAACTGATACAGGATTTGATTGAGAATTTGTGTTAGATTAACTGGCTTGTAGTCATGCTTACTGTTTTACCTGCCTTTCTTGAAGGTATGGGCAGCAATTAGCAATCTTCTGAATCTGTTAAAAGCATACAACAGAGGCAGTTACCTCGTTAGGAAGCTGTAGTCTGTCACTGAAGTGTAGGAAAAAATTTGAGCCTGTCAAAATATTTTATCACTGAAAAAGGCTAATCTGGAGAAATTATTTTTGTCACAGGAGACCTTTTTTATTTTAATACTGTATTCAATGGAAGAAAAAATTAAATACTGTTAATTAATAGTTTATGTGTTGCTTAATATGAACTTAATCAAAGCATCTCCTCCTTTCAATGAAATCTTTGTCTCATGCAAATAAAGAAAATTAAATATCATTTACACCAAATCACTGGTTAAAACATGATAACGAAACATGAAGCAGAAGGATTATATAATTACTGGTTTTGTCTATATTTTCATGCCACTTAGAAGTCAAATCAACCTGCATATGATTGAAATTCAGAGCACATGTCCTTGGTTCAAGGATAGATTGAGCATCTGGTAGAAGTGGCAACCTCAGTCTTTGTATTGGCAGAAAATAAAGCTGAATCTACTTTAACCAGAAAGGGGCAGGGCAATTCAACAGCTTATGGCTGAGAAGAAAGAGACAGAAGGGAGCCATCATCAGAGGTGGCTGAGAGGCAGCCTGGAGCTGAGGGGAAATGCACAGTCCCCAGAGACAGCTGTGTTCAAGCTGCAGCTGTAGCACAAGTGAAGGAATTATCTAAGCCAAGAGATTTGGTGCTTTATCAGGGAAAAAAAGAGCACAAATGGGAAATCCTTAAACAAGCGTGAGAAGAGGCAGAGGAACAGCATGGCAGAAGCATGCACAGGGAAGATGAACCCAGAGCTTGTGCACATCTAGAAAGGGAAAATGACACTTTGGGTAGAGTATGAATCACAAATTTCATTTTGTGATGACACAGAATTAGTCTGGCTAAAACTCTTGAGGGAAGTGTCCCAGCGGGAAGAGGAGCAACCACAGCCGTGTCACCTGTGCTCACGAGGATAAGAAGGAAGCTCTGATGGTGGTGGGCTGTGTACTTTGATGCCAGGACATGGGCATGTGTATGGAGCTGTCATGCTGCCATCAGGAAATGGTGTTCTCCAAGACACACAGCCCACAGCAGCCTAATCCTAGGAACAACCCAGAGAAGCGAAGAAGGAATGATCAAACTCTGTGCTATGTAATACCATGGGACATTTTACTGTGTCTTTTGTGCTGCTCTGTGTTCCAGGAGCAAGCAGACATATTTCTGTATGCCAATAATAATGATGTTTATTTTCTCATTATTGATGTAGGACCAAGGTTTTTGAAATATGTTGACACTTAATTCCCTAATAAATTGAGGGGCTTATGAAGGGATTTGACTGTCTAGATACCTTTAAAAATCTCTTCTTTCAACTAAAATTATCTGAAGTCTATTTCTGTTTACTTAGCAAACTGTGAATTGGGCCTAAGTTTACTTCCTTGATCATAATCCATTTTAGCAATTTTAGCATGCATGACTTTTATTAAAAAAGCAAATCACAAACCAGTATTTCATTCTTTTCAGTGCTTGAGATAATTGGTGACTGTTAACACCACTGTTTCAAACTGATGTGTACCTACTCCTTAAAAAAAACCAAAGAATCTATGTCAGCTCTGCAAAGTTGCTAGGACAGCATGAGGGAACTTCTGAATTCTCCTCAAGGAGCAGCACGTTTCTTGCTGCTGCATTAATTGCATTACTCTATTGCAGTTCAGGAGAAAAGGGGCGATTAAGCTATGACACTTCCCTGGAGAATTGACATTTTATTTGGAGACAGAATGAAGTTGGGATGCCTAATCAAACTGAAATGGAGACCCTTGCCACACTGTGTTATCAATTATACTTTAGATAAAGAGATTTCGCCATCAATGCCCAATTGAGAAATTAATTTAGCTTTTGCTTTTGAAGTGATAGGTGAAGTTTTGGCAACCAAAGTTTGGTTTTAAACAGAGCACAAGAATCAGAAATAGAGTTTCCTAGATTTGTATGCTTGTGCAGAGTAATGTAGGATAAGGTCCTGCTAGCAGGCATACCTGTAAATGTTCTTTGTACTTCTCTTCCCACTGTAAAGTGCCAGTTTGTCACAACTGTGATAAATTCTTCAAGAACAATCTTGTTCAGCTTGAGAAATACATTCACTTTTTCATGATTTATTAAAATATCCTGTTTCACTCATATGCACCTGTTTGCTCTCTTTCTGGAACAACGTGGTGAAGAAGCAATCTTCAGAGCCATTGTGACAGTAGGGGGGTTCCTTAATTTATTGCTGGTCTAGGCTGCAAGATAACTCCCTCTTCACAGGGAGCAAGGGGAAAACAGGAAAGGCTGTGCATTTAGATGCTTCCAGAGCTAATCTTCTAAAACTTGAAAGATTAAAGCAATTAAACTCACTTCTGTCTTGTTTGATCGTAATTGAAATAACTGTGAAATAATTAAAAGGAACATATTTTATTCAACCTGAAAGCATTGATAATCCAGTACTTTAAAAAAGAAAGGGCATCAAGCAGAGGACATGAGCAGCAGCATCAGAGTCAGAGCAAGGTATTTTTTCTCAGAATTTTGTTCTGTTTTCTCAACACTGTTTATTAGATGGCACAGGGTATATTACAAGGGTTATCGTGGTATCCATGTGCACTATTACTTTCTGAATGTTTGATGTGATTTAATTGCCATCAGATGACATTGTATCTAGAGCTGCTCCAGAGTTAATTGTGCAGAGGCAGATGGTAGGATGTCACAAATATCTAGAAAGGTCAAATTCACCCACAATTTACGAAGACCAGTAGAGCTCTGTGAGTAGACTCTAGTTTACATTTTTGTACTATTATTTCATTGCAAAATGTGCCTATATACTCTATTATGTTTACCTAGTTAACAAAAGGAGAAAAAAGCCAACACTATGCAATATACCTGCACAACTAAGGTAGTGGAAAAAGAATCAAAATAATCTTTATCTCTAATTTACTTTGAGACAAAATTTATTTTGTTTCCTTATGTTATCAGCTTGCGTTGTGAATTCAAATGACAACACAAATTCTATATGAAGAATAAATTTTGTGAATTGGAAATCTAAAATAATATTTTGAAGTCATGTATGAAGTTTCAAACAAACATTTGAAACTAATTTTGTTTTGTGCTCTTAGTTCTGCCTTACCAGTTTGGGACACAAGACAGAGGCCCTTTGAAGTCCATTTCAAAATAAGATTTGCAGTGCTTAGTTTGGTATCTAAGAACCATAGGCTTTGATAGAAGACCCAGCTTCAACAGATGACATTTCATCTGCTAAATAAATGATGTGCTTTCATTATTTACAAAATTTCTGTCCTTAAATTCTTTGAACATGTGTGCTGATATATTTAATGTATTACCCCTTAGAAGTTTGGATATTCTTATGTAATGAAATAAATTCAACAGATGGTTGGTGTATAACCCCAGAATATCAGTGGATGTCAGCAAGATGTGCTTTTTTTTTAAGGTTTATCCTTGGCTTAGACCCACTGAATCAGATCTTGCCAGGTAAGAAAAGGGTCTGTGTAATCTTCCCAATTCTGGTGTTCCCATCATCAGTTTATGTGTGTCCAGGATTCCTATGCAGTACCAAAAATATTTTGTGCCATTGTTATATTGTGAATTGAGTTGATTTTTTCAGTTATTGAGTTATGATTTTATATGTTCCTCTTCAAGGACATGTACTTCTGTTCTGCATTTTTTACAAATAAAAAGGAAATCTGCAATGCTAATGATATTTGCAGATAATATTAAATTTGAAAGAGACATAGTCAAACAGGAAAATGAGAGCAATTCAGAAAGCCTGTAGAAGACAGAAAAGAGTTCATTCCGTATGGTCAAATTCAAGAGGAAAAATAAATAGACTAAACAATGGAAAACTCAGTGATAGGGAGAAATTTTATACTAAACACTGAATGGCAGAGTAACAAGTTCAGTTATTTTATGATTTAATTTCTATAATGATTTTTGTATCAGTACTCATCCAAACTCATAACAGTAGAGAAATTATCCTCACAATACATTGTGTTATAACACCAGGACATTATTTTATAGATTTTACAGCTGAGAAGCTGCTACACATGTAGATGTATTCTTCATAGAGCAGAACATTCTGAAGAGAAGCAATTTTCTGACTTAAACCTGACAAGCTCTTCCAAGAGGCATTCATCAAGTGAGGCCATGGCAGTTCTTCCAGACTGAAGCACAGAGAGGTCCTCTCTGGCACATCAGGAAAAGAAGTTGTGTTACTTTAGTGCTGATATGAATTTTAACACTAGAACTGTTCAGTCTCTGTAAAATAAATAAATAAATGGAGTTTACAGGGAATTATGGGAAGAAAGGCCTTTTTATGTGTTTCCACTAGTAAAACATGAGGCTATTTACCCTTGGATTGAGAAGATATGCCTGGTTTTTTTTTGTGACTTTTTTGGACCAGAAAAGTTTGGGTTTCAGTTCTGAACATCACAATATCAAAAATAAGAAGACTGTTTTTCAGTAACTAAAGAAAAAAAAAAAAATTCTGGAATTAGCAGAAGAGATGAAAAATATTTATCCTAAGAAGATTTTGTGATAAGTAGCACCTAAATTAAAGATCTGTTTCAAATTGTTAAATGCCCAGCATCGCCGATGCAATGTTGGTTTGTATGTGTCAAATAGCACTCTATTGCTATTGTTATTCAGTTTCAGTAAAAGGATTTTCACAGCCTTCGAGGTAGCCAAGATTTCTGTTGCAAAGTTAGCAGAAAAAGGCATTTACCCGTGGAAGAGACAGTGGCTTTTGGCTAGAGCACTTTTTGGGTTCATGGGTGTGACCTGACCTGGTATGCCCAGTCTGCAGCAGAAACTTGACTTGAAATTTGCTTTGTTCGATAAGTGGGGTGTCTCAGTCATCTTTCTACAGGTAATCTTTCTGTCCTTCTTCTTGGCATTTTTCTACCTTATATTAAAAATGTACAGTTAATTTTCAATAGTGTTTTACCTCTGAGGAATTAGAAAGGAAATAATCTACTGTTCTTTTTTCCTCCATGAGATCTTAATTTGATTTGCTCTATTTTAGATCTACTTGAAAGAAATCCCAAGAGTGTTTAAAACATTTAAAAAAAAAAAAACAAAAAAACCCAAAAAAAACCAAAAACCTGACTGCTGATTTAGTATCTTAAAATTCATTCCCACTTTCCTCTGCTTGCTGGGACCATTTTGTCAATGCAGAGGACAGGATCTACTACTTGCCTGACATGTCATGCTCTCCCTTGCTCCCTCCCCTTTCCGAGAGCACTGAGCTGAACTTCAGCTCATGATTTAGGACTAGACTATTGCTATGCCTCATAGCGATATGTAGAAAAATGTGTGAAGAAAGGGAAGTGTTTGCACTACCCCAGGGCAGCCCCACAGAATACCTTTCCTCCTCAGAAGCTGGTCCCTCACCTACAGAATCCTCTCTCAGCAAGGAGAGTCCTGGGCAGTGCTTCTGCAAGCAGTGATTATTGTCTGCATGCTTTTTCGATAAACATTTCAAAATCTTTTGTTGCTTTAAAGACAGGTAAAGGAATGGGATAAAAATCTTCACCAGATGGCAGCCTCACAGATGAGAAGGTGCAGCCTTTTCTCACTTTGTGATTTGTTGAAACTTCCTGCTCTTGCTGTTTTAATTTAATTTTTTTGGCGTGTTCCCAGTGAACCTGTTTTCCCCATATGTGAATATTCTTTTTTTCTAATCCAAGGTAGCACTGCTGGCAAATGTCCTTGGATGTAAAGTGCTCATTTCTTTTTCTCTTGTGATCAATAGTACTTGTTTTTTCTATCAAGCACATCTTTATATGTGGTCCAACAAAAGACCAACATAAAAGCATCCTATTATTTGACCACTTTTTTCTTGTGTGTAAATAGACGCTCAAGGATTTTTCTCTGCATCTTAGGCAGATGGTAAGTTTAGGTCACATCTCTTGTCTTTCCAAGACCTCAAGATAATGTATTCCCATATACCAGAGATTAATTTTTCACCTGTTTTTCTACATAACTGGGCTATTGTCCCATGATGGGTATGCATCACAGTGTGCCTTCTGCCTTTTTATACAAATAAAAGGAAAAAAAATTGAAGTTCCTCCCATTATATAGAATGAGGGAAGACAGAGAAAATAAACACTGGTTTTCCATAAATATTTATCTTTTGCAGGACTGAATTTCTAGATCAACTCTTGCCTAGTGAAGAGGGACTAGTACAGTGAAAAATACCCAAGGAGAGACAGGCTGGCTGTGCCAGTTCTAGAAAACAAGTGTGCATGGGCCTTGATAGTGGCTTTGACGGAAAATGTCATGGCACCTTTTTTATCCAGCATTTTCCCCTCCTCAGAGTAAAGCCAGAGTGGCTTCACCTATTTCACAACCTGGATATTTTCTGGGCAATTAGTAGTTAGCAGACAAAGCTGCACTAGAGAAGCCAAAGGTTGAGCAATATCAGCAATCGTGGCAAACTTGGTCTGTCTCTTTTTTTTTCGTTATTATAGGTGTAGCCTCAAACCCAACTCAATTAACTTAGACCAGATGAAGTGTGGTTTAAAAGCACTTAAGATGTCCAGACAGAAATTCACATTTTAACTTGGCTAGAGTCCTGCTTAAGTTCTTCTGCTTAAGTCTTGCTTCTCCTTCCATAAGGAGGAAATAAAAGGCCTCTTAGAACAGCTATTAACCCTCCCCTTGGGGAAATTCCCAGAAGTATAAGACTGGGTCCAGCTTCTTCCTGGATTGACTAATTTAAAAGAAATATTTGAGCCCACATCTGCTTCCAGTTTGGAGGAAGGAGATGAAGAGTTCTTTGTCTGAAGGTCATGGTTTGGAGCCATTCTACTTTGTATTAAACAATCATCCTATGACATGAGAAGGTGAGAAAATAAGAGAACAGACAGTATTTGGAAACAGTGGTGAGCCTGCTTGGTTGGATCTGCAGCTGCCACACGGTGACTGATCCTGTCTATGTTTGCAGTCATTTGTCACACATAGCAAATCAATAATAAAGATGATTTGCACTCCTCCTTTTGCTGAAATACCATCCTAAAATATGTGATTTTGGTAGCTTACAGCTGGGGATTGTGTAACTGGTTGTCAGCATGAATGTTCTTCTCCTCTTCAATAGAAATGGATGTGGGAAATGGGACAGTTCCTGAAGCCCTGTCCTATTGATATTGGGGTCTTGTGATCAGGAGTTTATTTTGCTGGCTCACAGTGCATGTTTGAATCCTCATCCAGGGAAATATATATATATCCATGTTAGATATAAATAATCATGCCATATATTTTCTGACTTCACAGGCCTCTGCACATTAACCATTATTTCTAAAAGGATTCTGTCTTTTATTTCATTTAAATAACTTCTGCAGACATCTAGTGTGGAGAAAATAAAGAGGTTGAGAGATGTGTTTTCTTTTTCTCATTAATTCTGTTAGACACATAAAGACTGTAGAGTAATTAACATATTGATTTAGAGTAAATATAAATTAGCCTCATAATTTCTCACGTGAAAGCTTGGGGAATAAAACTTGATAATAGCCCTAGAAAAATGTTTTGATTTTCCATGGATGTAAATTTTATGGTCAAGGAATGGGAAAGAAAGGATGGTTATACATCAAGCAGTGACATTCTCTTTCATCTAACAGATTTCATCTTTCTAGCTTTCAACATCAAGAGCTAAAGACAGACCCTAATGACTGTGATTAAGATATGCCCTCTTACATCAGGGCTGAAGTTATGCCTGGTTATTTGAAGGGGAATAATAAAAACCACATAACTATTTTACTTGGCTAGTGCTCTCCTTGTATTAACCAACACACTGCAGAAAAGTTATGGGATAATGAAATTTTATATGAGGACTTTTAAACATAAAACGAGTGTAAATTATTGAAAATTTATGGGTCATTTATTCAACTACTGTAGTGTTATTCTGGCTAGATCAAACATTTGGCTGGTGAACTAGAATTTTTTTTTTTTTAGATGAAAGAAATCAATAAGAAATAGTATTGTCCTCAGACCTGTAGTCAGCATGACCTCTGTCTCTTGTAGATTCTTCTGTTCAGCTATAAAAGAATCATGGGGCTAGGTTCTGAGCCTACAGAAAATCTATTTGCTTCAGTGCAATCAAGAAGGAACAGTAATTTCTTATTAGTGTATTCAATCACCATGTGTTACTTGAAATGAGCTTTAAAGGGACCTATGCCTGGAAGATTAGATCCTGAGGTCTGGTCTCTAAATACTTAAATATTTAAAACTTCTCAGCCAAAGCTGCTGTTAGGATGGGATTCTCTCGGGGAAAAAGTGCTCAGCCTTGCTCATTGGTGATTTCTAGCATCTAAGTATCTTTTCAAGGTGTAAGTCTGAGAACATAACAGTGTTAAGTAATTAGTAGACCTTTTGATCAGAATTTAATCAGTGACAAACTGAGTATCAGACTAAAGAGCTGTCTAGCTCAGACTATGGTTCTAATGGATGCTTGGAGAAGGAGAGCAATAAACAAGGCAGGTATTTCCCTGTACTGTCTTGCATCTTGTACACATCCTAATATGTCCCAAAGCCACATATTTCTAGCAGTTAGTAGCCTTATCCACTAACTGTAGTGGATACAGAGCTTATGGAGACTACAAACCCTTTTGTTTGGATTTAAAGCAAAAAAACCCCACAATCTTTGGTTCTGTTTCTCTTCCTTCAAGGAAAGGTACTCTATTTCTTTTCTTGCTTCACTCTCTCAGCACCTGCCACCTTCCTCATTAGATATTCAGGTGAAGTGATGGGAAAGGCTTTGGCTTAGATCTTCGTGCTTCCTTCTGCCAGGAAGAAATTCACTGAATCACGTCCCAGATCAGGTTGAATTTGAATATCACCCGTAACAGACAGATGAGCGGAGCCTTATCGCAACACGTACTGCTGACTGGGGTGGTGATGAGGTGATGGGACTATGACAGTGAATCTTCTGGGACTGCATTTTCCAGGTGCAGAGCATCCGTGTGTCCTAAGTGCTGAAGTGTGATGGAATGAAAATTAGAGATGGAATTTGTGTTGCAGATTGTGTAAACTGGCAATTCCAACGCCATAAAAAAATAAAATTAACTATGGTTCAGCACTTGGAGACTTAAACTCTAGGGTACAGCTTGTACCTATCCACTCTGAAACTTCTCATGTACTTCAGAGAGTCAAAAAAGTGAATGTGCTCTAATGCATGCAGATGCAGCCACGTAAATCTCTGCCCTCATAGACACAACTGTAGTCCTGCAGTCCAAGATGAAGCCATATATCTAAAATAAGGGAAGGTACTCTTCCTGTCCTAGCTTTTTGCCTGATACACTTCACTGAAGTTAAATACATCCCTGTAGCCAAATGAAATAAATTTTTGGTGAGAGCGAATAAGGATGTATGGAGAGAAAAATATTTTTATTTTTCTATTCAAGTCTTGTATAAACTCTCCTAAAAATTGAATTTGATTAAATGTCAAAGCCAATTCACATGGGATCAGAAGCTCTACATTTTGAAGGAAGTTCATGTCAGGATAAACCTCCTTTCAAAATATTGTTACAAGCCTAGTACAAAGGTTCAAGTTGATTCCCCTTCTCCTGGACTTCTGCCAGCTTGAATGAACAGGACCTGGTGGCTGCTCTCTAACTACTCCCAGGCAGTCTCTCCTAGCGGGGGAACACTGTGAAAATGTCACAGGTAATCATAATATTTGAGATCACTGGCACTATTAAACATGCAGCGCTTATTAAGGAACATTAAAGAACAGCAATAAATGGCTTTTGTGCAGTTTGAGATCTGGCTGTACCAGAAACAAAATATTTATTACATCAAGAGCTTTTAATGACTGAATATATACTAGAAGTAAACATGCCCTATGCAAATAATTTGTTGGTTAGATACGAAAGCTGGGGCTAACCTTAGGCCTGTTCACTGGATCTTTCAGTGCTTCTTTGCCTTTCCCTCCCCTCTCAGCCTCTTACCCAGACTGTTTTCACAAGGTCTGCCAGAGCAGCCCTCGTCTGCGTGCTTGTAAATGGCCTTTTGTGCATCTTTCCTGCTGGCGTCCTCCCCAGACAGTAACGCAATGAAAATGTTGTTGGTGCTGTGTTGTGTAAGGGTGGCTCTCCCAGTGGGGCACACGATGAAGCACGGTGGCAAACTGGCTTGCCCTGATGGTGTTGGCTCCTTCTCATTTCTACCCACTGCAGAGAGGCCAAAAAGCAGCTCAGAGTATGTTACTAAGAGTAGTTTTCTGTTGCTTCTCAAGAGCCTGATGAAAATGGGTAACCAGGTTCCTTAAACTGGACAGCAGTTCTAGGGATTCACTATGGTTAATTGCTGTTTGTAATGATTAGCATAAGATAAGCTAAGAGAACTTAGCTCCCCTAAGTTCCTTTTGTAAGGAAAGGGGAGCAGTAAACACTTTAAAGGGAGGGTTCTGCAGTCTGGTTAAGCTGTCTGCTATGGCATGAAAGGAGATGTATTCCAGAAGTGCCTGATTTTCTCCATTAACTCCAAACAAATCATATGGTGCCTGGCTGAGGTGTTGCTGTATCACAGGGGATAGCAGACCCTGCCTCTATAGCTTCCTTAGAAAAACAATTATTTTAGATTCCTTCCCTGTAGGTACACTTAAGGAAAAGAGGCTAAAAATCACTTAGGACAAAAGTGAGTGATGTTCTCATGCAATGAAAATGCTTGCAAAATCCTCTACACGCTCACCAGTGTCCAGATCACTTCTGTTCAGCTTCTGTAAACAAAAGGACTGAATCTAACAAAAATTAGTCACAACACTGTTTTTTTTCTTGACGTGAATTCTATAAAAGTTGCAGCAGTTTTAGAACCTAAACACTGAACACTGTTTTTATTAAAATACAGTTTTAAACCCACTGGTGCATGATTAATTCCTGAACAGAGTAAGCATTTTATCATGAGACATAGTAGAAAAAGGCTTGTTAATTTTTGCAAGTTACAGCAAGCTACCCACTAATGTGATATGTGACTAGACCACAATTTATTTTGGGTTAGGAGATAATACTGAGATCTATTTTCAGGAGATACCTGTATTTTTCCATGCAGCAGGGAGCATGGTTTTTGGAATAGCCTTTTTCCTTTAAGCAACTCAAAACACATTAAGGAACTATCCAGCTTGTGAGAAGTGCTTCCTTTTTTCTTTTCATTAGCATAAATATTTACAGAAAGTTTTGTTCCTTGCATATTATAAATACTGATCAAGTATTTATACATCTGCAAATCCTACAAATAAGGGTCTCAAAGCAATATAATATGGGAATTATGCACTTACTGATTATTATCTCTGTGTGATTTTTTCAAGTTAATATCTAAAAACAGGTTAGTTTGTTACACAGGCTGCTTATAATGCATAGTTCTCTTGGCTTTATATATATGTGTGTGTGAATATTTATATGTGTGTGTAGGTATGGGTAGTTGACTTAGAAATGCATTGTAAATTAGTTATTCTTAACTTCCCTGTAGCTACTGGCTGACTTTCAAGAAATCACAGGACAATCCATCATAAAAATTCTTGATTTATATTCTGATTATAGGAGCATCTATGCCATTTGAATACATTTACTGTATGCATTATGTATACAGATGTATGCATATTATGAAATACATTTATCTATTTTCTCTACTTGTGATGTTTTTTGCTAGTCCAGGTTTCTGTAAGCAGCTTTTCAAGGGGAAGTTTTGAGCACCCAAATAGAATTAATCTGATTTTAGTTTTTTATTTGTGCTGAGCAGAGAGCAAGGTATTGCTGTGCACCTTGTGAGATGACTTTTTAGCTGACTAAATGTTGACCAGTGTTAGACTATTAAGCTAATCA
Source organism: Acanthiza pusilla (assembly GCA_036630365.1). Taxonomy (NCBI): domain Eukaryota; kingdom Metazoa; phylum Chordata; class Aves; order Passeriformes; family Acanthizidae; genus Acanthiza; species Acanthiza pusilla. The sequence goes on from JAXCHO010000164.1 coordinate 54,773,179, forward strand.
GAACAAAGGAAACAAAGGAACAAAACAGGAGCAAAGTTATTCCCAGCAGCCCATTATCTGCTGTACCAGAAGTGAAGATCTTTGGCATTTCAGCAGTGGGGCCCTTCTGCCACAGCTGAAGTTCAAGCATGAGCTGTTCTCAGAACAGGGAGCCCCTCTCCCTCTGGGGCTCTGCTAAGGCCTGGAGAAGCCAATCTGGATATTGAAATCAAAGCATAGACATCTCTTCCCTTCCACCCCCCAGCAAGAAAACATGGAGCACAAAGACTTTGCATTCTGCACCTCTTGCGGGGAGTTTACGCAATCACAAAGGTTCTGTAAAATCCTATTTTCTGCATCAGTAGGGTCTGACGCGTGTTTGCTCTGTCTCACTGGTGTGAGTGATGTCAGGCCATGAAGCATCAGATTCAAAAATGGACTTGGGCAGCGTGAGCCACCTCCTGTCTCACGTAATAGAGAGCCCGGTGCACAGGCAGAAGGTATGAACGCAGTGTCCGTGCTGTGAAAGCAGTCTGAACAGAAGAAAAGCAGTTGAAAATGCAATCTTTTATCAGCTGCAGGCCGTTGTCATGAGTGACAAAAGCAAATATGCCTAGCTCCTGTGTCTGGCTGGGAGCAAACAACACTGCAGCCCAACAGAAACATTAAGAATTGCTGTTCCCCTCAGCATGGGAAAGATGTGGCTGGTATTGATGTGAGCTGGTACCCCCAGCCTGAGCTGAAAAGCCTGGGGAGTTCCTGCATGTTACACATGCAGGGGGGGTGGGACCTCGGAGCAGGGACATGTTACACCTACAGAGGAAATAAAAGTTGGGCACGTAGAGGGAGAAAAATTTGTTCAGCAGCCTTCAAAAATGCACTGGAGAGGTGAGATTGAACCAGCTACCTACCAGTGCTGATGGAGGGAGCCCTGGCTTGCCACTTAATTTTCATCTGTTCAGTCCTATAGCACTAAGAAATGTAAGCTGACAGCACAATACAGAGAGTTCTCAGAGGCTTAATATGTTAGTGTCAAACAAAACAAAACCTGAGATTAGCTTTTTAAAGGATTTTGTATGCTACAGATAGGAACTGAAAGGCTTTTATAAATCAGCTCTGTTGCTTTGGGGAAGGAAAGGGGGAGATGAGCATCAAGGAGGAATAGTGATGGAACAATTAAATGGATTAATGGATAGCAACCATAAAACGGTGCATTTGCCTACATAATTAGCACCTGCTTGGGTTTCAGAAGCTCAAGGTAATTGAGTGAGGCTGCAGATCATGCTGTAAGCTGAGAAGGATAAAAAATACATTTCTAAGACCTAGAAAAACTTGAAATTGTGACAATAATTACTAAATTCTAGGTTTGCTGGTTCCTTTGTTTCCACTTTTTGAGCTGTGTCACTTAATGTTTTATAAGTAAATATTCATTTAGCTAGGAAATGTATATTTTCATATAGAAAAAATTGTTTGACTGGTGTGAAGGAGAGGTGCTGGGGGTTGACTGACTGTGCCTATTAAGTAAAACAGTTGTTGTAACGAGGAAGGAAAGTAGGAAAAAGCTCATGCAGAGCAGCTGGGTGGCTGAGCTTCATGCATCTTTGAATACAGGAGGTGTCAGCTCAGCTTCAGTCTGGGATGGAGGTCTTGGCTGTTGCCAGTAACCTTCAGCTGCATGCTGCTGGTGTCTGAAGTATGCCCAATATATTTGTGGAGTTTCTGCCTTTTATTTTTAATGAAAGAGAAGAAAATTATTTAAATGGCAGTTTTGCAGGGTTGGTTTTGAGTTACCCCATCACACAAGTGGCTCTGCTGGCAGAGGTGACCAGACAGGTTTCTGGAGCAGCAGGGCAGCAGTGAACTCTCTGGGGCACAAACCTCCATCCACCATGGCTGGACCTGGGAGAAAACTCATTCCAACTACCTTGCAGTGAGGACCATGATGCAAATCAAGGAAGAACCTCAGAAGAGCAGGGAAAAAATTAATCTGTTCAGACCTGAGATGGATGTGCATGTCAAAAGGTTATTCATGAGCCATTCTAGAGCAAAGGAAATGCCTCTTGGTAATGCCATTCCTGTCTAATTGGTGGTCATGTTTCAGTGGGTAGCTTGGCCTTTGACAAGCAGACTTCCTCCAAGCCAAAACTGTTTTGTTAAAAATCCCCAGGCTGTTATAATAGTGTCAGCACACCCCGAATTACTGACTATGGGCATCTTCTGTGCCATGCTGTAGCAATCTTCTCATGAGCAGCTGGTGGTTTCACCAAGGTGTGTGCCCTGGCACGGGCTTGACAAGTCACCCTGTGGGGAAATTGAGATTCCATAAAGGCTTCTACATCGTGGTGCCTGATTATACACAGAACAAGCCTGTGCTAAGCAGATGGCTTTCCAAACCTCTTTGATTTGAGGAGCTGAGCCTGTCTTTCTGGAGGATGCATTCTTCAGGACTATTTATATGGTTTGAGAAAACACCAGGGAAACTTTTCCATTATACTATTGCTTCTAAAATACCTATGTGCTTCCAAAACTGCCAACTGCACTGGTAACCTCCACCTAAGCCTGTTTCTCTGGCTGCATGCAGATAATACATGTGGGAGAAAATTCCATTTCATTTCAGTATCGCTTAATCTTTCATAGCTCTTGTAAAAATTTGTAGAATTTTGTTAGGATATTTTGTAGAGGTTGCTAACTGGCTTAAGTAGTTAACAGATGATGCCATTTATGAAATTCACAAAAGCTTAACCTGGGAAAATACCACCATGAATAAAACCCCCCTTTATTACATTTAATTTTCATTTGATATTTACTTTTCTTTCTTTAACCTTTATTTATCCTGAAGTCCATGGCCTCATGTCTGGTGTACACTTAATTAAATACTTAAGCAGAAATCAGTATGAGGGTGTCTCACAAATCTGGTTCTTACATAACTTTGTTAACTGTCAAACAACGTGAAATGTTTTAATAGGACACCATAATTTAGCAGATAACATGAGGGAGTTAAGCTAGCACATGCAGCTTGCTTTTTCTTCTGAGTACTTGCATGTGACGATTTCTGAAGGCTTGTCAGCAGCAGACCCCCAGCCTCCACTGGCACTTAATTCTGATTTAATTAAAAAGCATTTAGTCCTTCTGTGAACACCTACATTCAGAATTAAAGTAGCCTTTGGTCATCTTACCAGGGATGTTAATGATGCTAAATTGAAATAACGTTTTAATCCCAATTAAAATGCAGGGTTCTTGCCACAGGAGTTTAATGTGTGATTGCTTTCCTGCCGTAGGTGTGTGCTGCATCCAGATGTTACTGCTGGGTGAGGTGGAATTTGGAAACCAGAGGCAGCTGTCTGTGTGCACACCCCGAGAGACAAACAGTGGGTAAAAGGGGTAAATTATCTTCCATTTTCTGGGCAGCAGAAAGATGCACAAACACAGCTGCAAGGGTTGTTAAAGTTCAGCTCTAAATTCACAGCATCTCACCCCTTGCATCTCACCTGTGTGTTGAGAGCCTTCACTCATTTAGACTGACTTTCTTTACTGACCCCAAATAGATGAGCTTTCAATCTTGTCACTCTCATTGTCTGTTAATTTGCTTGTTTTCTCTGTAAGAAAATGTTATTTCAAATACCTCCTGTTGGCTGTTTCCCGTAACAAGCAGCTGTCATTCCATAGCTGGAATGGACAGGCTGTCCCAGGAGAATGCAGCTCCCCTTGAATTCAGAGTTCTGTCTGTGCTGTCACCGAGGGAGCCTGGAATTGCTTGGGAGCTGAATTTGGAGAGAAGCAGACCCAAAACAGAGCGGTGGAGCTGGCACCCAGCTCTACTGACAACAGTTGATCTCCCGGCTCTGTTTTTAGCATAGCAGAAGCCCCATCTGTTTCCAAAATTAAAGCATACACAGATAAAATGCTGTTCTAGCAAATTGGATGTAAAGTTGATATGGCCACAGTTTGCAAATATGCATTTCTTTACCAAGACTGACAAAAATTGTATTTTGAAACATAAGCACTCCACAAGTCCTTATTTTAGTTCTGGAACTTCATGTTGCTGTGTGTCAGGGTCACTTTTTAAGTCCCCATATGTGTCATGGTAGCTGTAAAATGAGCAGGCACCTGATTTTTTCCAAGGTTGTTCACTTGGTGCAGTAAAACCTTTCAAGTCTCTTTAGTAAATAGGTTTTCTTTTAAGAGCATCTATGCAAGTTATGTCTTTTATTACCAAATGTCCACAATGGCAAGCAAGGCGTAACCACAGCTGGCTTCTGATGTCACCACAAAATGAGATCAATGGCAATGTGTTCTGCTAGAACTAGAGAACATTTCATCCTCATTCCTCCACTCCCATGCAGGATGAATCAGTGCTACCTTAGTTAAAGGTAGTGGAGTTACAGTAGCAGAAAATAATTTCAAGGTGGTGGTGGAGTCCAAAAGAATATGTCGTGCTTCATTTGAGATGCAGTGCAGGAAGACAGTAATCCATCTAGTTGTCTTGTCCAGAATAACTGAAAACTCTTTCCATAAACCAGCTAATTTTGGGGATTTCTTAAATAGTCTTTTGTTTCAAGCAAAATAGATGTCTCAAGCTTCCTTTGTTTTACTCTACAACATAACTGTGTATAGTCTGAGCTTCCCAGGAGAAAAAACTGGAGAAACAAACACAACTATTTTTCAGAGGATTCTAATGTTATAAAGCACCTGACTTGCACAGAATGTAGTTGTTCGCTGGCAACTAGTCAGAAATACACAGAATATTGGAAAGCTGACAGAAAAAAAAAAAAAGCAACAGCAATGATAAAAGTAGAATGAGCCAGCATAAACTAAGCAGTTAAAGGAACAACAGGAACATAAAGAAAGAGAAAGGAGCCAAAACATCCCAGAAACAAAGCTGGGGAGACAGATAAGACATTAGCAAAGTTGTAAACAGCTTGAAAGCTGGGATGAATTTTAGGAGAGTGTATGGGAATAAATTTTAGTGGTCTTTTCTTGTTTTATATTTCTTTCTGTAGGCAACATTTCTCCTAGATGCACTTGGTAATGCCTTGTCTCTACCAGTCAGTATAATTGTCCAGCATGATACATGGACATCCCATGAAAAATGCGAGTCCAGAGTTTTGCAGCTGCTGGGGCCATTGCACTGTCCATCACTGGGGCTGCACCTGCATGACCCAGAAAGCTGAGCTGAAGGACCAGAGCTGCCTTCCCCACTGGGTTATTCTCTTTGGCTGACCTGCTTGTGGCATGGTTGAACTCAACCATCTTCACCAATCTTGTTTTGAGGAGTCTGGGCTGTCCCAGGTGGTGAGACTTCAGCCAGAGGGAGGCAAAAGCTCTCAGAACCTCTTTGTCCTTGTGGGAGACAAAGGTGGACAAGCAGCACTGGGGCAATCAGGTTTTCATGTTCAGACGTGAAGTCCACTGTGCTTTGGATCAGCTCTAGAAACTGATCTCAGGAAGGGAATAATTCTTCTAGTCCATGATACTAAATTTCAGGTTTAAACTCCAGTAATAAATGTTTTCTCTTTTGTCTCCCCCCCGCCTTTTTTTCTTTTCTTGGCAGTCTCATGAGAGATCTTCTTCTTCTGTATCTGAGTCCCACAATACGAAAAACACCAAGGACTTTCTGGGGTGTTGGAGCATAATGAAAAGGATTATTATGGGCTGCTGCTGTTGTTTCTTTGTTAATAAAGAATTAACTATTTGAAGCAAAGGACATTGTCTGGAGTTTCACTGTGCAACAAAGTTATCAAGGAGAAATAATGTAGCAGACAATGATTATTTCATAACTCATACAGAAAGCTATGATTAAATCTCATGATATGATTTATTGAATTTTGAGAAGAAAAAAGCTAAGGCAAGATAGTAGAAGTACTGAATGGACGATGATTTACAGACAATAAGAAACTGCATCTGTGCTTCTGCCTCGGGTGTCAGACTTGGTCATCTCACAGATATGCACTCTTCAGTGTCATTAAAGAGAAAATTAAAAGTCATTTCCAGTTTTTTCAGTATGGTGGCACTGCATTTAAAGAAGCTTATGACTCACACTGTGTTTACTTCATCAGGGAGCCTGACATTTAGAAGGATGTATTTTAGTAAGAGCGGTTGTATAGAGGAAGAAAATTAGTTCCTCTTAACTACATTTATATGTTAAGCACCAGCAATATGTTTAGATCCACATAAGAGATGAGGCCTAATTTTCTTCTCAGTTATGCCTCCGTTAATTAGCAGTAATTCTAGTGCAGTGGCAAAGTGACTTGGTGAAGTGACAAGGAGTATGAGTTTCCCTTCATATGTTGTTGCTGCTATTGGCAACAGGCGGATTTTGATACATTTATTTACATTAAACAGAACCCTAATGCATTAGACATACCAATGAAATTTTTATTTGGCATTGGAGAATTATAGCTTTTACCTTAATTTTTCATTTATTATCCAACTAAAGTAGACATCTGTGGAGACACTAACTAGAAAACACAATTTCAGTCATTTTTTGGTGGCTTTGCAATAAGCATTGTTAGCCTTGACTTTTTCAGTTGCACATCAGGCTGACATTTTCCTACAACAAAGGGGACATTTTCTTCTCATTTTTAAAGATTTAGCTTGTACTTTTCTCAGGAATTATTCTTCTTTTATTATTACAACAAGCAGTGTGTGCAGCAGGACTAATTTGTTTCAGAAGCTTAAAAATCCCTGTTTATGCAGCAGAGACACATCTTTTCAGCAGAGAAGGGCTATGAGTGCCAAAGTGGGAATGGACAAAGCCTTCTTTTCTGAGAATATAATGTTTTGCCTTTTGTCACGTCTTGCAAGAGGAAGCAAACATTTTACCCCGACTTAGCTGTGTGATTTATTACACTTTCAACTCTTTTAACAAACTTTCTAGCTGCTCTTTGTAGTGATTCTGCAATGTTCTTTACTCTTTCAGGGGAAGGAAATCTCCAGAATGCTGCCTGGAGTAAGACCAAACTGTCTGTGAGAAGGGCTGCATTTGTGGGATCTCTAAATAAAAGTGCAGGTTTTGGCTCTGCAGTGAGACCCAAGGCTGAGCCACAGCCACTTTATAACAGAGGCACATGTAAAGTTTGTTGTGCATGATTGTTTTTGGTTTTTTGTTGTTGTTGTTGTTTGGGGTTTTTTTGTTTGTTTTTGTTGTTTTTTTTTTATTTTTTGGGTTTGTTTTGCTTTGGTTTGGTTTGGTTTTGGGGGTTTTTTTGGTGATTTTTTTTGGTGGGTGTGTGAAATTTTCTACTTTCTGAAGAAAACGTGGATTTTTTTCCTTCCCTCTCTAGAGGAAAAGAAACCATATACTTTAACCAGCTTGGGTTCAATTTACTGGTAGATCAAAGTATATCTTTCCACCACACTGGGGAGAAACACAGTCGCTGTTGGAAAGTTGGGGCAAAATAATAGCCATGTCAAAAGAAACAGCAGCACAACAGAAACCTTTTGCAGCATTGTTGCTTTCATTTCCTGCAGCCACAGCTTCTAGGAACCCAAATCTGAGAGGATTTCTTGGTGGTACCTACCCACACAACCTTTGCAAACCTGCCTGCCTCTTTCAAGCTCATGTATCTTCAGGCCTCAGAAAATATCTTCAGGAAAACTATAGAGTCCTGCACAAGTTGTTGGCTCCTAATGGGTTCATTGGCTCAGAAGAGAGGAGACATCTGTCAACTTATTCACAAGAATAAGTGTTTTAATAACCTAGTTAAACAAAAAGAAGCAACACTCTGAGATGCTATGCTGCTCCTTTGCTGGAACCTTTGATGACCGTCTCATTTTACCCCATGTTTTAACTCAGTTTTGTACAAAGTGCTATTAAATTTTGTAAGAACCAGTCTCTGCCGTCTTTAAAAAATCTCCACAAGAGTAATTTTGATTTTGGGCTTCCTAGTGATGTTTCTTTACATTATGAGATCACAGTTTCTGCAGGCTCTGTTGTATATGTTTACAACTTCTTCATATGCATAAAAATAGGGGGGTCCTTCTCGTTTGAATAAATTAAAAAAATAAAAGGATGTTTTATCCCCCTCCACTGTTCTGAGATGGCTGCTCTAGGAGTGACTTGAAGCTAGGGACAGTCTGCAGTGCAGCCCCAAATAGCTGTGTTGACTTCATAAGCCCGAACCTGCTTGCTTTTTAGGTTTTGTCTGGAATAATAGCTAGTCAAGAATAAAACCGTTGTCACCTGAGGGATGACAAAGAAACTGAAAAGAAATAAAGCCTGGAAAACTTCATGGAGTGGAGTTGGGGCCTTAATACAGCTGGGAGAGGTATATAGGAGAGTAGATGAATTATTTTGATGGTAAAAATTTAACACTAGAATTCAGGATGAAGGAGGATAGAGTTTTAAACTAGCTGGAAGCTGCCTCGGTACATCAAGACATATTTTTAAAATTGAGAGCAGACTGAGGTTTGTGTGCTCGTGACAGCTTGTGAATCTGACTGCACGCCTGCTTTTCCTACACGGTGTAGCTGAAGCCCTGGTGTCTGCACGAGAGGTTATTCCAGGATAGCTATTCAGAGACTCAGAAATACCTCCATGTATTTATTCTCTGCAGATCCAGCTTTGGAAATAAGTCTTGCTTTAAGTATATTTTTCAGGATTTTTTTTTTTTTTTTTCCGGTGGAATGTGTTCTGCCTTCTCGCTCAGTGCTGGCAGCGTTGCTCGTTTCTGTGCTCTGCCATATCGTGGTTCCAGCAGAAGAAAAAAACTTTACAAAAGTTATCAGTAACAAAGAGCTCAGCAATGGAATGGCAAGTATGAGAGCCATTCCCTTTGGACTGTCAAGCACAGAACATGGATCTCACAGCTAAGCATTTGCTATTTTTTATAGGTTTTTTTGCAGTGTAGATCAGAGAATCACACATTTGCCTGGTAAAATTAATGCCTTAATTAGAAAAGCATGCCCCATTGCTATTTTGGGTTAAATTGCAAGGAAACCTACAGTAAAGATTAAAGTCTGATTCCTCCTTTCTGGGGCTAGCAGCTACATAAATGCAGCCTAGCCTGACACTATTGAGGAGTTACTGAGAGAAGTGGAGGTGGTAAAAGTGAATCTGTCAGACACAGAGAAAATAACCCAGGCTCAACAAGATTTGTTGGATAGTAGTGGGAGGACAGCTGTTGGACACTGCCTTTGGTTGTGTTGGGGTTTTTTTAAATGGGAATGTAGCATCAGATCAGTCTGCAAATACACAAAATGCAAATGGAATATTGCATTTTACTAAATAAAATATAACTATTGACAGGGACTGCAAAACCAGGGAAGAGTACAAAGTCATAACTCTTCCTAAATAGCTTTCACTTTTAAAGATTTAGGGATCTCTTATCTTGTCCTTGAATTTCAGGGAGATAACTCATTCCCTTCCCTGAATCCCTTTTCTCTGAGTTTGCATGATAACTATAGTCCTTTCCTTCTTTACCACCTCAACATACTAGTTACCTTACAGACAGAAATAGCTGTTACAGTTCTGACCAGCCTGTCTTAGAAATAGTCTTTGCATCTTCAGTATTAGGCTTTAAATTCTTTTTTTGTGGGTGAAGAGAAAAAAAATACCCTTATGTGGAAAGAACGTATTGCTAGTGTTGAAATCTGAACAGTCTGTAAAGCCTTTCAAATTTCCTCTTGAGCAGTCTGTGTTTGGCCAATTCAGGATGTGGAAAAGCCCATCACCCTAAACACCAACTGAAAGCAAAGCTCCCTAGAGCGATCTGGATTAGAAGAGGAACTGCAGCTCTGCTGAAGCAGTTGCAGGCTTGGCATCTTTGCCTACAAGGATGCTTGTTCCCACCCTTGCCCAGAAGTCATCCTTCTCCCTTCATTACTAATTTGGGCTGGTTTCTTTCTTTCACTCCACTGCATTTAAAAAAAAAAAAAAAAAAAAAGAGAAACCCTCTCCAATTTTTGGTATTTAAAAAACCCCAAACCCATTAGTTAAAGTGGACTCTGAGGAGCCTGTGACCTGTGGTAGGAAGGTGGGGTGAAACAGTGGAAGGGGCTGGGCTTGACAACTCCCTGGCCTGGGCAGGTGATTTTGATTTTGTTCTGACTGAGCCTGAAGGGTTTGACTGAATCAGGTTAGTGAGCCTCAGGTCAGCTGAGCAGTTTGCAGTGAGAGGTTTGAAAGTGTGCCAGTTTTTCCCAGGGAGGTGGTGGTGAGAAGCTGTTGCTGAGCTGGGGGTGTGACCTCACCCAGCTGAGCTCCAGCCGGGGCAGGGTGTAACTGGATCCTTCAGCGGAAATAAAGCTTCACAGATATCTCTCACAGATAGCTGGGATGGAAAGAGGGTGAGAAAATGCATTTAGTATGAAATGCTGAAATTTCAGCATAGTGAAATTTGAAAACGAGTGGGGATTTAATAGTACAAAGATTTTTGTACCAATATGTCTCTGGGAATGACTGAAAAAAAATTTCTTTTTTTTCAGTCTCTCTAACCAAGAGCTGGGCAGGCTTCCAGCCAGAATCCTTTTCTCTCTGCATTTTACTTCATTCAGTTCCTGGGTGCTCCTGCCCCACTGAGAGCTGCTTGTCAGCCACCAGCACTGCAGGTTCCTCAGCAGGGCATCATTTCCCTTTGTCAGGGGATGTTTTGCTCCTTCCTTGTGAAGAGGCCACAGCACAGCAAGAGTTAAACTGCTGTCTCCGTCATCCACTCAGGTGGACTGAGAGCAATGCACACATCAAAATTTCAGTCAGGAAGGGATCTGAAGAGCAAGGAGTGTGTTCATATAGTCTCTTAAGACTTTTTTTAAGACCATTTTTCTAGGGCTGATTTATTGCTTTTCAACCCATTGGTCCATGCTAAAACCTAAACTCAGCATGAATTTATGAGGATGGGAACATATTTGCTTCAGTTATCAAGTTTTTAAACATCAGTATTTTGTAATGTAAATACATTATATATTATAGTATTATATCTATGTATAATGTAACAGTATAACACAGTTTAAATATATTCTACTTTTTAGTTTAATGCTTTAAAATTATTTTTTAATTTTGTGTAAGAAAATTAATGCCATACATATGTAACTAAAAGAATTGCTTAGAATTATTAAATTAGCTATCAAGAGGTGAGCTTTTATTTATGCTTTCATCATAATTTCATCATAATTACATTACATCATAATTACATTACATAATTTCATTGCATAAGTACATTAAAGTGTCAACATGAACTAGTTTGAATTAAAAATTTTAGGTCATTATTTAAATAATATTTTTCCTCATTTTTTAGAGAAAGCTATAAGAGGTGATATACGTTACCTCAACATGCAGTATGAGGTGAGACGTAAATTTCAGATGTATTTATTAGATTAAAAAAGAAAAAAAGTTGATTTCCTACTTTGATTGCAAACATTCTTGATGTTACCTGGAGAAGCCACATGATAAAAATTACACTAAAGGGAAGATGCCGTTCCATTAATGTTTGCAAAATATTTCATGGTACTATTGGACACATTTAGATGCATTTCCATTAAACACAAGTAGAGTCATAGTTTGAGTCATATAATTTATGACTTCTAATTAGTGAAACTTTCTCTGCTTTCTTGACCACCCTTTGCTGTAGTGGGGGTCTCCTGCTGTCTTTATGACAGAAGTAATAGGCTGTGACTGCCAGGATTACACCTAAACCATCTTTTTCAAATCCTGATAAAATGCAGGTTTGATGGGTATGTGGGCAGTCAGGGAAACCCTTTCTGTCTGACACGTGTTGGCTTTGCCAGCCCTGCCAATTATCTGCATTTAGGGCACACCTGCCCTCTCCTGCTGTCAGAGCCTGTCTGGGGCTGTCACCAGCAGGAAATCTGGGCAGCCCCAGCCCTCCCTGCTCACTCAGTGCACTGAATGTGTCAGCAGAAGAGCTGAGCTGGGGTTTCATTAGTGCTTCTGCTCTGACAAATTGTTAAAAGCATTTCACTCACACACGTACAGTCACATGTGTGCTTTAGAGAACCGTGCTGACAGTTTTGGGTTTAGCAGTTGATGAATTAAGGGGCAAGAAATAAAAAGAGTCCTTTTTCACAGCCTCTGTGATGCACTGCTAGTATGATCTTTTTTTCTAGTATTGCACTCTGGTGTAATAACTACTCTTATGGTAATTATTTTTATTTGTAAGATATCTAAAGTGTGAGGTATTTTAGGACCACAAAATCATATTAGCTAAACCTTAGCAAGCTCAACTACTGATACATTATCTTGCCTTTATTTTCCCCTGAACCCAATTCTGCAGTGTTATCTCAGCAGTCCAATACCTGAGTCATGCTCCTTTTTTTTTTTTTTCAAGTGGTGCCTTTCTGATATTGTGACAAGCAATCTGTGGAATATGTGGAACTGATAAAAGAAAAAGAAATTGTTTACAGATAAGCCTGCTTCATCCTTGCTGTTTTACCAGAACAAACAAAATTGCTTTGTGTGCTTGAGCAAGACTATATGTTTTTTAGTTCCTGAAAAGTAGATATAAAACAAAGTAGGAATCACTGAAATAGGCTCACATTACTGCAAGAGAAATGGGACATATACTATACTATTATACAGCTCTTCGTTAGCAGTAACTGTTAATTAATCCCTCAGAGCCAAGGAGCCTGATGAAGATCTTTGGATTTGGCTTGTTGCTAATAAGAATGGCACAACACATTTCTGTATTCCACGGTTTGGTTCCAGATTTTCTGTCCTGATCTGTTGCCTGGATAGCTTCCCAAATCTTCCTTTTCCAGCCAAATTTAGGAAAAAATAATTAACAAGCGACGTTTCACATAATCTGAATTTTGAAATGTTCAGATGTTCCCAATCCATCTGCTAATCCAGGTCCTCTTACAGAAGTAGTGTGAACAGTTTAAGGAAAATTGTCCTTAGCTTGTACTTTCTGGAGGTAACTGTCTCAAGGCTGAGCCACATGGATAGGTCATGTATTTTTTCCTCACCTACTTCTGTGCGAAGACAGCCCAGCTAAAAAAGCCCTGAAATGGTTTGGATTAGCTCAGCTCCCTGTGCACAGGAGATGAATAGCAATTAAAGGAGCCATTAATAGATTCGGATTGCAATTAAAACCACACTTGACTATGACTATGTGGCTGTGTCTTAAAAACTAACCAGCACAGCTTAGCTGAAGCAGATGAGCCTTTAGGTGCTTTGGTGGTGATGTGGTTTTCTGGATCTGGTGGAGGCGTTAGTGTTACAGCTGGACATTGGAAAAGCTGTCATTTCTTGTCAGGTTGTGTCCCATCCACGTTCATCCAACACTGCCTGCTGAATCCTTGTCTTTCTAAGGACACCTTGGACAAAAATTCTGACTTGTTACTGTCTTCTTGGGGCAGTGGAAGTTACAATCTATTGCTCAGGACTTGTGTCTGCAGAGCATGAGAGCCTTGTAGAGCTGAAACAAGCACTGTCTCTAATGATGCACTGATGCTCATGTGCCACTGGAGCGACAGTTTCTCCCAGCCCTGTATCTCACCCTGTGACTTCCCACCACAAACCTCCTTTGTGTGCCAGGCAAGCAGCTCCTGGGCTTCCAAAACTCATTTACTTCTTGTTTTCATTTTATCTGTGTACTGCTAGAGCTCTCCGGGGACCAATGTGAGCTGTCACAGCAAAGGCTGCGTTATTTTTGCTTTTCTGTTGCGTAAATGTCAATGAGGAGAACCCTAACTGGAGATCCCTGTGCCTGCTGGGGAATTTAGCAGGGATCTGCATCAGGAGCCTGCTGTGAGCTGGAGTGGCTGGCCCAGGGCAGGACCTGGCAAAGGAACATTGGACACATGGATACTTTTAGGCTGACACACTTGGTTTTACCCAAGACACCACGGGACAATTATTTCTACGGCCTTTTTTTTTTGTTTGTTTGTTTCCTTTAGCTGATTTATTCTAGAAATTTGATCCATTCAAAAGAAAAAAAAAAATAGACAAAAAGAATTCCTTTGAAGTTAACCATTGGTATTCTAGTTAAAAAAAAAAAAAAAAAAGAGTGCTTGGTGGACTGTTGACAACAAATAATTTATTCATTGCATCTAGTGCTTTCATGTTTCCTAGTTGCCAGTAAACAGATTATGACAATAAAATCCAGAAATGTGTATGTTGCTCATATGCAAATCAGTAAAATAATATTTTGTGTGGATAAACAACAACTCAGAGATTAATCTGATCATGCACTTTATGGTGCAGGTCTGTATGTATGTTTTATAGCCTCAATTATTGTGATTTGTGTTACAGACATAGGTACCCCACATTATTTTCATGAAGGGATAAGTGTTAGTTTTAGGAGAAGGACCAATCAAACTTAGTTGCTAGAAAAAATATGCTGAAAAACCAGCAATTGCTAAGGAGACATCGTGCCAAGATTGCTTTTTGAACTAAGTCTAAAATAATGTGCCTCATTTAAGTTTTAAGCGATTTGGAGTATTAAATGCTTAACTTCTATCAAAATTACTTCAGCACCTGGTTTAACTGCAGCGTTTAACACTGCTGTTAACAATCAGAGAAGTGTGTTGTTACTGGTGCTGTGCTTGATGTGGCTTCTATTACTGAGACTTTTTTAAGAGCTGTTGAGAAAAAAGCCGGTGGGGAATGATTTAAATGTGGCTGATCTTGCCTTAGCAGAGAGGATGGACTTGGGAGGTCTCTGTTTTTTGGAAGTCCCTCTGCAGACAGAAGATTTGTATACAGGGGGTCAAGTGATGGACAGGCTGGAAGTGATGGGCCAGGCAAACCATGTTGAAATTATTAGCAGCAAAATCAGCCTGCAGGGTCCAGTTTGGTGGAGGATCTGCAGGATGACTGCAGATTATTCAGCCAGAACAAAAGCTGGGGCCCACTCCACTAAATTCAGTCTTTTTCTCAGGCCCTTTGCAAATCTCTTGAGGAACAATTCACCCTTTAAAAAAAAAAAAAAAAAAAAAAAAAAGCCATCTTGACCAATAAAATAGGAATAGGGTGAGTTTTGCATGTAAAACAATAACTAATTGTGCATGACTCTTTGAAGACAAATTGTTGTCAAATAAATGACTACTGCTCTTTCAATAACTATATTTCTTATGCTTCTGTTATGTACATTTAATACCAACCTATTATGCTATGAAATATGCATATGGAACTAAATATGTTGACCAGGATTTCTCAAAAGAGCAATTTTCTACAGAGTACTTCAAAAATTCAGCCTGAAATAATTTTGCAGCTCCTGGCTTGGAAGAAGGGACAGACTTTTTATTTCATAGAAGATTAATGTGTAGTCAGAAGGAAGAGAGTGCTTATATTTGGACCATTCTTCACAAGCAAAAGGCTGAGTTTGTTTCACAGTGATTGCCTTTGTTTGATAAATAGTTTGTGGTTGAAATGGAATACGTAAACATTTAGGGACATAAATAACTCAGTCATGGTAATGACTTGTAGACAGTGATATATCAATGCCATTATGGAAATTTGTGTTCAGCATCATAAACAAAAGCTAAACTATATAAAATGGGAGGATATTTCTGTATAAGGATTCCAGGAAGCAAAAGTTTTTTCTGTATATGCTGCAGATTAGCCAAGATTTTCCAAAGTGAGTTATAATGAACAAAACTACTTCTGCAAATATGTGTTCTCAGTTTGTCCAGACCTGGCCTAAAGCTGCTCTGAGTATTGCTGCAAGAATACAGAACAGGGATTAGTCTTTAATATATAAGTAATAGCAGAGTGGCAAAGAACTGCCCCAGATAAAGATGGCAATGAGTGGTCTCAGCTTAGTGAAAAGAGGTCCCTTGAGTATCTCATGCTTCGAGCTGACCTGGGCTGGCTTTGTGCAGGTGAAGCAAAACTATGGACAAAACTATGGGCAAAACTAGCACAGAGGTGGGCTGGATTATCTGCCAAAGAACTGTGCTGTTCTCAGTCTGGGGAGGTGGGAAGGAGCTGGAAATCCTCTATCTCTCTGCCAGCTAGAGATGAGCCTGTGTGATGACCCTGCCTTTTCACATTCGTTAACTTATGGTGCTTGAGTGTGTAATAAATTTTAGCACGGGTTGTGTTTATTTGTTTATGTTTTGGGTGGAAATGTATGTAATGTTTTTAAATGTCTGTTACCATCTGGAAGCAGGGATGAGAGCCAAAAAAACACAGCCAGCTCTCTTAAAAACTCCACCCAGAGCTTTTCAAATCAGATCAAGTCTTACTAATTTATAGGATACGCAATTGCTGAATATTGTGAAGCACATGGAGCCTGAGGAATGATGAACTTTAGAGGAGATTTTATAGGTTCTCCAGAGACTCTGAAAATAAAATGGCCCCTCTACCCTGTTCAGCTCTGGCATGCACTGTGTTCAGACAAGTATTGCTGACTGAGTGTGACCTCCAAATATTATTGTTATGCTTGGGATGCACTTCCACATTTCCAAGAGCCACTGAGGGCTCTTTTTCTTGTCAACAAAACTTCTCCCCTTCTCAATCAGGGATTAACAGGGAACCTTACTGACACAAGTATCCTCCTGAAGAAAGATTTTCCCTCCTTCTTGTCTGAGAATGTTCTTGTCAGAGTATATGAAGCACCTTAGGAAAAAAAAAATCATAATTCTTTTATTAAAAAGAAAAGCTAAAAGGCAGCAGGAAGAAAGAAGCCTTTATTTCAGCTTCTCTTAAAAATGATGTCTGCATTGTTCACCAGGTAGTGTATGCATTGTTTGGAGAATCCAATAGCTGAAGAAAAGATAAAGAATGTATTTTAGAATAGTTCACTGCTGGAATAACACTGCCTGAAATGAGTCATTGGGGTGGCTTTTGACATACCAGAGCTCAAGCAGTTTCGATAGAAGACTCGATATCTTCAGGTTCATATGTCTATTTTTGTGTATAGCAAAGGAATATATCTTTACTTTCTTGTAAAAGTAATTGTTAACTTGAGTTTATTGCTAATTTATTCATTTTTCCTGTTGCCTTTTCTCCGCAGTGAAAGCAGTGTGTGTTCACTTTCCAAATACAACCACATGCTGAAGGAGACTCTGGAGGATATATGTATACAGCATTCTTCAGGAATGTCTGGTCTTTTTCTTCATGTGCCTTTAATTTTATTCTCCTCCAAAGTAATGAGCAGCTTTGAGTTCAAACAGCCAATTTCATTTGCTGTCCCTGCCTACACTGTTTGCACAAAACTTATTTTCTTTTTTTCCCACACTTGTGATAACCTTAACCCTGCATGAGCATAGGGGACTGTGACAAAGCTGTTTCAAAGAAAAATTAATTAAAAGCCTAGGTAAAAAATTCTGACTAATGTTTATTTATTGCACATTTCCTCCCTGCAAGGGAACAGAATGTTGGTGCCAATCAGAGAAAGAACATCACGGGGATGGGGACTGGGATGTGACATGTCTTGGTGGAAACAAATTTTACACAAAAATTTCCCATCCTTCTCTTCCCTGTCAAATTTCCTCTAGAATTCATGCTAAATCCTGTGCAGCAGCATAGCCTGAGTTACATGAACATGAATGTGAACAGTCACGGCAGAGATGGGAGGGCGAAGTCACAGCACTCCTACCATGGCTGGGGTCCCACACCTCAGGGTTTAGAGACAACTGATTCTCAGCTACAAAATCAAATATAAATCCCTAAATGGCCCTGAGATTAGCTCAGTTGGTTTGAGCATGAAGGTCATGGGTCATGATTCATGAAGGTCATGATGCCAAGGTCATGGGTTTGATCCCTGTACAGGCCAATTACTTAAGAGTTGGACTTGATGATCCTTGTGGGTCCCTCCCAATTCAGAATATTTTCTATGATTCTGTGAATTTTCAGCGTCTGAGTTTTCAGTCAGGCTTGACAGCACTTAAATGCAATTGTACAAATGCTAACAAACACAATTTTTTCATTAGCCATATTTATATTTCCATATTAATTGAGTATATAAAAACTTTCAATGTGGCAATCCTTACAAGACCTCACAGAAGAGGGCAATTTATTTTTATTATACAGCACCAGGCTGGTACATTCAGCTGAGTTAGAGCATGAGCTGTGTTTGTGTGCAGGACCCCTCTGCTGTCACAGTTAAACTTTTCCATGCCCAGACTCTGAAAATCTGTATAATCCCAGGCTCCTCCAGACCCCAGCTGTGGAATTAACCTTGATCACCTTGAGAAGCTGTGCCTGGATCTCCATAACCCACTGTCTGTGTTGTCTGTGGTGTAAAATGCAGGCAATGCAGAGCTGGAGCAAGCTCGTTCTGTGCCCTGCGAACTCAAGGAAACACAGCCTCACAGGGGGACACTCAGAGCTGCTGTGCTGTACAGACAAGGCACAGATGCTGCACCTCTTGGCACAACACACAGCTCAGAGAGGGAGACAAAAATCTGCATTTTGCAGATTATTTTTTAGGAGTGAGAGATGACCCATTCTGAGCAAGGAAAGCCATAATTTTCTAGGGAAACTCCCTTTTTGTTTCAAAGAAGAAATGCTCAGTAATATAGCAAGGCCTTAGGAAGGAAAGAAGGAACTACAACAGATGAAAAGGAGTGAGGAGAAAACTAAGCAAAGCCTACCAGACCTCAGCTAAATATTTCAGTATAAACTCCAACATGCTACCAAGAGATGAAATGCAGCAGATCACTGCACAGAAGAACTCTACTAAATGAAATGATACAGTGCAGCAGTCAGAAACAGATGTGGGGTGAGAGTCAAGCGGAAGTGAAAGTGATTTTCCCTGTGTTTGCTGCCCATGACGGAGATTATTGCTGCATGTAACCACACGTGGGCAACCAAGCAACAAAAGGCATATCTTCTGTGGAAGTACATACAGAGTGCAAGACACATGGAGTAATTTTGAAAACTGTCTTTCTTGTTCAGCAGCAGTCTCTGCCAAAGGGACATTCTCCTCCAGGATGAAGAACAAACCTTCACTTTGTTGTCCAGGGAAGTGGCAAAGAGCCCAGCAGGGAGAATATCACTGTCCCTGCCTTTGGAGCTGTCACATCCATCAGCTCCAAGCTTGTTCTTAGTCAGAAACCTCCATGTCCATGACAGGAAGGTCCAATACAAATGTTCTGTGTGGCTGTTCCCCTCCTTTTACTCTTTGTCCTCTTGAGTGCAGGGGTTTATTTCTGGTGTTAACAACAACTGATGGTGAGATTTCAACACGTGCAAAGGCAGCAGCAGTGCTGATTTAGGTGGTGCCTGCCAGCTGTGCAACCACAGCAGCATGGCTGTCAGGATGGGCTCTCCTAAACCCAAAGCAGGAGGTGATTTTGAAGAAGCCTATCCTATTCATGTTTCCTTTCAACTGACATCCATTTACCCTTGGTATATCTAGAAATGCTATGTTGCTACACAGCCTTTTTGTGTTTCCCTTTGTTGCTTTGCATTTTTCAGACCTAAAACAACCAACCATTTCCTAAAAGTAATCTGAGCACCAGCAGCAGAGACATCAGTTGTGCCGGGAAGGGAGGATGAAGAACGGTACTGAAAAGTGTCTGAAATTTTTCTCCTGTAGGATAATCACAGGTTTCAAAGATTCCTTGTTCCCCAGAATGACAACCTCTGTATTAAAAATGTGTTTTCATTCGTGCTTTTCTTTTTCTAAAAATGTCATGAAATTGAATTACATCCCATTTGCTCTAATCATTTATATGGTGAAAACAAACATTGTGTCTCACCTATCAAGACAAGGTGCTTGATATTGCTTTCTTTAGCCAACAGGGAGTTTGGGTTTTGTTTTTTTTTCCCCATTGCCCTTGCTGCAGAGATCTGATCATATTCCTGATGGATTTAAACTGACAGGTGTGTGGTTTGGTTGTTCAATTCACATTCTGGTATTTATAGTTTCTGTTAGATTAATAATGAATCTTTGAAGAAGCCCATCTGTTAAGCTGCACAGCCACAACTTTGAAGACTTTAATTTCTCTTGAATTGCGGTGTTCTCAGCTGCACAATGAAAGTCATCTTTTGATCAGTCCACATCATTATAACTTCTCTGCCAAGTTTATTGTACTTACAAATGTTCTAATTCGTATGCTTGTGGTGCTTAGGACCTGCATTACAGAGTAAGCAGTGTGGAAGCATCCCAGATTCATGTTCAAGTTACAAACAGGTGAAGGAGGATGGGTGAAAGTCCTCTCTGGTGCTTAGGCTATTGCCACAGTCAGCTGGCAGGAGTGGCACTTGATAAATTTTTGCTAAGTCTGAGGAAAATGTGACATGAAATTTTTCATGAGGACATGAAAACATGTCAGTGTAAAACATTACAGAATTGCTGAGGCTGGAAGGGTGAGGCTGCCCTGCTGGCCCATGGTCAGGGTGGTACCCACCAGCCCACCCCACTCAGACCCTTTTCTGCAGAGCTTTTCCAGCTGCTCGGCCTCCAGCCCACATTGGTGCATGGGGTAATTTCTCCCCGGGTAGAGGATGTTTTATTTCTCTTTATTAAACGTCATGAGATTTCTTTTTGGCACATTTCTTCAGCCCCTTGAGGTCCCTTTGAATGGCAGCACAAACCAAATCACTTGAACCCAGCTTCCCTCCTGGTCTGTACCCCACAGGTAGAGGACAAGCAGGTCCCTGAATGGGTCAAAATGAGGCCAGCTGCTAGTCTTTCTTCTAGCTATACAAAGTTTTTTTGAATAAAAAGTTTAGATTCAGCACTAGTTAGGAGCTCCTGAAATGCAACACAGCATCTCGAGGCAATATCAATCACAGCTCTCCTGACAGAGGGCTCAAGAAAGGAATTTTGTTACTGTTGTCATTGGATCTTCTTCTACAGTCCTGACTGGTTTTTGCTGTCTCTCTTCAAGCAACTGCCAAACAATTCAATGTGTGAAGAACTTCTGACTCATGAGGTGAAGTCTGACTTCGGGCCAGGATAAGAAGCTGGGGAAAGTCTTACGTGGGAGTCTGTGCTTCCTTTCCTGGAGGAAAATTTTGGTTATTTGCAATATGTTGTAAAAGTGGAATTGTAAAATAGGAAAATGGGCTTAGTTAGCATTCACACTGCTTTAACTAGGCAGAGGAAAAGAGCAGGAAAAAATTTAATTGAGCACTTAGAGTAAGTCCCTACATTTCCACATGGTATTTGTTTTTATATTTTCCGAAATAAATTAAAATAAGCCCCAAGTAAATGAGATGGAAACGTTTTGGTGTAGTCTCCATTAACTGTCTTAGCTGATGAGCAAAGTATTGCTCATCAATTAATTGTTTTGCTTTTAAAAAAACCCACTTATTTTAAATTTTTTGTTTTGTTCATTTAAATTAATGTAATGATCCCAGAAATCAATTATTTCTAAGCTTCTCACTTTTCTTGAAAAGCTGGGGATAGCTGAAAAAGAGAATCAGATATTTAGGAAAATATCACAGTGATTTATTTTGTTTTACTTGGAAATATTAAAAAGCTCATGTGATATAGATCTAATTCACTTTAGGAGGGCTTAAATTTTATTCTGCTGAGCACTATGAAAATCCAGGACTTGGAAGGACAAAAGAAAATACGGATTTTCACAGATAAAAATTGTCATGTTTCTAGTACAACTGAAGAGGACACACAAGATGTGTGTTAGCTGCGGAGTGTGATCAGTTTGCTAAAGAAAACTGGCAAGCGAAGCGTAGGAATGACAGCACCAGAGCTGGAAAAGAGATTGCTTCTCTGTGGTGCTCCTTGCCAGTGCAGAAGTGCTGTATTTTACTTTCAGACCTTTTATTGTATTTTACGGTCTAATTTTTACTGAATATTCTTTTGCTTCTTTTGGGAGACTGACAGACTGACTAATGCCCATGTCGCCATGACTTTTTTCTGGAAAGTAATCTCTGTGTTTCTTTTCTTCTGATACTTGTGGTTGTATCATCAGTGATTCATCTCCTTTGTTTGAACAGTTTAAGTCAACCCAACTTTGCAGAGCCATTTATTTGGGGAGTTCTGCTTTATCAAATGAGTTAAGCATGGGTCTGCAGGTGATCCTTTTCACTGGTGTGAATTAGGGAAATCCTTCAAATCCCTCAGATTTTGTCTCTGCCAAATTAAATGCTACCATTTTTCTTTTTTAGTATTTCAAAATTCCTTTTCAAAGAGCTCACTTGGAAAATAATTTGAAATGTAGGATTTCTCTATGTGCACATGAAAGGTGTAATCTGTCCAGACAATACCCACATAAAAAGTTACACAAGGTTATACAAGTTCCTGTAATTGTATTTTTTGTAAGAGTTTATCCAAGATACTCCAGAAACACAAAGTAACTTTGTATACCTTTTGTTGGTTTTTTTATTCTTTATAAGCACTTTCCAAATTACACTTCTGCAAGTCTTTCCCCAAAAATCAGGTACATCAAAACATATATTCTTATTTTTCTAACCCTTTCAAACACTCTATTTTCTCTCCCCTCATTCACCTTTTGATATATAAACTGACTTCCACAGACATTTGGATGCACATACACTGCTGATAATCTACCAGCCCAACATCTTTTCTTATTCTGATACTAGAAATCTTATTGTTATGTTGTGATATTCTCCTTTCCTTATTTTCTATCCTATCTGTTGCAGTCACTTTCCCTTATCTACTAAGTATGAGATATTTCTATTTGGCTTATCTTTTATTAACTTGAATTACCTGCTGTGCTCTGCATCCTGGTGGGAGGGCAGGGATTGGATATTTGATCACTGAGATTTCCCGACTGTTGCTCTAAGAGAAGAGAAACAGAGACACCAATAGAGAACGCAGCAACCAGAGCCTTAAATGACCTCTTTAGACAGATGGGTCAAATCCTTTTTAAAGAATATCTGGCCAGGAACTTGACCCACCAGGGACTCAGTTACCACTTAGGCTGAAAAATGAAGGTTTTGGGAGTGTCTATGCCTCACATGGCAGAGCTTTTAGCCCTGCAGGAAAGGTAACTTTGTGATGGGTGATGGAAAGCCTGGGGCTCTCAGAACACTTCCCCCTGTACTTTTGGGCTGTGTGAGCTCTGGGGCTCAAGGTCAAGGTGCTGCAGGCAGGAGAGAGATCAGCAGGGCTGATTCACCCTTCAGTCTCTGCTCTGGACAAGTCCTGCAGGGAAGGTAAGCATGGAGGCTGTGTGCTGTTATTTATTGCTCTCAAAGATGCAATGATTCTTCTAAAGTATTTTAAATATCTTTAGGACATAATTTATCTGATTCCATTGGTCAGTTTTGACAAAAAGAAAAAAGGAAATTGTGAAATATTTGCTGAGAACAAGCTGTCAGTGTCACAGCAGCCATGTCCTTTAGCTGAGCTTGTATTACAATCTCACCTCAAAGAGAGACTTGAAGGCCAACCTTGCAGCTTTCTCAAGATCATGGAAAATAAAAGTTAAAAACAGTTGGGATCATCTTCAGAGAGGATCTGCTTCTCTGGGCTATTTTTAGTCATAGTTCTCCCTTCCAGGGAATTGTGTTCTTTATGAAATGGGCTGCCCTCAGCAGTATATGGTGTAGATATGTTGAGGCTGGTGCTCTGATCGCCACAGGCAGGGAGAGCTGCCCCAGCTCTTCGGTGTGGTTATCAGCTGGTGAGAGACCAACCTGGATCTCTGCTCCCAATTTCCACAGGTGCTTAAGAGAACAGGGACATGAATGCTCAAAATTGACATGAAGTTCTCATAAAACATAAAACTGTCAGATGCGAAAGCTGTGCATTTTGTCATCCCTCCTCCTCTGCTGCCATAATTTAAGGGTTTCTTTTGGAGGGCTATTCTTATATGGATATTGAATATTTCTATGTATAGTGTTGCTATCAGCCATTCAGTCTTTTTTTGTTTTTATTCTCAGAAAATAGCATCTCAGGTCTGAGGACTGAATAGATGGATGGACTGAAACAATTTAATTAAACCTCTTTCAGAAGTTGATGTTTGAAACTCTGCAGCATTCTGCAATGAAACCGCTAATGTTATAATGTTTGTAATTGATTGAGCATCAAAAGTGTCTTGGGTAACATAAAAGGAGCAAAAAGCCATGTGGTTTATGTACCTGAAAGTTTGTAATTGGATCCAGTCACACCTGTGACTACTAAAAAAACAAAATCAAGAGCAACAGCCAGGTCTTTGGATGGCATAAGTCAGTGCCATTTCATAAAGCCATCAATTACACTCTTTCCCTGAGAACCTGACTCATTTTTACCTTCAGTCAATGTCAAGGGACAAGGCTGATAGCAAAGCAAAAGGAAATTTCTGCCTTGAGAGCTTCCCTTTCCGATTGACTGGCGTTTTCTTATTGTCAGGCAATATTTTTTGGGTAAAAAAGTCCAAATTTCTGCAAATGTGAGACTCATTCAAGGTCTGGCACTTTCGTTAAGGAAAAACAAAGATCAGATTGATAGTGATGAAGGATTGAGTCTAGGCAGCCACTATGAAATTGCAATTTAGAAAGTGGGCAATCTTGGGCAATGCATTGTGCTTTATTTCTCTTGTCTACATTTAATCAATAAGGTGAAATCATTAGTTGTGTATTTTTTGCCACCTTCCTTTAATTCCCCTTTAGTAACATTTAAGGAACTACTCTTTCAAGAATGGTTTTCCTCCTACTTTATAAAATTTATTTTAAACTTTATCTTGTGCTGGGACATACCTGTTTGCAGTGAAACTTAATCCACCACCCCATGAAAAAGGCTGTAACCTGGGTGTTTGCTGTCACACCAAATTGCTGTTTTCAGGAGAGTTAGTTGAAAACTTTCAATTAACAAAAGAATATACAGATGGCCTTCAATAAAGAGCAATGAAAGGGTTTGTGGTTCAAAACCAATTCATATCTGAAATGGTTGGCCTTGGTAACACACCTACACACTTTGTCTGTGGGATGTGCTACTGTGTTGTCTGCTGGAAGGAAAAAAAAAGAATATTTAATGAAAATAGAGGACAAAATATACTATTATAAAGGGGAAGGGGAAGAATCTAGATTAACACAGTGTTTCACTATCTTCATTAATCCTGATCAAGACTTATCACAGAGGGATCTGCTGTTGTAACTCTGTATAGATGTTCTATCTCGAGAAAAGAGGATAAAAGAAATGAGGTCTTTAAATAACATCCCCGCAGGAACATGCCTTGAGGTGTTTCTAGATATCCTTTACCTCTTTTAAGATGGAAATGTAGAGCCTCTTTCCTCAGTTTATAATTGTATAGCTGTCAATTTTCTTTTACAAACCGGAGGACAAAACATTGAAAGTCATATAAAAATTCATGAAAGAAAAAAGAAAACAAAACTCATGAGCACAATGGTGGCTGAGAAAAGCTTATTACTGGAGCTGTTTGATAAGGATATGCTCATTGCATTTTTTTACCTGGAAATGCCACTGCTTCTAGACTGGCACATCCATAAATATTTACCATGAGCTCCAGGCAGCTGAACAATAGCTCTGTCTTGAAGCCTGACTCCTTACCCACACTCTGCACACAAACTACAGCTGCTTCAAGGATTTTAAAATGCCTCAAAAACTTCCCAGCAGCCCCAAAACAGAAATATAAATAGAAGCTGTCTTTGTGTTCTGTTTTTTCCCTATCCCTTCCCCATTCTGCTTGTTCCCTCTCCTCCCACCTGAGCAATCTCAGCAGGTTCAGGCTCACATTTCTGACTGCCTTTGTACAAGTATTTCCTTCTGGGCATGCAAAATGCAGTGAACACATGAGTTCCATGACCCAGACCATTCCTTGAGGATCTCCAGACATGCAATATCCTGCAGCGGCAGAGGGATTTCTCTCCCTGCACCTCCAGATTCCAGAGAGGCCAGGGGAGATTTTCCTTTTCTTACTAGACAAAGCTTGGGAGCAGAGAGGAGGACCTACATGGGAAACCAATGGATTGGTTTGTAGAGAGCACTTCTGTAACCCCTGGAAAGAAAGTTCAGTAGCTAGGGGAGTCACAGGAGAAATACTTGTTTATAATGTGGGAGACATCACAGAGTACCACCATTTTTTAAAGGAAAATGTTACTTCTGGGCTTGGGCAATACTTTTAAGCAGACCCTAAGTGAGATATATGGCTTAAGATGTTTCTAAAATTGCCTTTTTTTGGGACTGAAATTGCAACAGAACCAGGAAAAGGAAATCACATCACCAACTCCATTCCCACACTCATACCATATGATTACTCTTAGGCATTGGTGTGTACATTGTGCTATAATTATATATTTCTGACATATCAGAGATATTCTGTACCTATTCTATCCTCAGATTAATCTGGATCTTTTTCCTTTTGCACCAATCAGACCAGACTCTACATGCTCTAGCACTTGGGAAATTTCGTCTTATTTCCAGCATAAATGTATTCACAATTTATTTATGGTATCTATATCTGTTTATTCTTCTGTCAGTATTAGCCTTCAATAGAAACAGTTCTCCTCTATTTTTAGAGGATGATCACTTCCACTTTTCACCTTTTATGTTTTGATAGTGAACAAACACATCCCTGTGGTCTCCTTTCATGAGGCTCTTTATTTCTGAGATTTTCAGTAGCCTGTTTTCACACTAGTCCAGGTTAACAGAGAAACAAGCCACACTTGTAAATACTGTGCTGAATGGCAGTCTTGAACATTCAACTCCTTAAATTCTGGTGTAAAAAGTAAGAAGAAAAAGTAGCTGAAAAATGCTTAACTACCAAAGAACTCAAACACAGAGGGACCTCCTTTAATTTATACTGGAAATTATAGAGGAACAGCAGATCAGAAAGTTTGAAAACCTTGCTAATAAACACTGGTTTTGGAAAATGCATGCCTTGATTATGGTCTGAGAAATTTTACAGTCTAGTTAAAGATTTTTTAAAGGAAATATTGTAGAATTCACTTTTAATCAACCAATCAAAAAAGTAATCAACATTCTGAAGTCTTAGGAAACTGTCCTCATCAAATAAGTGCTGAAAATTTAACAAGAGACAGCTAGCAGCTAAAGATTAAGGAAATATTATGTCCAAACCACACTGTTAATCAGAGGAGAATGGGATAAAATTTTTTTTCAAAACTTTTAAAATGCTTTAGAAATAAAGCAACTCTTTTCACTTAAAGTGAATTTTCATTAAAAATTAAAAGCTGCAAAAGAATTAATTTTTCAGGTTTCATTTTAGATTTTGTTTTTCCCTGTCCACGCTCTAAGTAACCTTTTAAATTTCTGATTACAGTGAAGATAGTTAAAAGAGAAACAGAAGACTGTAATAAAACCCTTTTGTCCCTGCAACCCCCAAATTTGGGACTGAAAGGTTATTGATCTGAAACTACGAAAAGCCTGAGGGTATTTTATTAATTCATTAACTTCATTTAAACTTGTGAATTATCTTCAAGTTATTATTCTAAACATTTTTAGCAAGAACACCCCAACTCGAGCTTGGGGTGTTTTTCAGCATATTTGAGCAAAAACATAGTGCATATAATAGGTCAACTTCACAAGTCACACATTAATGACTATTTCTAATTTAATTTGATCTTTTTTTTTTTTTTAATTAGTTTTCATTTAAACTTCCTGAAGCTCAGTCTTTAATTTCCTCGTAAAAGCCAACACTATGAAATTGTTCTGTCTTCTGGGAGCTCCAGTAAAATCATTTTTATCACTATGAAATTTTAACCAAATCTCACTCTGAACACTGAGGCTGGGGCAGGACTTCTTGGGGAGAACTTGGGGGAGCTGGAAATGGGGTGGGGTCTCCCAGGGGTGATCCCCAAACCAGACTTGGTCACGACAGCATCTTCCCCTTTCTCTCTTTGAAGAAAGGCTAAAGCTATCTGTTGTTTAAGTCTGGGATGGCTGAAATACAATTATTCATTAAAAACTCTCTTCTGCTGCCTTTTTTTGCCACAGCTGCTTTGTCTTTGTTGCCCATCTAGCACCTACTTGTTGTTTGGGAGAGAAGAGAGAGACTATTTTTGATCTCAGTCTCTCCCAGTGCATATACCCCTAAGGCTGACAATGCTGCAATAATATCTGTAACTGTCCTCCATGGTTTTGTTTTAAAAACATCTGCATTTTTCACTTGCTCTGTGACATTCTGCATCTCCTTTCTTTCCTCTTGAACATTTCCTCTGATAATTCCTGCTTACAGCTGTAGGTATAGTCTGCATCATTCTTTATAGCAGAAATCACAGAATAAATCCTTTTTGATGTATGAATTGGCAGTGGTAGCTGTAGCAGCACAGTAACATTTCCAGAGCATCTTTTTGATGGTAAATCACTTTAGAGATTCAGCTCTCAATAAAAACCCAGCTGCCTGAAGACTCTTGTATTCCTGAATATTAGCTCGAATCTTTCTAATGCTTTATTCCTCAAAACCTTCTGAGGAGGTCTGTGAGGTCCTTCAAGAAAAGTGGAAGCAGCCTTGATTATTTTTTACTGAGAAAATGATCTATTTTGTAGGAGGAATATTTTAATTCAAGTGGTAGCAAGGCCTCATGTGCAGATTCCCTTTTTCTCTGCTTTGGTAGTATTTTAAACACTGTAAAATGATTTTCAGTGTGCTTTTCTTTCAGGAATGTGATTGTTATCTCTTCTATTATAATTTTTTAGCGATTTTAAAATTATTTTAACTCTGGGGTTTTTTTTCCTTCCATGTTAGAATACGTCACCTGTTCTGCTAACAAACAGTGAGACAAATGATCTTTGAAGTACCAAGCCCACATCTGTCAGTGGGAGGTGCAAAATGTCAAAAGCTTTCAAAAGCTTTTGAAACTTGTAATTCAAAGACTACATTCTACCTATGTACCAAGAGCCTGGAACATCCAGAAGCTCACAGTCATTGCCACCAGCCTCTCAAGTTGGTGACACAGTGGTACAAACTGACCTAATCCCCTTTTGGATCCAGAGCCAAGTCTAACTACTTGGAGGTGAGTTATTTACATGAAATTCAACTCTGTTGGACCAAAGGAAAGCTGCCTGCTTAAGAAACACTGAAATCCACATAAAAAGAAAGCTTTAGTGTGAGAACATAATTTTGGGGCTTTTGAAACATTTAAACTTTCCCTCCTTCAGAGCGAATAGTTTCTCCTGACCAGCTATCTTTATAAAAGCAAGCAAATGTCAGTTTGTAGCTGTAAAGTAGCATCTGCTGATAAGTAATGAAAAACAACTTCAGTATTGCAAATGAACTGCTGTTATTTACCTGATGTGGTTTGGTAGATATCATTAATAATTTTTCACCTAAAAGTCAAATCTCAGGGCACTTTCAGAATGTTTTAAATGCTCTTATTTTGCCTGGGTGGTAGTTTCTGCTCGTGCTTTCCAAATGCAAAGGAAAGCATGAGCTGTATCAGTTTCAGTTTAAGTAACATGCTTGTCAAATGTCACTCATGTCTTTGTATTACTTTTAGCTATTACACTGCCTCTGATATTAGCAATGCACTGATGTAAAATCTCCCCCTCCTATTTCCTGCAAGTTGTAGGATTTTTTTAATTATCTGCATAAATGCATTTATTAGCACTCTTAACCTTTAAATAAAACTCCCATTACTGCCATCAGTCATCTGTTGGGCTTTCCTAACCCACTTGAGCTCATTACCTGTTCCCCCATCTTTCAAACCATCCTCCTTCTAAGTGGAGAACTGAAAACCCAGCTCTGCACTCTGGGCTCAGCCAACACACGTTGCCTGGGAAACCAAGATACAGGAATTGGACATGTGGCTAGAGAGAGGAGGAAAAGAAAACCTCTAAAAGGAAGAAAAAATTATCTAGAATACTCTTTATAAATACTTTTTAATTTCTAAAAACAAATATTCCAGGGTAGCTTTGTGCTAGTGCTTGAGTAGTTAGTCTCACCTGCCTTCAGTGAGAGTCTGCAAGAGCTCAGGCTGCAGTTTAGCAAAGGGGAGGTTAATATGAACACAGCCTAGAATTATCCAGAGAGAAAGAAATATTCCTGATACAATAAGAATTTCTATTTTAGAAGAAAAGTTCCAACAGTATCTGACAGCCAGATCTAGCTGAAGTTAAATACATTCAGACAAGAAATAATGTATGTGTCTTTAATCAGGATAACAGATACACTTAAAGAAACTCACCTCAGGATTTCTCTCTCTCTCTAACTTAATAATTGTCTCTTTCTAAAAGATATTCTCCAGCTTCTAGATAAACTATGGATTTCACAAATGTATCTCTCAGTATAACTCATCAGACTGCTGACTTCTCCAATTCAAATTCGTTGTTATGGATTAAAGTCTATAGGAAGGCAACAGTGAAAAATTAAGCGTAATTAAAAAAGTAAAACTTGTTATGATGAATAAATACTAACATGTTGGATCAAACCAGTACTCAAGCCAGTCTAATGGTTTTCATTCTGTACATCCTGAAGGAGATTTTTCAGGGTGATATTTCAGATTTTTCTGGTGACAGCCCAAGCTGCAGTGGGGTTGGTGATATGGTTCACCTGGGATGGGTGTCTCCTGGCGGTCAGGGAGGTGACACCTGGACAGCCTGAGGGTGAGCCTGGGCACTCACCTCCCGTGCAGGGAGGCTGGGGCTGCTCATGGTGCCAGGGAAGGCTACTCTTTTTGTTAATTCTCCTTTCACAGCCAGGAATGACAGAGATGCTGCCAAACCACAGCACACACCTGTCCTCTCCCTCCTTGGCCACCCAAATGGACAACTGGCAATGCACTGTGGGGCAGATAAGACAAATCCAGACTATGTGTCATGGTCTAACTGGGGCATGGATGGTCCTCTGAGAGCACTGGAGCTCCACACCCTCTGTCCCTGGGCGCCACACAAGCTCCTGGCAACAACCCTGGCAATGGAGAAGCCACATCACAGCATGCAGAGCATTTGTGGTGGTGTCCTCAACCACAGCTGTGTTGGTGACAGGGCTGGCCCATATTGGCAGTCGGAAAGGTAAGAGATGGACAATCTTGGTGTGATTCTGGGAGAGCCCAGGGACACGGGGGCTTCATGAAGCATTCTTCTTCCATTTAGTTTCACCTCAGCTCTTGAAAAGGAGTTCCCAGCACAGACTGTACCCCGCCATGAGGCTGGGCAGTGTCATCACCTCCTCCATGGACACTTACCTGAGGGCCACAGAAAGACACAGCCTTGGCTGATGGAGCTCTGCAGCACCCAAATTCTCTGTGCCATGTCATGATCCTACAGGCAGCTGCAGCTCTCCCTGCACTCTCACGCAAAGTTCAATAATCCACACCACTCCCCTTCTCTGTGTAAAGTTTATCTTATCTCAAAATAAGCTTTCTGATTTGTGATCCCATTGGCTGCTTCCTGCTGTCTGTTTTGGAAAATCTTTTGGGACTTGTACATCAGGATTACATAAACCTCAATTTCTTAGGAATTCATGCCAAAAAATTCATTGCATATTAAGCAACTTATCTAAGACTAAAGACTGAAGACATGCACGTGTAAACCACTCTCTGTCTTATTTGAGCAATGTAGCAAATTTATATGATAAAGGAAAGAGCAGGTACTTCATCTGAACCCAACTGGCTTGTGCAAACTTATGAGAATCCTTTTCATATGTAAACTCCAAAGGTCTGATGATGGGCTCTTGAGAATGCAGGAATGAGTAAATCTTTGGTTTAGCATCAGAAGACAGAGTCTCTGAGCAGAGCAGAAAAGCTGAAGGATGTGCTTTGACTTATGGACATCAAATGCCACACTTGATAATGAATTTCACTGATAGGGCTGAGATCAGCGTCTCCTTGCAACACTGTCAGGAAAACTCTCAAGTGAAACAGCTGAAAGCACCCTCATTATGACTGTGCAATACTTAGACTGAAGAATTTTTTGTTACCATCCTGATAGGACTGCTAATGTCACAAGCAGCTGAACCACTTGCTGGTCTAGCAAAATGAGCTTTTTTATGAAAGATGGGGAAACTGTGAAGTTGTGTGTGAGGGCCAATGCTCTAAAGAATAACAAACATACTGCATGGAGCCAGCTGACCTACATCTACAGCTGAAGACAGAAAGCTGGCCCAGAGGGAGCTGAGTCTAACCTACAAACAGATGGAGTGCTAGTCAAATGGACCATGCATTTAAAATTATAAACTATTGCAGCAGAACGGAGAGGGGTTTCCTGCTGCCCTGTGAAAGGACTGAGATGGATCAATAGAGCATGATGAGCCACTGCTGGCAGGGGAACACTGCTCAGAGTAACTCCTGTCTCCTCAGCCTCCCATGCTGCAGGAGGAAAGCAGCCCCTGTGTGTGCAGAGACAAATCCAGAGCCAGCAGTACCTGGGATGGCAGTGCGGGCTGGGGGAGCTGGGGGAGCCCAGGGGCTCTGGTGCTGGGGGCGAGGTGACAGCAATGCCAGTGCCACGGTGCTCTTGCTGCCACCGAGCCTGTGGCGTCACAGCTCCCACAGGGAGTGACACCCAGACATAAATCTTGCCCCCAGCACGGATAACCTTCAACAAAAGCAAAGAAGCAGAGCACTGTAGGGTCACTGGGCTGCAAAGAGAGAGGGAGACAAAGACAGCCTTCCTCAGGCACAGTGGTGATAATTCATCAGCACCAGGAGAGAATCACTCGTGCTTGGTTCAGATTCTGAGCCCCACCAAATCAAAAACTCTGTTGAGATCAGCTCAGGACTGCTCTGCACTGTGTGAGGATCTGCCTCAAAATAGGCATAAATCAGCCTCAAAACACAGGCTCCTGGGTGTTTTGCTGAGTGTCCCAAACACATTGGTTGTTTTTAAGCACAGCCTTCCCCACCCCTCTGCGGCGCTGAATGTTCATGTGCCAGGTAATAAACACATGAGCAATTATGGCTGCAGTGGCAAAGGAAACTTGAAAGTTGCTACAAAACAAAAATGCTTATCCTAAACCCACCTATTAAAGATAAAGCATAAGCATAATTAAGCCACCTTGCTTTTTGATAAATTGTTTTACATCAGTTTTACATCAGTTTTTACGTTCATGGTTTTCTAAGACAAAACCAGAACAAGGAAAATAGTGCTGCTGTGCTCAGTAAATTTATGCAAATTACCACAGAAACAAAACAGAACAAAACTATAATTAATAAAGACCACTTAGAGGGATATCTCCCAGAGTCCCCAGATTCCTCAACCTTACTTTTCTTGTCTTTTTTTCCTCCTCTTAGAGTTCAGAAAATCTTTTTTCAAAACTTCACACATACAAGACTTTTCCCAGGATCAGCTGGTGTGTTTCCACAGTGCTCAGGGAAAGCCTGAAACACTGGTGTACATGCAGGGTCTTCTTGGCATTTCTGTGACCCCGATGATGTGTGAAACCTGTGTGTTCAAGCTGCCATACAACAGAAATTGCCAAACAAAAGTCAGGGTTTCATGTATTAAATCTGTGTCCTTCCACCCACATGCAGCCTTGTATCACAAAAGGACAGTCAGAAGCTGACTAAATATTTCATTCCTTAAATTAATCTTTGATGGCCAACATATTAAATAATGGCAAGAAGGATGAGGTTTGGTTTTCAGCCCAGGCAAGAATATTTAATATGAACCCCTAATCTGCTGCGATGGAACTGCTTGAGGAAATTCCTGTTACTGGCATAGATTCTGGAAGATGGAAAAATAATTCAAGTGTTCACTGCTTCTTTCCTGAGACCAGAGCATTTTCCTTCCATGCTTAGTTTCAAACTTAATAATTTATAAAGGTCAGAGCATTTACCCATTACCATCTCTTCTCATTTCAGCAAGCACTTCCAAGTCTTAGTCCTCATAGACAACATTTCAGCAATGCTTTGTGGCCAGAAGTAATCACTTTTTTAAACTTCTGGTAAATAAATAAAGGCTTTTCTATTCATTCAAGGAAGTTAGACTAGAGAAACTTTTGACAGGTGGTTACCAGACTTAAAATCTTAAACTTCCATCTAAGCCACTTTTGAAAGCGGCTTCTAGGATGCTTTGAACAAATTTTAACATTTTACCCTGATTTTCACCTGCAGCTATTTATAAGAATCTGAGAAGATGACAGATCAACTCACGCAGACATAAACAGCCTGTCAGACATCATTTTCTCAGCAGCATCTTGGGAGTCTACCATGTCTTCTAAGAATGTGTTCCCTGTGCCAAGTTACATTTTACCTAGGACCTGTGCTGATCATCTGGATTTATGAAACATTGCAGAAGTCTCTGAAGGGACACTAAAGCAACAAAGCCTGAAAATGTAACATCAGATAGAATATTTGTTCAAAAGTATTTCCTAAAAAGTCAGCTGAAAGGAGAACTTGGGTGCATTGGAACCATTTTACATATTAACACTAGATTGTTGGCTGCAATATCACAAAACTCTGTGTTTTCACTCTGTGTTTTCTTTATATTAAAGATCCATGAAGTAGCAGCTTAAATGGTTACACAACCTTTCCAAGATATTTTCCCTCTGCTTTAGTGACAGGTGTGGAGGACAATTTTTTTTAAGTTTGTGCCTCGCACTAATGCTCCATGTGAGAGCTCATTCTAGCCTAGATTGTCACTAATTGCTACATTTTAAGGATTTCTTTATCAAAAGTTCAATGTCCAGCTGAACACCCTTAGCTGGCCAAGTTTCATCACACATGTGAAATGATGATGGTAG
Organism: Acanthiza pusilla; assembly: GCA_036630365.1. Classification (NCBI taxonomy): domain Eukaryota; kingdom Metazoa; phylum Chordata; class Aves; order Passeriformes; family Acanthizidae; genus Acanthiza; species Acanthiza pusilla. The sequence goes on from JAXCHO010000164.1 coordinate 54,807,577, forward strand.
GGAAAGGCACCACTTGCCCTGGGTTTTACATGATCTTGTTGTACCTGTTATTTGTTAAAGGTTACGGGGCCACAAATCAGAGTTTATGTGTAGCAAGGATTTATTCTGTGCACTCTGGCCCTTTGCTGCTGTCAGAGCAGGAGTCCAAACTGCCCCAGGCTCTGACAGCTTTGCAGCAGCTTACGAGTGTCTGTTCTTACAGATGATGCTTGCCCAGAGAACTACTGAAATGTTTTCCCTCCTCCTCTGCTTCGTTCCTGCATCTCCTCACCCTCACAATGATCACAAAAAAACTCCACTGCGCAGAAGGGAGCCTTGTGTTTTTCTCTTGTATGCAGGGAGCCAGAAGGAAACACACAAGCATCCTTTGGAACCTAAGATTACACCAGCGACATGAGCCGTGTGTCATTAGTACCATTTTATGGCAGAAACACCCTAGGAAGGTCCCAAACACTGCTGCCCACTCAGATCAGGGTGGCTACAGCAGCTGCACTGTGAGGGAGGGCATGTCCTGCTCTGGAGAGATCCTATCACCCATGCAGCTGTGGTGATGGTGTGGAAAGCAGGGAGACCAAGCGCAGTGCAGTTCATTTTGCTCAGAAATGGGATACACAGGAAGCTTTATTTAAAATGGATCTCATGAAGTAGCATTAGCAGAGTCTAACTTAGGTAGCATCAGCTGAAAATGGCAAATTTCTGGGTTCTTTTAAGTAGTGAAATGTAGCTTGGAAAGACTTTTGGATTGTTTGGTTTGAAAAGCACATCCCATATTTTCTAATAAACCACAAGCACATATATAATGTGCCATCACATATATAATACCAATATAATAGCCATACAATAATACCATAGTTTGCTGCTGCAGTTTGCTTACTGTTGAAGCTCTTTGGGGAGTGTATTTCAGGTAGAGAGACACCGTGCACTCTGTGGACTCAACTTCCCCCCTGCAATCGATTCCCTTCTGTGCCAGAAATAAAGTGAAAAAAACACAGTAAAAAATGCTTGTTTTTCAAAAGTATCACTTGTTGGACAGCTTGGTTGCTGTTCTGCTGGGAGAGATAGCCCTTACCTTCCCAATTTGGATAGCAGGAACAATCTCATTATGAAAAGAATTTAAAAATTGAATTGTCAGTAGCAGCCTGTCCTTGAAACTGCACTTTCCTTCCCACCTCCCATCCTCTTTTGTTCTCTTGAGCATTTTTGATCCAGGAAGGCTCTTCTCCTTCTGCATGCACTAACTGGGTGGATGCCTTCATTTTTTGGTTTCAGCAAGCTCGGTTTTGCCCTGTGAAAATTCCAGGGAAATTTCTAAAAAGAAGAGGTGAGAATACCTGTGGGGTTTCTTTTTTCTTTCCCTGCTGATGACAGCTCTCAGTGCTAAAGAACTGGCTTTTAATTAAGCCTGATGAATCAGCATTCAGGTGGCTGTAACACGCTGCTGCTTTCCTCTCCCCTTTCTAAGTCTTTGGGAATTCACAACAACTCTTTCTACAGACAAACTGCTTTTGATGCAAGATTTATCATGTTCCCTTTCTGTTCCAGGATACCTGGGGCTGGGACAATGTCATCTCCACAGTTACTCACTATTCAATGAGAAAAATCTTTTCCTCTTCTGAAAATGTTCAACCAAGAGGGATATTGGCCAAAGAACAGAAAATTTGTACTAAAATCTAGTTAATTTTTTATGGATGGATCTAGATAGATCCAGAAAAAAAAAAGGGGGGGGAGGTAAACTTAGAAAATTCTGACATGATCAAAAATTTTTGATGATTTACTACAAACTAAAAACCAGACCAAAATTATACATCAGTCTGATCTTTCAAAAAATAAGTAAACCATCTGTATCTTATAAAAGTAAAGTGGTTATTTAATCAGAAACTGAGTCTGAGAGAGGAAAAATACATAAGGGAGGGGAGGGAGGAAGCTTCAAAAGAGGGAGGGAAAAATCTGCAAAGGACGGAGGGAGAAAGCTACAAAGGAGAGGGGAGGGGGAAAGAAAAAGGGAAGCTGAAATGTATTACAAAGCAAAGATAAAAAGTATTGTGAAGGAAAAGGGAGGAAAGAAAGAGAGAGGAGAATGACAAAAGCTGAATCCCTGCGGATATATTTTCCAGACAGAAGTGACAACTGCTGAGGAGAGCAGAGGAAAATAGATGGAGAGAGGAAAGTAAAATTAAACCAAGCAGAGATAAGGATAAGTAATATAAAAACTGCATTTCATTCTTAGCCCCTAAATTGATGGGTTTAGGAACAGCCTCACAGTACAAATGGTCTATTCCTTGCTGTAATCATTTATTGATGTTGACCTGCTGCACTGCAATTGATGAGACACAACACCGCTCCCTGTCCACCCCCTCTCCTTGTTAAGGTACTTTTAATATTGATGGACTATGTGTTCTGTGTAGATTAATGAAGTCCACATAGGAAGTGTATATTAATTTGACAGGCTACTCAGACTCATCACTAGCCAATGGGAAGGAAGTCTTTGCAAGACAAAAATACAGTTCTCAGTCCTGTAGCCCTATGTTTTTTACTGAACCTTTTAAAATGAGAAGGCTTGTTGAACTCAAATTCCATTTACAAACTTTAAAAACTTCTTAATGTTCTTAGAAGCAGCAAGACACTCCAAAAATGTTCCACAGTTAGATACATTTCTAAAAGTATTTTGAAGAAGGTAACTGTTATGTAATGTGAGGTCTGAATAGCATTCCTTTTTTCATGAAACTTTAATTCGAATAAGCCATCTTGTTAACCTTAATAAGCGCATTTGAAGGGCTCACCAGCTTCAGTTGGAGGTACATTAATCCTGTTGTAAGCATCCAGAAAAGCACATCAGGTACAATCATATACTCAAAGAAATGGTCAGAGGAACATTATGTAGACAGAGGAGTCAAACACTCGGCAGAACAAAATTGCCTGTGCATTCTCAGTGCGGGTCTTGGTGAATAGCTTTCCTTTTAGTCATATATAACACATAAAGATGCTTTTACCCCAGATTCCTTCCTGAAGCTGGACAGAAGACAGTGCTCAGTCAGTAAGCTTCAATTTTTCTGCATTATTAATAATTTTTGGTCCCTTCCAACGCAGCATATTCTGTGATTCTGTTACTGAATCTCCACTGGGAAGTAAAAGAAGCATTTTGAAAAAAACAGCCAAACCCAGAAAAAACAACAAAATCCCCAAACCATTATTTACTTTTACATCTCCTGCTGTAACGTCATCTTCTTATTTCCCAATTTACTGAGAGCCAGCATAGGCCTCAAATGTAAAGGTAAACTTAAGGCAAAAGATGTGATTGAGTTTTTCAGCATATCCAAAAACTGCAGTGGATGAGTTTACTTTCCTGTCTTTTCCTTAATTGTATTTTGGTCAAAAGGATAACATTCCTGTCATGCCTGTCACCACACACCTTCCATCTAACAAATGAGTGGAGCAGTGGAGAGGAGTTAGCAGAAATGACCCATCTATGTGCTTGATGGAGCACGATGTGGGAAAAAAGATGATTTGTTTCATCATGTTAATTATCTATGTATCATAAACCATGGACTCATGGGATGGAGATAACGAGAATAAGAGGCACAGCAAATTAAGTGTTGGGTTTTCATAAACATTGAATACTTTGCATGATTCTTGGGGAAAAAAAAAATAGAGTGAAAATTTAAAAATATGAAATTGACCTTCACCTCAGTCATCATAAATTGCAGTCTATGCAATTACTGCCCTGCTCTCTGTCACTTGAGAGTGGTGATGTGGTGGCTTATCTGGGGACCATCTCTGACACACCATGAGACTCCCAACAGCACAGGGAGGAGAGAGAAGAAGCCTGCAGACTTTGAGAGAGACAGCGTGGTTTCACAGCCCAGATTTACTCATGTCTGAGCTTCTGTTGAGTGTTTCAGCCTTACCTCTGCATTGTACCATTAGTCCTACTTCCCTCCCTGGGGCAGTTTGCACATCAGATTCCATTCTTAGTTTTTAGCTGTATTGTTGGGATTTGTTTTTAAACCCTTCTTTTAGTTTACATTACGTCTCAGCTTTACTACATGGATTTTGACATCGCTCTGAGTTCAAGTCCTACTTCCTCATTTGGGATTTCCACATGGTATGACTTACCATTTTTCCTATGTTTACTATCTGGACACATACAATTCCTCACAAATCTTTGAGCTCTGCAGTCACTCTGCATCCTCATCCTTTGGTTTCTCACTGTCACTGCCCTGAGAGAAGGAGTGGCCCTTAGTGGCCCTGACCAGCCTCAGCTGGGACCTCTCTCCACCCCCTGACCATGGGACCAGGGATCTCATTTAGGCTTAGACTTGGTCCTGACCTGAGTTATGCTGTAGATGTGTCTTTAGTTCTAGGCTTTGGCCTTATCTCCAGGATGGCACATAGACCTACATTGAAGATTTGGGTCCAGCTCCAGCCCTGCTGCTCCCAAATATCCCCTAGAAGCTCTGATACTCTGGACAAATTCCCTCCTGGTTGCACCTAGAAACTGTGGGAAGTCAAATTGAGTGAGTACAGTAAATGGGTTACAACCAAATGGCAGAAATGAGCTTTTGCAGCTGCTAAAAGCTGAATTCACATGCAAGTCAAGTATTAAATCTCATTTCAATTGATTATAGTGAAATTCATTATAAAATTCCCTTTTTCATATTGCTGGAACAAAATACTCCTTTTTTAATCTATTGGGCTCAGACTAACAGGGACTAATTTGATATTAATCTAGAGGTATCAAAGTGCTTAGACTCAGATAGAAGACAGATAGTGTTTCATTAGAAGATAGTTCTGAACAAATAGTTAAAAAAACCCATATTTAACGAGCTAATAAATGTGTTAGTGACTTCTAAACCACTTCGCAGTTAATATTTAGTTCTAGAGACAACTCATTTCTATAATTGCCTCAAAATTACCTGAGCTAGTCTATATGGCTGTCAGTTTTAAGATCAGGTTGATTTGTCAGCTTCAAGATTTTTCAGCTTTGGGTCAGTAATTGGGTCATGTGAATTTTTAGGTTATATTTCTTTTTTTTAACTAACCTGTGCCAAACAGCTGCCCACACTGTGAAAATTTAGAAGCATATAAAGCCATTTTGAGGAACCTGTTGTTATGAGTGAGCATACAGGAATTAAAATCTAACTTGGCACAATAAACTGTGCAGCTCTAGGGTGTGAGTGGATTATAACAACTGTCAGATTAACAAGAACCTTGTTCAAATGATGTCCTGACAGCTACTATTTTAGAAGAGAGTCAAGGACTCAGGGAAGAGGCTTAAAGCAGGAGGGTGATGTGACACATAAGTTTTTTCTTAGGTATAGGATTCAATTCTTTCTTTCAATTTAAACTACTGAATTGCTGCACTTTTGTTCCTTAATCATTTTTGCTGAAAAATACTGAACATAAATTTTACCACTTCATTAAATCAGTACTTCTTGTATGCTCAATTCCATTAAAAGGAGCTTTAAACTTAAAGAGCTTCAACCAGTTTCCAAAACCTCTGCTTATAGATAGGGAAGCTAACAAACCATGCAAAATTCACTCCTGAAATCAATGATAAAGCCAGAGAAAGACATGCAGGTGTTTTGTTGCTATGACTTCCAGCTGAATAATAACTTCCATATCTAATTCAGCAACACTTTTAATGACATGATATTGGCTTTTGTTGACAAAGGCTTTAATCCATAAATCACTATATGGAGTATGACTGTTTTTTGCTTTGGCTGGCAGGTTTTGGCTGTTGTGCTCCTCAAGTCATAATTAAGGAGCTTAAGATAATTGTTTTAATCTAATGCAGCAGACTTTGTAATCGCTAGAAAATTTTGCACCATGAACCATATCTTTATATCATTTGGAACAATAAATAATATAACACGGTTCTTCAATTTGACAATAGATGTAGCTTATGTTCAAGCCCTACTTGGAGCTAATACCGAATGCCCAGCATCTGCTGCAGATCCTGGTTTAACAAGTAACAAAAAATACTGGTGCTACTCCTCTAAGAAATTTACAAAGCTGATCCATTTTTGAGTAGAAAAAGTATGATCATGGAGTGAAAGCTCTAAGTCATCTGGAGAAACAAACTCAGAGTCCTATAATCAAGCTCAAACAGCATTTTGAGCAGTGATTGATGTTGTCTATTGTTTGGAAAATACTTAATTATTTGCACTATAATTCTTACATGTCTCTAAAGCACTCTTCTTTCAGGCTACTATGAGTAACAACATAAAAGAAAAATTGTCTCCTAATTAGTCTCTTAAGGGAAAACTTATTTTAAAACATTTTGAGTTTTTCATAAGGTGTGGAATAATATTTTGGTACATGGTACATGTACTAGGACTTCAGAAGACACCAAAATGTATATGTTTGTGAGATTGCCAGCAGTTGGAGTGGTGGACTTGGCACCTGGAATACTAGTTTGGTTTCTCTAGTGATAAATTCACTGGACCCCCAAACACACATTGGGATTTTCTTGAGGCTAGAATTACTCCATTAGGCTGCGAGTCCTGCTCGAGCTCCATTTGCCCTGCAAGACAGTCCAGGGTGAGTGGGGGCTGAAGGGTGCCTGGGAACAGGCAAGGGTCTGGGGGTGCATGGAGTGGGCATGAGAGCAGCTGGATGCAATTGAAATCACCTCTTCCAAAGACCATAATTTGAACCTGAACAGGAACAGGGCATTAAAGCACAGGACTGGTGAGCTCAACATCCTCCTCAAATTCTCTGTGTGCAGATCAAGAAGCCACAGTGCAAATTCAGGAGGAAAAGAACAAAAGCCCAACCACTTATTGTTTTTCTACTCATGTACTGACACAGAGATCTGTGACACTGCAAAGGTCTTTGGCAAAAGGGACAGAATGATCGGTGGGTGTCCCCAGCTTTGTCTATGCTCGGCTACTTAGGTGTCTGTCTTTTCTAAACCAGTGGATAAGGTTTATATGTACTGAGTATACTGTAAATCTGCCTTTTGGCTGGTTACTGAAGTGTTCAGACTGCGTGAAGTGATTAGCTCAGTAAGGGGACATGTGGAACTAGATGTAGAGTGGATAAATTAACTAAGCAGAGTCAAGAAAGCATTGTTATGGGAAAGATTCAGAGATGTTCATCAGGATGAGAGAGCACAGAAAAAGGACTTCGTGGTGCAGCCTGCAACCCAGCTGTGCTAGCGTGAGACCTGCCTCTCTGCAGAGATGATATGGGTTTTGTGGTTGTGACAATGGAATTTTAAAATGTTTTCCCCTACAAGACACCCCATAGATTTTTCCCACAGGGTAAAAAGGTCGAGATGAAATTTAAGTGGCCTGATGATGGATTATTTGTCTCGCCCAAGCCCCTGGCTGTGCCAGTGAGTTAAGTGCTTCTACCACTTGCCATGGGAACAGCACGGAGCTTGGAGATCAGCAAAGGATGTTTCATATCGACACATTGGAGTGATCATTTTGATCCCTGCATGCCTGCTTGATGTGAATTCTCTCATGGTGGCTAATATATTCTTCCTGCAGCACTACTTTTGGGGAATTTTGCTTGACTTGTGATATGCTGAGCACTTGTCTCTGCACTGGAGCAGTAGGCAGCTTCCTGCCACCCTCAGCTGCTGCTGACTTCCTTTAGGACATGGAGGTCTTGAACACAGTGCCCTGCAGGAACTGCGTTCTCTCCCATTAGGATGGTGCAGTTATTAATTAATTATTTAAGAGGAAAAAAGTTAGGAGGTTGAAGTCTACCAGCTGGCAAGAGGTTTGCATACAAATCTTCTTCTTCCCTCAGGAACAATTAAATGAAATCAGTTATATTTGCATATAAAATAGCTTATTTTTTCCCTCATCTGAAAGTAAGTATTAGGAGACTCTTTTTCCTCACAAAAATTCACATGAGAATTATTTAATTGGAAATATTAAATCTATTTTTTCTAAAACCAAATAGAAAATGAGATTTTTAAATAATATTCATATATGGGAACTTGAATAGCTTAGTAATCTGTAAAGAAGTTGTATTTAATACTTTAATGAATTTATAATGCTTTGGGAAGTTTGTGCCCATTAATTTAAAATTGAGTTTCAGTATTTTAAAGGAATTTTATTAAGAGTCTAGACAAATGATAAAGAAGTCCTACTGCAGAAGCATGGACAGTTTTCCAAACTCTTAGATTCCTGAGAATTTGTCATGACTTCAATATACTTTTTATTGAATGTGTATTTCCAGACTACTTTTATAAGTTAAGATTCAATGCTGCGATGATCCATAGAATAACAATAAGTAAATCTCCTTAATTTATTTGGTAGTTACATACAAGCAGTTTCATGCCTGTTTCTGTGTACCCTGATCATGCATAAGAGCAGCTCTGATTCACCTCACCTGCATTGCACATCACTTCTACCTGGAGTAGGATGTGAAATCTCTTTTTCATCTTGGTACTGAGGACTGACTCCAGAGCTCCTGAGATCAACATGTGATGTAGTCAATAGTTTTTTTTACACTTTGGTTAGTGGATCTGTGACTCTGAGCCAATGGCCTAAGGGGTATTCACCAGGTCAGGTATTTTCAGGACTAAAATACGATCTGCTACTGAGAGTTGAACTCTGCAGCAGGAAATCCATGTGATTTGTTATCCATGTGGCATGAGGCTGCTCTAAAGCACATTCATTATGACATGGGGTTTGCCTATGACTAGGAGGACTGGTGGGTAATTCAGTAGGCTGGGTGAGGGGGCAGCAAAGCTTTGAATCCCATGGATTTCTCATCCTGATTCTGCCTCTGGCCCCAGGGTTCTGCTGTCCTCATCCCTACCTATTTCCCTGCAGGATCCATTCATTCCTGGCACTATGAACTGCACCTGGAATTTTGGCAGCTCCCTACTTACAAACTGAGGCCCTGGCATTCTCAAAGCCCCCTCTTAGAGTGTGTCTCAGAGGCACCAAAGTTGGAACAAAATAGAAACCCCAAGTTGTACTTTCTCAGAATGCTGCTCAGGAACAGTTTTTTTACCTTTACTAATAGGAGTTGCTGTGCCCAAAGTATAGTTTTTATCATCAGTATTTGAATTTTAAAGTTAGAGACCATATGCCAGAAGTTTTGAATGCAGCCAACTGCTTTTCTTTCCATGTGTGAAGTTATGGTACAGCTCTGCTTTCAGGCTTGGTAGGGTTTTTTTATATTTTATTTTATTTCCTTGTAAAAACAGAGGAGAACTTGGAATTAAAAGAGCAGCTGGAGATATATTTTGTCCATGTCTTTACTTGCATCAAGCCTGACTTGTTATGAAAGAAAGCAATGGCTGCCTCTGCTCGAGAAATCCTTCAGTACACGATTAATTCACTGCCAGCATCGATTTTTGATGTCTCTTTGTCATATGTGAATGACCAGTTGAAATGTATGTTTTTCAAATCTAAGCAGGAGTTCACCATTTGAAGCTTGTGCAGGACTCAGCAGCATTAAGACCCAAAGCCCTTTACTCGAAATGACTGTTGCAGAGGGAGAATGAGGTCGAGGAACAGAGCAGCAGCACTAGCAGGATGGTGCCTGAACTTCTCAGAAATGTTATACAGACAGACATCCCACTTCTGGCTTCCAAAAGCCTGGCATTTTATTAAGACTGTGCATAATGTGCAGATCTCTTCCCCTGCCTCTCTTGACTTTAATAAGGAAAGAGAAGATATGCACATGATATCACAGAAGCTTCTCTCTTTTAGCAACAATACTTCCAACTCATTGATTAGCTCCAATCGTATCTGACAGAAGGGTGGGGAAGTAAAAGATTTCTTTCCAGGTCTCCCTCGCTGTGCAGACCTGAAGCTGCTGGCTCCATGCTCGCCAGGGATGCCAGCAGCAGCCAGCTGGCCCAGAGCACACCTCCGGCTCCAGTGGCACAGGAGTGAGCCTGAGCCTTCCTGCAGAGGCAGCTGAGGACGTGGAGGGGAGCTGAGGTTACTGCAGGGGAGGAGGGAAGGGTGGGTATGGAGCTGGGGAATTGTACTGCAGCTTCAAGAAATCAGTCTTCATTAGTCCTGCTGCAAAGACTTGGAGTGATTCTTCTCTGTCTCTCAGGAGACAATCTTAATCATCTGGGACAGAGGCATTCAGTGCCTTTCTCCTGATTGCCCCTCCAGAGGCTGCTCCTTTTGACTGGGTAATCCACTAATCAGTATAGAAACACCAGAACTTGCTGGAGAATATTAGGAGAATGCACCATCCATAGCTGCTGTGATCTTCAGCCCACTGAATATTGAAATATTTTATACCTGCCTTCAAAATAAAAAAGGCACTTCTTATGGGATGACAGTTCAGCACTGGTGGTGCATAAATTGTAATAGAATCACAGAATCATTTGGGTTTGAAAGGACTTTAATGATCATCCAGTCCCAACCCCTCTGCCATGGACAGGGGCACCTTCCACTAGAACAGGTTCCCCCGAGCCGCATCCAGCCTGGCCTCGAACACTTCCAGGGATTGAGACCCACAGCAACTTGTTCAAGTGCCTCATCAGCCTCACAGTATTTCTTCCTAATATCTAATCTCAATCTACTTTCATTCAGGGTATTGTTCCTTGTCCTACCATTACATGCCCTCGTAAAAATCCTTCTTCTTGAAAAATCACTCTTCATGAAGCTGCTGCTGTCTCTGCTTTTATGTTACAAGCTGCATGCTTTTAAAATAAAGTTAGCAGGAAGGTAAGTAAATTCAGGAAAAAAAAGAATAGAAAAATAATCTTTTTGTCTTCCACCCAGGAAAAAAAGACTGAAACAATGCCAAGGGAATATTTGGGGTCAGTGTTGAAGGACAGCTGTCCTAGGCACATTGCTTGGACAAAGACTTGGGTACTCTGAAGAGCACCCCAGGCGTTGCTAATTTCTCTAGCACTGCAAATCTTGGAAGAATGGCTCAGCAAGGCATGCCTGCTAAAAACTGCTCAACACTCTTGATTTTTCTGCTTTAGTTTTTGTCAAAACCAGGCTTTCTTACAGGGGTAATTTGTTCCTTCAAAAATCAAGTGATCTCACTGAAACTCTATGTTTTTAACACATTATCAGTCAAATCCAGATTCCATCAGTTTCTGAAAAATGCTCTTGTCAAGCCCAACAGACTTTTCATTCTTATTTGAAATTAATTAGAGCCTCTGCCTTACTTTGATTTTTTAAAAGACTGCAGCAGGGGAAATTCAGTTACTCTCACAGCTCTTGCCCTATAAAAACATCTCTGTTATGACAGTAGGCCTCTAGATGTAAAATATGTATTTTGTGTAATGTTTACATACAATATAGTGAGACATTTGTCAGTTTTAAGATACAGCCAATAAACATTTGCAGTGTTTCTTTGTCTGCAGATAAACGCATATTAATTCCAAGACAGTTAGAGCAGAATTAATATTCTGGTAATTATCTATTTCCAATTAAAATATCATTGTGCATTGAATAATAATAGAAAAGAGGAAAGACTTTCAAATGTTTGAGGTTGAGTGCCTTGAATTAATATTTATGAACAAAAAAAAAAAGTATTCTGACTGCATAAGAGTGCTGTGCACTCAGCAGCATCTTCTGCAGTCGACAAAAACATGGATGCAGCACAGAGTAAATTGTCTCTTCTGCATTTTGATTAAAGACAGACCTTGCTGCCTTGTTAAGTGCACAAGGCTGCAGCTCGTGGGTCAGCTGTGAGTTGAAATTTCCTTGGCTAATGATGACAGTTTACAGTTTTAAGAACCAGTTTAAAGAAGCAGATGTACTTAGCACTTTGAAAAACACTCAGCAGGTTCTCTTGAAATCCTGGTGTCTGAAATATAGGCCACTTACTTCGTTTTGGCCTGTGAGCTTGACTTTTCTGGTGTTAAGGCTTTGTTTTGAACTCTGTGATGGTTTTGCCTGTCTGAAGATTGTGGGAGTACAAAAAAAAAGGCCTCAAATTGCTGTCATCCGTTTCCTTTTAAAGGATCTTTAGCTTTCCCAAGGGCTATGAATTATTTTTTAGTTCACAAAAGCAATGCTCCTTAGAGAGATAAAAGTTCTTCCACCTGCATTTGCTGTCCAGCACCTTCCTGGGAACTTGCTTAACCTCCACATCTTTGGAGGTATAAGAGGAGAAGACAGTGGTGCTCTTATGTGCTGCACCCAGGTTTGTAGCACTGCCCTCATAAACGGTATGGGATGCAACAGAGACAATTTCTAGGAGCTTGGCCCTGCTCTCTGACTTTCTACAGAACACAGAGCAAGTTTGTAGCACTGCCCTCATAAACGGTATGGGATGCAACAGAGACAATTTCTAGGAGCTTGGCCCTGCTCTCTGACTTTCTACAGAACACAGAGCTCTGATGCCTGACCAGGAGCTTGCAGCAGCTGGTGGATATTGAGGGCTGGCACTTCAGCCTGTTTGCTCAGTGCCATTATCTGCAGCCCTTTTCTGCCTGCAGATGTGCTCCTTGGTGACATTCTCAGCTTTAGTCTTTGAAAAACTGCATGGTTTTGGCCATTTTCCTGTTGCAGCTGTAGGTGCTCCTCTTATGAAAAAAGAGCTTAAAGTTTTCTGTAGCGTATCTATTAGTCACTGATTAAGGTGTATTTCAGCACTGGCTAATCAAACCCTCTGCTTTACACCCTTCAGAGCAGGCAGTTAGGGAAAGTGCCAGACCAGAATCGGTCCCCTCTCCTCCCCTGTACCTTATTTCCTCCCTGGGACTCTGGAGCTCTGTCCATCGTAACCCGCAGTGATGAGATAAAGAAGTTTTATAGTATCCAGAAAGGTGTGGTTTGCATTTTTTATCCACTCTTAACTGTGAATGTCTACCAAGTAATAAAATAAATCTTTATGTGAAAAGATGAGTCATGGTATTGGCTGTAACTAAATTTGGAAGGAGGGTTTACTAGGACAAGTGGTCAATACAGATCAGCATTTTCTGACTTTTAGTCATTATTCCCTGACTTTTATTCAATCTTAGATTTGTTAAGTAACATTCTTTGCACAGGAATTGCAGAGCAGATTGGACCCAAGAGACATGTAATCTAACAGTCAGATGGAGGCAGTATCAGCTATTTTAGTAGAAGGTGTAAAAATCAGCCATTTGTGGACAACAGGTAAAAATATGTCAATTTAGATCCTTGTATATAAGAGAGATTTGTTTATAGGCTTATATATGACATTTCAATCACTCTATTCACTTGGGATAATTCTGAGAAGTGTTATTATGAATACACATGTCCAATTCTCTCTGGTAAAAATAAATCTTTGCCTGCCTATAGTTTGACTCTTCCCTGTGAGGAGCATTTTGTCCCAGACAGATGAGCAGTGACCTTTTCTTAAAGGAAATTATCTGTTTTCTCTTGGATCAAAACCTTACTTCTTCCCTCTTTACATTCATTTCTCAGATATATCTGAAATAGTAATTTGAAAAAAAATGGGAGCAACCTCTTCCACCCACCCAGTTGTCAGGAGTCAGCAAAAATCAGCCCCTGGCATCCATGGTGGGCCAGGGAGAGTTTTGGGAAAGCTGGAAAAGTTCAGCAAACCAGCAGTGGTGAAAATTACTCTGCATTTCAACATCTCTGGTCTTAGTTGGTGCCAATTTGCAGGAATATAGATTTCTCTGCTGATTGCAAGAACAGGTTTTTGTTTGACTAAAGGGGAAAATTATTTTAAAGTCTCCCAAAATATTGCCAGGTTTAAAGCCTGATGAAAAAATGGTCTGCTCCATTAATTGTTTTCCAAAACTTTTTCTTTCAGAAATGCTCTGCTTCCTCAGCTTTCTGTCCCTGTCCTTCCTCAGCCCATCCTGTGTGACAGTGACACTGAGCTGTGTGGTGGTCGACTCTGGAGGGAAGGGACATCCTGAGGGACCTGGGCAGATCTGGGGGTGGCCCCGGGTGAGCCTCATGGAGTGCAACAAGGCCAAGTGCAGATCCTGCATGTGGGTCAGGGCAATCCCAAACACAAACACAGGCTGGGCAGAGAGGAGAAGGGCTTGGGGTTGTTAGTGGACGAGAATTTTAACATGAGCTGTCAATGCATTTCCAGCCCAGAAAGCTGAACGTGTCCTGAGCTGCAGCACTGTGGCCAGCAGGTCATGGCAGGGGATTCTGCCCCTCTGCTCCACTCTTTTAAGACCTCACCTGCTGTGCTGCACCTACTTCTGGGGTCTCCAGCACAAAACCTGAGGAAGCCAGTCCAGAGGAGGGCTGCAAAGACGCTCCAAGGGTATTCAAATTGGAGGGGGAGGTTCCTATTTCAGAGGAAATCATTAACTCACACTTAATACCAAGTAATTGCTTTGTGTCTGACAAGGACTGCAAATTGGTCACAGTTTCCTGAACCACACTTAGTGCCACCTCAGCATTTTATTTGGGAAGTGAATTTCCTAGTCTTCTGGATTGCACAGTCTGTTGGGACATGAATCTCCGGATGGAGAAAGACCAGAGACAATCCTGGACTATGTGCATATTTCTCTTTGTTCAGAAACGGCATGTGTGTGAAAAGTATTTGACTACTGATGGGTTTTAAAACTGTTATGGCTTCTCCTCCATGGTATGCTCTCCTCCTAAGGTATGCTTTTTTCTCTTTCCAGCTTGTCATACTGAGAGATTCCTAAAGAGATCAAAGGCAAACTTTAAAATTATTTCCCTATTTCCTACTCCATTTTGAATAGAAAGCTTTCATTACTGTCTTCCATTTAGCATCCCCCGGCCCAGCTAGATGCTAGAATCAAGGAATCATTTAGGTCAGAAAGGATCTTTAAGATCATTGAGTCATTAACCCAGCACTGCCAGCTCCACCACTAAACCATATCCTCAAGTGCCACATCTACATATGTAAATCCCTCCAGGAATGGTGACTCAACCATTTCCTGGGCAGCTTATTCCAATCCTTGACAACCTTTTCCATTAAGAATTTTTTCCTAATGCACAAGCTAAACCTCCCCTGGCACAGCTTGGGGCCATTTCCTTTTATCCCATTGCTAGTTACCTCAGAGAAGGGCCCAAAACTGAACACAATATTTGATGTATGGCCTCACCAGTGCCCAGTACAGGGTGACAGTCACTGCCCTGGTCCTGCTGGCCACACTACTGCTGAAACAGGCCAGGATGCCTCTGGCCTTCTTGACCACCTGGGCACACCTGGCTCACGTTCAGCTGCTGTCACCAGCACCCACAGGTCCTTTTCTGCTGGGCAGCTTTGCCCCCAGCCTGTGGCAGTGCCTGGGGTTGTCGTGACCCAAGGCTAGGACCTCGTGCTTCACTTTGTTGCACCTCATAACCTCATGGCATCCTTGTCCTCCTAGGCTACCCCTGCTTTCAAAAGTGATAAACTCTTTTTTTCCTTGAGTTCCAGCCAAAGATCTCTCTATTCAGCCAGGCTGGTTATCCTCCTTGCTGCTTCATTGTTTAGGACATGGGAACAGCCTGTTTCTGCACCTTTAGGATTTCCTTCTTGTGGAATGTTTACCCTTCCCACTGTTGCCTGCTCATCTCAGTGTGCCTTCACATAGGCATTGATTTGGTGAGAGATCTTCCCTCAAGAACCGCAGTTTAGCAGCTGTATTTTGATGCCATGTGGTTTCCCTCCATGTTTGTCTTAAACATCTCCAAGTCTCACTCTCCTGTTTCTGTGATGTTGGCTTTTGCAGCACTTCACAAAGAGACAGAGGACTGCAGGGATCTGCAGCCTGAGTCAGATGAGTGCTGTGAGCTGCAGAGGACAATGACCAGTGCTACCTGAAAGTCTGCAGTTTAACATTTAGTGCTACAATTGAATTTGGGGGCATGAAATAAAAACATGGAGGAAAATTTCTATAAAGTGGTAAGAAAACAGTCTGCAAATTTCACTGCTCAGGCCTCATGGCCTGCTGGCTTATGCCACACATAAATGTACAACAAACAATTACATTCACCTATTTCAGCCCAATGAAATTATTTGATTTTTTTCTATGCCTGCACATTGTTAGTTAAATTAGAAGTTCAGCTGAATTTCATCACCAGCATCCTAGTGGAGGTACTATAATTGAATCTCCACTTACAGCTTAGTCATACAATCAACAGGACTATACCAAACTTTGACACAGAGCTGAAAAGTGTCATTTGTGTCAAGCTAGTACTGATTAATCTATTGATCTGAGTCTGTTCAGTTATTTATAAGTAAATATCTAATTGTCTCAGTAGCTGAGACCTCACCCTGGGACCACACCATGCTGTTGATATTCCTGCATGGAGATGCATCCCTCCAGAGCTGCTCTGCAGGTGGCTCACTGGCGTTCTGCAAGTGCTTTCCTTGCTCACTAAATTGTGACAGAACAAGACCTGGTGTCTCTATAAGTGGTGGTTTTTATGCTGCCTATGTACCTAGGACAAACATAGACCATGAGCTAGAGACTGCTTAAAATGGTCCAACTTCTTGTCAGGGAGAATGTTTATTTTCTGAAGAAAACTCCAAACATATCTTAATAATGGTGATGAAATTGAAGAAATCTTAGTTTTCATTGGATAAAAGCATAATAGGAATGCCTAGGCACCGATAGGAAAGTTTATGTTATATTCACCGAGAGATGGGATGAACTGGAGCCCCTATAAGCATCAGAAATACTGTTTTGGTGCTGAGCATTTAGGCTTTCTGAAAACATACTTTTGCTTGGGGTATTTCCTTAAATTAAAATCTTCACAAAGCAAATCTTTGTCTCTTAAAAAAAGCCTAAAGCCATAAGCCCTCTTTTCTCTTACATTCAAGAAATGAAATATTAGGGATGACTGAATATTTTATATTGAAACTAGTTTATCTATCTTAGATTTGCTCCAGGATATAAAGCCAGCATTTTGCTCTACATAATCTCTCCTTGTACCCCATCGCTAGGCTTTAGTCTTTCTTAGAGAGATAACATCCTGCCTGTGCAATCGTTTCTAGGCTGTCAGGATAACCACACTGGTTTGTGAGAATCGTCACTGAGGGCTAATGTCACTTCCAGTTCAGGTGTTTCCTGCTCAAATGCATTATTCTGTCTTAATGAGGTTGGGTGCATGTCAATATTTTTTCAAATACTGCCTATTCTGATGCATCTGGTTGAGGTGAAAGTAACATGGAGAAACTGTGTTGGAGCCATGGATTTTCAGTCTTGGCTCAGCCAGGATAAGTGGTTAAAGTGATTTGGCTGATGGTGCAGTTTCTCTGGGTGTGTCAATCACAAGCAAGGAGGGACACTGCAGTTTGAATGCAGAGTCCCCAGGGAAATCCCCAGTAGGATCTATTCACATCAACTTTGTGTCCAAAACCAGTGTCCCGTGAAGATGCTTTGGAAAAAAACCAGTGTCATTGGGCATGACCATAACATATCTTTAGGTGTAAGTTGCAGCACACATAGGACAGAAGTGCAAAATCCTGCTGGGTCTGAAGGGTGGTGTTTTTTTCCTGTTTCGTGTGGAGGTTGATTACCAAAAGCAGGGGTAGAGGACCATGTTGGGGCTGTATCCCACACTGGCTGAAACCTCTTAGTGTTGCCCTATTTCCAGAAGTTCAGTTGGGAACTGCTTTAATTAGACACTTATTGCAAAATCTGTCTTGTCCTAGGAATCATTAAGGTTGGAAATGACCTCTAAGACCATTGAGACCATAAAAAGACAGGAAAGAAGGCATGCCAAGACTGCAGCATATTCATTGCTCGTCCCACTCCTGCACGGAGCAGCTCAAGTGACAAAATTCCACTACTTTTTGTAGCAGAAATTTGCTGTTTTCAACTCTTGCTGTGCAGGGCTGGATGTCACACTTGCCTCAGGTCAGACAGGAGGGTGCTCAGACTTTTGGTAGTAAGGGCTTGAGGCTCTCATGCTTTGTGAGTCACTACTAAAGGCTATAATAGGAAATAATATAAAGTGTATGTATGAATCTTACCAACCACAAAGTGTGGGGACAGTATGACTCAGCCCAGTCTCCCCATCCCCAATTTTATAATTTCTCTTATCACTGTATTATATTTGATCTCTGAAACACTGGGGACAAGCCAGGGACTGATGCACTGTTGAAGTGTTCTTGTTTCTCAAGACATATTATTTATAATTTAAAGTGGTAAAAGGTCAGACTGAACTGGCTGGTGGAAAAACATGACAAAAATGGGTGTAAAAGTAAGATGGCAAGAGAGAAAAAGGGGTGAGGGGAGGAGTGGGGAATGATCTTATTACAGAAACCTCAAGATTTTAAGTGAAACCCGAATTCCTGAGTAGGAAAGAAAAAGGGAGAGAAACGCATCTCATTTTCATGTTTGCAGCTCTGGATCTCTAATCAGTGATATCTAGGAGGAGGAGAAAAAGAAATAGCAGATTTCAGGATGTTTGCATCCTGACCAAGCTGGGATAAAACCAGTGAATGGTGACAGATGTGAAGGGACAGTCCTGAACAGGAAAGCCCTGGATGAGTGCTGGGACTCATCCTGCAGCAGAACTGTGTGGTGCCAGTCATCAAGCAGGACTAAATTTGAGATGAACTTTCAATAATTTGGTCTTACGATTTTTGGTGGTTGTCATTATATGGTTTTTGTTTGTTTATTTTGGGGGGCTTTTTGTTGTTGTTTGGTTGGTTAGGTGTTTGGTTTTTTTTAAATGATTGTTTTGTTTGCATATTTTCTTTGTTTGTTTGTTTTTCAGGGGAGTATTTGGTCTCTGTAGTTCTTTGCTGGTTCGTATTCAAATGCCTAGCTTTGAATTTTGCTAGATATCTGACAGTAAACCTTACCTCAAATGTCCCTTTCCTCTGGAAACTGAGAAGATATTTGGAAGGGTGCAAGCATCTTTTGAAGATTCTTGCATCCCATGTGTTGTGCTGGAAAGCCTTTATACCACTCTAAAAGTGACAGTGCCTGGTTAGATGGAAGTGTTGATGGAGAAGCCTGACTAGACTCAGTATTTAGTGAAACTGCAGTGTTTTGAAGAGATTTCTCACAAAAAGCCGCAAACACTGAGCTATCTTTCATTATGTTGTTTTACAAATCAAGCAGGCTTGCATGTGGCCATCCATATGGACTGCAAATAGAAGAAACTTTGGCTATTGAAAGAAAAGATATTTCCCAAAGAAGTATCTTCCACTTCTCTTCTGAAAGGTGTCCTCAGCTGGATGAAAAGGTGAAAGTTGTGAAGGAGGGCATGACATAGCCTCTGCCAGAGAGGGTCAGGGCTGGGGAGCAAAGGACACTAAATCTCAATTCATGCAGAAATCAGTGGTGGAATCCTGGCTGAATTTTTGCTAACTGGCAAATTCTGAACTTTCACGGGAAAGGTCAAGATAATTTAGCAGGAAAAAAAGCTGTTGCCAAATTCTAATGAATTTCTTATTTTTTCCCATCTGGGAATAACTCTGAAAAAGTTTAACCTGGTGCAGTGCCAAGAAAATGAACAGAGTTATCCTGGGACAAGTTCATCCTTGGCACGACTGTTCGCTGAGCTGCTTTTGCACCAGGGATTGGTTTCACTCAGCCTTCCTTCCAGTTACTTTTCTGAACTATAACAAGCTGAGACATCTGAATAAAATAATAATTTTACATCAAAAATATTAATAAAGTAGATATTTCAGATACTTCACTTGCAAATAATTCATTGCACTAAATTAGTTTTTTCTAATCAATTTGGAGCCTGCCAGGTACCAGCAAATGGTAATTTAACAGCAGGAACAATTTTATGTATTTTTAGAGAGGATGAGAGAGTAGAACCAATTTATTTAAAATTGCTCCTCCAACCCACAGGTCCCAGGCTGAACACTTCCCTTCAATGACACAAAGGCTTTTTTTTCACCAGTTTTCCTATTTGGTACAGGGATGTATTGCCTTAGTCTACTCTGAGCCCAGTAATTTTGTTTGTTGGTGGAGCAGCAAGCAAAATATACCAATATATGATTTATGTGTCTCAAGGACAAACTGAAGATCTGCAGAGACATTTGAGTGCCTACAGTTTCCACATCTATCACTAGCTCGTGGTTCAGTGGGATGGTACAGAGCCCTTTTACAATCAGTGCAGAGACACAGGAGACCACAGTGACCCAGAATATCCACGTGGTGATCCGAGCCCTTCCACAGGCACATGCAGCCCTTGATAAATGCTGCTTGTTAGTCTCCAATGGATGATTCTTTGGCCTAACCCAATTTGTTTGCTCTCATAAGCTCAGGCCTGCTGACAACGAGCTAACAGAAAGCACTGGGGACAAATTGTTCCTGAACTCTCACTCTTCTCTGGTATTTGGGTATTTAATGTTGTATTCCTTCACCAATATGTAATACAAATAGAAGCGATGCCCTGTTACTCTGTGTCATTTCTGGGGGCGGATTCAGGGCTGGTCACTTGTTGCTTGATGAATTTGGAGTTTAAAATCCTTTCTGTGAGGGGGAGGATTGCAGCTCTGCCTGATCACCAGACTGTAGGTTGTAGGATTTTTAGCCTTTGATCCCACAGCTGTACCTGCCCTTGGGAACACAGCAGGGAGCAGCAGAGGAAGCTTGGCTGCAATGCTGGGTAGCAGGACAGCCACTTCTGACTTAACTGAAGCATCTGAAGGGTTATGCAGACAAAGTTGTAAAATTTGTAGGATGTCATGTCTTGGTGTGGTGTGCTTTGCCATGATCCTATCAGAAGAGCAAGTTAAGAATCACCTTTTAGGGATTCTTAGTAAATTAATAAATCCTAAAGCCTAAAACCTGTTGTGACTTCATGACAAATGTAGAAGAGTCCTCCCCCAGTCCTCTCCCCATTGTTGGGTGCGTGCTGGAGTGTGTCAGTCCAAGCACGAGCTTTGATAGTGCAGTAGGGAAACCAAAAGGCTTTCTGCCCCCAAAACCTCCTGCTTTGGCACCCCCATCCCAGAACACAAAGCCCCACGGAGGCTGACAAAGCCCACACAGCCTGCAGTGGATTAAAGAAACATATCTCAAAAGAAAAGGCATTTGGCCTCAGGCAGAGGCAAATATGTGCCATGCAATTGTCATTACTGCTTTTCAGTATGATTGCAAAAAAATGAACTTGGGGTTGACACATTTAGTGCCCTAATTAGTTCCACATTTCACTGGGTAAAATCTGAAATACTCCTGTTTTATGGAGTTCAAGATTTCTCTGTATCTGCTTCCACAAACTCTGCATTAGTTTTACTCTCCAGTTGCATTTTGGTGTGCACAGCTGGCAGTCTCAAGTCAGCATTAAGGGGAATGACTGAGGTGCAGCCTCTCAAGAAGACAAGCCATGCCTGAGGCAAATCTGTCCTTCCGTGGGGAACTTCATCAAAGTGTCTCAGGGAAAGAGAGGGCTGCCTTTGTCTTCTGTTTTAAGTTAAACCAACAAAATGATTTCTGAAACTGTATTGTTCTCATAGTTCCTTTCATACTTAAGAAATAGCTACACAAGCTAATATTAGTATTGTTTGGTATTCTATATTAGTACTATATATTCAGTACTATTTGGTGCCAAATACACACTAAGTACTAGACAAAGCTTCAAAACAAAAACAGCCTCTAGTCTAATCCAAAGGCCTTGCATTTCCTGTTAACCATACACACATGCTCTCTCTAATTTAACTGAAATAACTTACAGGCACAAAGTTGAAGCATAAGCGGAAGTGTTTTGCAGGTCAATGTTTTAAGGATTTTTAAGGCCATGAATCAAGGTACAGGGAAGTCAGTGGGAGGCTCCAACCAACTGATATTTTAAAAGTCAAGTTGTAAAGACAGCAAATTTACAAAAAAGATTATTGAAGTTGTGGCTGAGAACTGACATTTGTAAGATATTCCACTACCTGTACACCTGGAAAAACAAGACAGGGCTTTTTCTTGGAATGACAGCAAGTGCTCTTCAAGGCACTGAGGATGAAACTGTTCTCAGAGCAATGCTCAGGGATGCTCTCTCCAGTGTTGGCCTTCCTTTAATGCTGAGTTCTTCTGTTTCTTTGATGTGTTACACAGAAAAAAGTTGAGGTTTGCTGTGGGTTCTTTGTTTGTTTCTTTTAAACACATAAAAGAGTGCAGGTGAGTGTGTCCTGGCTTCCCATCCAGCCCTTCTCTCCTCTCCCCCGGGGCTGGGAAAAGCCTCCCCGGAATTTCTCATCCACCTACCGAGTCCCTCTAGTGGTGCCATCCCGAAAATTTTCCCCCTACATTCCCAAATTAATGAACAGTGAAAGCAAATCCAGCAGAACAAATATTTATTTTAGCGTAGCCTTCCATTTAGTGAAAATACTGCACTGTGCTGAGAAATGCACGTGTGTTTGCTCTGAGCAGCATCACGCTGCTGGGAAATCGTGTATCAGGGTAATTGTTTTGCCTTCAGTTTAACCAAAATTGTAACTGCTTTCAGTGACAGCTGAGCAGGGTCCTCAGTTTTCAAGCAAACATGAAATGAGCTAAAAATATAATATGTTTTTCAATATGCAAAATTTTTTCCTTCGCTCTTTACGGAAAGATAATTTAGGAAGGTTTTTTCGAGCAAATTAAATATATTTCTATGGTGACCAAGAGAGGGACAAGCTCAATATTACCACTGTGCATACTGCAAATAAAGAGTTAGAGTTGGGGCCATCATGTTCACAAATAGGGAAATGATATTTCTGCTGTTCGAAACAATAAAAGGTTGGGAAAGAAAAAACAGTGAAAGGTTAGGAATTAAATTAAAGCTGCTGAAAGTGAAATTAAAGAACTGTGAAATGCAGAATGGCCCTTGAAGCAAGCACACCTGCATGTGAAATGCTTAATGCAACATTTTTCTCATTTTAATTCTTTGTGTGTTTGAGGTGGGGTTTGGTTTTGTGGTTTGTATTTTTGTTTGGTTGGTTGTTTTTTTGGGGGGGGGAGGGGTTTGTTGTGGTTTTTTTTTTGTTGCTACTGTTGTTTGTGTTTTGTTTGGTTTGGATTTTTTTGGTTGTTGTTGTGTTGGCTTTTTTTAAAACCATATATTAAGGTAAATAGGAGAAACCCCATCTGTTTGTAGAGTCTCTTTCATCTTTCAGGGTTCAGAGCAATCAGAGCAGACTTGCAAAATGCTTTAGGTGCCTCCAAACCCTTGGATGGTGACACAACACGCAGAGGTGGCAGCAATCAGGCAGTGACCTGAGTGACAGGGGACAGATGATGGCTGTCCAGAGCGGCTGTGTGACCAGGAGCCCCCTCAGCACAGCACAATGCTGATGGAATATTGCTCAGAGCCTGGAATATCCATGGCTGGTTGCAGAGGGTGCAGCAGGAGCACAGAGCTGTCCTGGAAATGCAGTGAGCAGCAGTGGTGGAGCTGTAGGGAAATGTGGGAGATCCGAGCGTGCTCATTTCCCATTTGAGGCAGGGAATATCCATTCTGCTCTGCTCTGCCTGGATCCTCAGGCACCTGAGGTGATGTGCTTTGCTCCCCATTTCCCACATTGCCAAGGAGCCCCTGGATAAAAGCACCCGATATTTTTCTTGGGTTAAGCGCTTATTTGATCCAAATTCAGCCTTATCTGGGAATACATTACCTCAGTTAGACGTCGGAATGGAGAGATTCATGTGGAGAATTCAAATTAATTTCCTTTCTTCCACCAGGTTGTCATTCAAGGTATGAGAAGGAAAATGGAATAATTTTTCACTTTTTCTCCTGATACCTTGAGGTTAGATGAGATTAAATATATTGTAACACTGCACCCCCATGAAATGCTCTGCAGAGATACCTGGCCAAAGGCTGGTGAATGACAAGTAAGTGAATCTGCCTTTTAATAGATTTTTTTTTCTAGTCATGTGTTGCTTTCAAGAGAAAGACTCTATTTGGGAAGCCTAGAAAGGCAGCGGGCTAGAATAATAACCAAAATATGATCTGGATTCACAAGTTATTCTTTTTATTTCAAAACATGAAGCGGAAAGCCATGATTGCCTGATATTTGTGTTTATGCCTCTCCCTGCAGAAGTGTGCTGGGAGGATGTGCAGGGGTGGAAGGTTAGGGCTCTGGAATCAATACTGAGCACTGAAGTAGCTTTTAGATGCTCAGCTCCTGCTGTGCTTGGTCTAATTTGCAGTTTGTTTTAATCCCATTTTAAATGCTGCTGGAGGAGTCTGCTTTATCTCAGCAAGAAATCCAGGGAAGCTGGTAGTTGAAAATCATGGATCATCAGGAAATAAAAGTGGGGGTAATGTGTGCAGGGAAAACTTCAGCCATGAAACTTGTTTTCAAGGAGGGCGAGCCCACATCTCTGCTCATTTTTTAGTTAGAAGTGAAATCCAGAACTATTGTAGGGAATCCTTCACAATGGTGTAGTGGCTCCATTTTTTTTTTTTTAGGCTGAAATCCCCAGAATAATTAATTTGCTTTAACAGGCAGATAAACATTCGTGCCCAAACTTTCAGAAGTGGTCATTTGGGGAAAGTCGTACTTCTCCCCTACATGCTGCATCTCACCTTTCACGGCACTTTGAGATCAGCCCAGCTGAGCTGTCTGACTCTAAAACATTCCTAGCCCATGCCAAAAACCCCACAGCAGTTACTGTGTGCTCCTTTGGCAAACTGATGCTTGTAGAAAAGGCAGCAAAAGACGTGTGAATGTTGGGCAGGAATCCCAGAGGGTGGGGAATAGCCCTCGCCCTACACAGAGGAGAAGGTTTTGATCAGTGAAATGTCCTCTCACTCTGTTTCTTTGGCAGCCCTGCTTTATAGGGATCCAACAAAGACTGGGAAACTTTTTGGAACCAGTTAAATGGAGAAGTGAACTTAGAAAGCTCAGGAAGCCTGACTCTGTTCATTGCTATAGCAATAATTCTGCATGATGGTGGAGCAAAGAAATGTTTTAGATGATAATGCACTTTTAAAATGCAATACTCCTCGCGAAAAACCTCTTTCTCATTTTAACCCACGGATCTGTGAAATCTTTTAATGACATTGATAAGCTTCTTTGGCTTCCTAAAGGATTTCTGAAGTGGGAATGAATTTAGCAACTCCTACCTTGCAGTTACAGGTAAGAATATAGATGTATGAGTCCTTAAACAATTGAAGTTTCAAGAACATGTCATACTTTGATATGAATCCTCTGCCTTCTCTTATTTCTTCAGATTTCCAACCCACCTCAAAGAGGCAGAAACGCAAATGCAACTATAAGTTGCTGGCTGTCCTTTGGGTGTTAATTCCCCTCTGCACTTTTCAAAGTCCACTTCAAAGTGTTAAGGCAGGAGAAACATTTCCCCAGGACTTATCCCAGCCAGAGCTATCCTGAGTCAGGGCAGGGTGAAAATGAGAGATTTCCTGAAATATGTGTCTATGCTATAGGCAGAGTGCAGTTACCTTCTTACAATAGCCAATGCCTTATCTCCATAAGTCCATCTCCAGCCAATCCATCTCCTCTGTTTCTCCATAAAGAGAGGGCATAGGAGCTCTTTCCTGCCTTGTGAGGGCCCTGGGGGGTTGCAGGCAGTGAGATCCTTGCATGTGGCACAGGCTGAGGATGAACAGCCAAGGTTTTGTTGGAATATGTCCCTCTGACCCATCCAGAAAGAGTCCCTGGGGCACAGCGAGGGCTGCCTGCCTCTCCTCCGCATCTGCAGGGCTGTGGTTCTTCTATGCATTCTCTTCTACGCTTTTGAAAAACGCATTCCAAGGACTCAGGGGGTTATTTGTCTTGTAAGTACATTTTTTGTGTGATTCACTGAGGTGTTAACCACACCTTTGGAGTTTACAAACCTGGCAACTAAAATTATAGTTTTATTTAAATTACTTCTGACTAGGAGAACTCGGGTACTTTGTAAAAGGAAAAACATGAAACAGCTCTGTTATAGGCTGGTATTTTTGTATTACCCTGCTTTTCTTTAAAGTAATTAAACAGAAACTAAAGTTTCTGAAAGTATTTAATTTTAAAGTACATGAATTTGTTCCAAGGCTTTAGAGTAGCCTTATTTCTGCAACCACTTTGTCTAAAAAAAAAAAATTTTGTTCTGCTCAACCCAGATTAGACTAGTTTTAAATTTAGAAAGGTTTTGCTGATCAATATGTGAATGTGGTTTGAATTTTGTTGTAAGGGAAAAAATCTAGGGGTTTTAGATCCTTCATAGAACACAATGGAAAAGAAATTGTTTTAATTTCTGTGGCCAGCTAAAAAAGAATTGGGGTAATAATTCCCTTTGGTTTAAAATTGAAGGTTGGAGGGATTTTCTTTTCTTCTCTGCAAAATGGAGAAAACTGTCAAATAAAGTGACCAAGTAATAATTAAGTTCCCCTGAAAAAAAAGGCTTTAATTTATTTTGGGGAAATTCTTGTTATTATTTCTTAATATAGCTTTTCAAATTAAATGTTGACAATATATTTGAGTTTTCCCCTGGATTTTCCTTTGAGCTGAAACTAATTGCTTAATCTAATCCAAATGTTCAAACAGTTTCATTCCTCTTGAGTCAGGATTTCCCAGTGAAAGAGCTGCCTTCCTGAAGCCCAAGAAAATGGGAATTTTCAGGGGCAATGTCCACAAGGAGGCTGCCAGGAAGGACTGTGCACATCCCCTGGGAATGGCAACCTACAAAGGTCTCACGGCACAGGGAGTTGAGAGGAAGAAATCTGGAAACAGGGAGGTATTTTCTTGAAGTTAAAAGATCCAACATAGTAGGATATCCTATATAAAATGGTTCTTATAATACCATATAACAGGATAGGATATATAATAAAAAAATCCAATAACAATAAGATTATTCCTGTAATATAGGATATCTGATATCAGGATGCTTCCACCCTGGAGAATACGAAGCTATGGATTGCAGGCTAATAAATTATTTCCAGACCTCTGGTAGCTTGTCATCGTCTCTGTTTCTTCACTGTCAGTACTGGGATTTGCAAAAAGTATAAAGAAAGAGATTGCAACATCTGAGTCAGCTCAGCTCAGGCACAGCAACGTGATCCAGCCAGAAAGAGCAAAGCTAAAGGTCACCTGTACCCTTCTGCATGTTCAGCTCTCCAGGTTTTTGCCTGTGTGAGTCATTGTCTTTTCCAAACTTCAGAGTGAATAAAGCAAAATCATGATGTGAGCTACCAGTTTGATCAGGCCAGTTTCTTGACTGAGGGAAATAGTCTTCCTAAGTGGGCAAAACAAGTGGGCAAAACAAGTACTTCAGCATGGGCAGGGATAGATTTTTATGAAGTGAGGGCAGGGAGAGAGGTCAGCTTAGCACACCAATGCATGAGCTGTGTGTTTTCAGAATGAAGGGCTTTCAGGATAAGCCCTTCACTGCAGGGCTTTCACCCTAAGGTGAGACTTACACCTGTAAGCCCAGGGAAGGGAATCACAAGCAGCTAAAGGCAGGAGATTTACACACCTTGCTTCCCACACTGCTCTCAAGACGAAGGTCACCATCCACTAGGATACCCCAGACACCATTTTTGTGCATGAGCAGCCTTGACAGTTCTTCCATGCTTTTTGGTGGTTTAGTACCACAGCAGGAGAGGCCAGGTGAGCTGTTTGAGGGCTGTATGTAATGCTCTCAGTCTGTGCTGGAAATGGGAATATTGGATGAGCTGCTTTAGAATGCTTTCTGTTAAGTATGTAGGGAGCCTTTACAAGTAGGGTATGCACTGTCCACATTTCTAGCCATTTAATTCATCAGTACAATGAATGCAATTTAGACAGGTAATGAAAAGTCCTCTATTCAACCTTAAACTGGCGCATAATTTTACCTGTCAACAATCTGCAGCACAGAAGGTTGTTTCTGAAATTCCTGGCTCTGAAAGTTACTGAGCTACTTACAAAAATGTACTTAGCTGCCAGTGAGTCAGCATTCGGAGGTCTGAAACTCATTTCCAGGAATTATGTGATTTACAAGGCTTGACTTTCAAACTTGGCCACTGACATAGCAAGAGAAGGAATAAAAACATTCTGCAATAAAACCCCCACATGCCTTTCAAATGCAAAGTACAATAAGAAAACTGTCAGTCTCTTGAGACATATCTGCACCTGTCATTTAAAATTAGAGGGTAGTGGAGAAGTGCTCTGTCTCAGTAATTTTCTCTTTGGAGTCACAGTTTCTTTACTGATGTCAAGTCCAAGGATACCACTGAAACAGAAAAAGGAAGCATTCTTGAAATGTAATGGTACAAATGAAGACAGCCCCTGTTCTTTTGGATCCCTTACATGTGGAATGACAGTGTTAGGCATATTACCAGCATCATAACAGCTGATGGTATCTGCTTCAGGCAGGGCTATTTGAGTAGAGCAGAGATAACAGAACACTGGCAGCAAAAGTTTCACTATTATTGTTTAATGTTGATATTCCAGTGGACCTCAGGGAAGCTTTGACCAGACCCATTTCCAAATATGATTTGCAAATATTACCAGTGCTATTCAGTTAGTAATACAAAAAATTGCAGGTTCTAGTTAGGGAATGAGATGAATAATTCATTTAGAGGGTGAAGACAAGGGAAGTGACTGTTCCTAGGTGACCATCAACTACTAAGCAGGATTGGTAGCAATCTCTTAGGGAGAATAACTTTTGTTCCTGGCAGTGCCTGCAGTAGCTCTTGGAAATAAGTTGCTATCTCATTTTCTTAATTTCCTGGCTCTGTGTCCTAGTTTTCAGACAGATAATTTTCCTTTTCATTAGCGATGTTATGGTAAAGGTGTAATTCGTACTTCTAGGAGCTAAAGCAGTCACAGAGTTATTAATCATGGAGGCAATGTAACCTTATAAGACCCCATGGCTGGAAGGGGAGTCGATTCTCCTGACTGAAAGGCAGAGGCTGGTGGCTGCAGTTTTCTGGGAGGCAGAGCATCCACCCCTTGCACCAGAGCCTTGGCTAACCAAATGATATTTTCCCCCTTAGTGTGGTATGTTTCTAATTGGAGTGAGGCACATGCCAGCAAAGAATTAAACAAATTTGTGGCAAGCCTTGTATTGTTTCTTCTGTTTTCTTTTAAGAGTGGCATTTAGTACTTTTCTTTGCTAACTCTTCTTTTGCTGTAGAAGTTACTGTCCCCTTAACTGTAACTGGTAAGTGCTTCTGAAGGATATGAAAATACATAGACATTGTTAGTAGCTCTCATATATGTGTTGACTTTTCCTCTTGCTTACGGAAAAATTCATTACTGGGAAAATTCCCAGTGTCACAGTATGCATTATCTTGTATTGTTATTGGTCCATTTTCAGACCTGGCTATGCCATGGGAACAACCTGACTTTATCTTGTTAGGGCAGATGATGTCTTCAAGTTTGTGGATACAGGTAAAGCCCCCATAAGGACTGTCTGAAATGTTTAACAGATTTTATTTACTTATGTAATTGTTTAGGCTGGTATATGTGATTCGCCTAGACTTGAAAATTTGCCTGAAAACAGATATTTTTTTATGCCTTCGACAGAAATCTGAGATTTGCCATGAGAAAGAGATCATTCTCCTTAAGAACTCTCTATTCTTTAGTACCATCATGTACATAAATTCTTCACGTTTTGTTTATTTGATACAAACTCAATTCTATTTGGACAAATTAAAAGCCCTGTCTGTGCAAGGTACGAGACCATATGAAATAATTTGGAATAATTTGCTTGAGTTTTATCAGAACAGCAGAGGAGTTGTTTTCCAAGGTCGATGCCAGGCCAGTAAATAAAGAGGAACAGTTCAGTGCTCTTGTGGTAGTATGCCACTGGAGCTTTTATTTTAAACTGCAATATCCCAAGCCAAGCATTTATATTCCATCTGGAAGCCAACAGGTGACCTGCCTGGGTTTTTCTGCACAGATGGTATAAGACTCTCTAAGTGTTTTATGGGAGGGAAAAAAGAGAACCTTATCATGTAGGCAATTCTCAAAGCAGCAAAATTGAATATTATGGTAAGACCATCCTAAGGTAAAAGGAATTTAGTAATGTTCACGGACACTACTCTGGGAATAGTGTGGCTCCAGCCAGAGGTCTGACAGCACTCTCCATTTGCTTGTTTTCCAAAGCAAACTGGTAGTTCCTTGTCATCATTTTGTATTACAGGGCTTCTAGAGCATTTCCTGGGCTGAGATAAGAGGCAAAGAAAAATGCATTTGAAATGATCAAGTATTAAAAATTGCTTAGTCCAAAATCAATGTACAGATGGGTATTAGGTATGAAGCATTCCTATTATTCCACACTAATTTTCTGATTCTCCACTTAGATCTCAACAGTATAGTGCAAAGAGTGGGCTACTTAGAAGTAACAGAATGAAATACCACATATAAAAAAAGTGGTGAAAATATTTTCTCTCTGAAGAATATTGTAGTGGAAATACACCAAAATAGGAAAACTAATTGCTCTTGTTTGTAAGTAGACAAATGCATACACATAAGCAACATGATCTTTATAAAATATAAAAAACAATGTTCTTAAAATCCCAAATAATCAAATGATAATCAGCCAAAAATCCCAGCCTGCTGTATCAGGCCTCTGTGCCTTTACATATCTGGAGGAAAGCATTTTATGTCAATAGACATTGCATACAGTTAATAGAGCACTTGAAAAAGGCAGCTGTAAATTATTTCTTCTCATGGCCTCAATAGACTATTTAAGTTTTATCAGGAGAGGAGAATTTGAGTAGATGTGATTACCTGAGTTCAAAGCAGAAAACGTTTTAACCAGGGCACCTTTCCATCTACTTTTGTTTTGGTGAGGGTTATCTGTGCTCTTATTAAATCATCTAATAAAAATCAAGTGAAGAAAGACAGGAGGGTAAACAAGCTGAAAATGAAACCAGAAAGCATTAAGAAAGATGTCCTTATTGTGTTTTGCAGGCTGCAGAATTTGGCTTTAACACTGCAGCAAGTTGGGAAAGACTTGCTAATACAAAATCAGAGTCCATCTGACTTCATTGGAGTCAGCATGGGCAGCCACTGAGCCACACATCTTCAGTCCTGGAAGGATTCACTTTCAGTTAAGAAGAAAAAAGATGAAAATCTGAGGTGGGCACTGCTCCACCAGGGACCCTGGAGGTATTGCCACAGCTTTGCTCCTGGGCGGGGAGGAGGGAGGTGCAGTTTCAGTGTTTGTTCCTAATTTTTCTTTTTTTTCCAGAATTTTGCCAATGAGAGATTGTCCCATCTTCTCATCTAAAAGAGGTCCTTTGTAAATGAGCAATATTTGCAAATAATGCTCTGAGAAGATACATGGCACCTTTCTGACATGTAAGTCTTATTTTAGTATTGGATATTTTGGTGTAGCTTGGCCTTTTTTTCCCCAGCATGTCTATCCAATGCATAAATAACTTCCTGTGGTGAAGCACCTGTCTTGTTAACAATGGATCATATGGAATATGAGTTAAACACCAGTACAAATTATTAGAGTTATATTGTCCTGGTTTCCTTCTGCAATGATGTAGCCAGACTCTCTGCATCCATTTTCAAAGCATGTGGGTTTATTTCTTGAGTAGATGAGGTAGGGAAGTGAAAGCGACCACGTGGTTGCTTCTCGCAACCCCGTGGTGATTCCACATGGTAAGAGGGGAGAGGGAAGTTGCAGGAGAAGGGAATGAAAAATGCAGTCTGAGCAAAGGTTTGCTCTGTTCGTGTATTTAACAGGTTTCATGATGAATATGTTAATTTCTACTAACCAACTTAGGAGGAGATACAAGTTCTACGTCATTTGTGTATAGCCTATGAGAGTTCTCAGATTACCATAGCAGCTCTAGGTTTAGATCATTGTAAAGCTGGTTTTTCCAGTTTGTATTTCAATCAGCTGGTATGCTTATTTTTTCTTTAGCTCAAACTCAGTTTTTAATTCTATTCTTTCTTTTGCTGAGTAATAATATGTAGGAGAGCTTTCTGCTCCTTCCCCAACAACAAATGATCATGTATTTCAGCAATTTTGCAGGGCTGCTTGTTTCTAATCTTTCCCCGTTACATTATGGGACTGACTGTTACAACAAATCATCTGAATTGGTCTTGCAATGGGAATGAGAGCCATCAAACAGATGCTCAACTGCACACCAGAGGGTGACTGAGGAACAGGCACAAAAGGTACAACAGCTCGAAGCACTGACTCTACTCTCAGAGCTAAGGCAAACCATTATGGCTGCAAACTGCTGCAATACTAAAAAAAATTAAAAAAAAAAAAAAAAAAAAAGCTTCTGTATAAAATAAGGTTTTTAAAAAACATTAAATAATTTTGTTAAATGAGTTCTTGATATAAAGTGGAAAAATTAAAAAACCTCCAAAATGTCCTTGAAATACAGTTTATTGTGACTGTCCCAGTTGTCTCTCATAAGTGTTATGATACCATTTCTCAATTTTAGTGCTCACTGGTGTTCTCAAGAGAGCAGTGAGCAACAGGCCATTTTGGAACTGCTATCATCGTGGGCATACGTTGCTTAATTCCTAAAACAAAGCTGTTGCATATCATGCTCTAAATGTCATTGATGCCACTTAGAAACTAAGGTGATTTGCATTCCTTTTAATAAATTAGGTATTTAATTACATTATAAATGTAACCTCTAATTGAAGCACCTGCCCCCAGTGGGCATAACTCTATGATGATTTTGCACGAGCTACCTAGAA
The DNA here is from genome assembly GCA_036630365.1 of Acanthiza pusilla. Lineage (NCBI taxonomy): Eukaryota > Metazoa > Chordata > Aves > Passeriformes > Acanthizidae > Acanthiza > Acanthiza pusilla. Next base: position 54,839,986 of record JAXCHO010000164.1, read on the forward strand.
GTAGAGGCATGCTGCTGCAGGAGTGGCTATCTCACTAATTGGCCCTTAATCATTATTCTTGAGTATTTTTGCATCTTAATGGATCTTCCCCCAGGATATCTCTTAGGACGATATTTGTTTTGCTGTAGTGTGTTCCCTTTTGTTCTTGTGCTCCACTTGTGGACATTTGTGTGTCTGCACTTTTCTCTTTGATGGCTTTTGTTTTGCTTGCCCTGATACCCACTGCTATCTCATAGCATATAAAGGTGGATGCAAGTCCCTGTCCATGGGTGTTTCATGCCAATGGTGGTACTGCCTCGTTCTAAACCTATTTAACTGTCTAAATACAGCTCAGATTTTTTAATATCTGTGATGTTACTGAAGCTATTACTTAAGCTCTGATACCTCAGTTCGCTCTGTGCACTCATGACCAAATGTGGAAGAGCAGTTCTCTGCTGAGGATTCCACATAAAACTTCATCATATTCTGAAGTCTCATATCATTCTGATTGTTAAAGCTTTAACAGTTTTAAATATATTTATTTGCCATAGCTTCTTGGCTATATATTTATTTACCATAGACTCTTGGCTAAGGTCTAGTCTAAGAAGTTATTTCCTTATCTATGATTTGTTGTCACATCAGTAGGAAATTTTATTTTTTGTTGTTTTCTGTATGTTACTTTATACTGTTTATGGTCAATTTAGCTCTCAAGGTGGCTGAATCAATGCATTCAAATAAAGCCTGCCTGTATTTAATATATTTAGAGAATGCTGTGAAACCACTACATTTAACTGTTGTTTCTGTTTGATTGCAGATCATCAAGGTGTTGGGCAGCTAAAATACAAATGACAATAATTTGTGCCAGGTGATTGAAGAACATCCTTACAGTTTCCTTCCCTGATTCATGTTTGCAAGATTACCCCTGGATTTTCCTCCATGTTTGTTCACAGTTTTCCTGTCAACTTCCAAGGGAAGATGCAAACCTGGTGCTCAAACCTGAGCAAACAAGGCATGCTCACAGCTGTCAGGAATTTTGGGGCAATCCCTGCAACAGCAGCACACTTTGGTTGTTGAAGAAGTGATGAAGGATCTGAGGCACAGCAAAAGATACTAAAAATTGTTCAGATCTTAGGCAGTTTTAGAGGCTCACTCTGTTGCTCTCAAAATAGCACAAGAATTTCAGCAGCACATTAAATTCTGGAATCTATGCACTATAGTAACTTTCTCCTGTCAATAGACAGTACCAGGCACCAGAGAAAGGACCCAGGAATTAAAAGACAATAAGACTATTTGTGGATTGCTCACAGTTTCATTTCTTCCCAACTCCCTTAGAAATTTTTCCTTTTGTAATTATTAAACTCTCACTTCTTAACTAATGGAAGTTTTCTGTGTGCTTTTGAACTTGGTCTTCATTCTACCTTGACAGTGGCTAAATACACAGTGTTGGTGATGTATTCCTTTAGCGTTAATTTACTCTCACAATGTTTCTCTTGGTTCTCATAGTTGAAGAAAGATGATCAGCCATTTGCCATCTAAAAAAGGTCTGATATTTAGATTCAAAACAATGCAGTTTCCAAGACTAGGACAAATAATATAAATTAGAACTGTGTGTCCTTAGAAAAATCTTATCTCTTCCAGAGAACTTGAACAAGGTTTTGTTGAAGAAGTACAAATTATAACCATTTCTGGTTACTCTCTGTATTCTATAGACAACATGAGAACCTTCTCAGTTTCTCTGGGACACATCCAAAGATTAATTCAAACACTTATATATATATATATATATAGCTGATAGACCATAATATTCTTCCCTCCTCAAGCCTCTCATTTTGAAAGATGGAGCCTGAATTTCATATCTGAGATAAGCAGCCCATTTAATTAGTTTAGGACTCTACTATATGTGGGTGGATGGATTCTATTTGTTCTGCTGAAGTACGACAGCTCCTTTTCACGTAAGCTGAGAATGCAATGCCATTAATTTTTCTTTCTATAAATTGTGTCACTAAATACCTCATTAAGTTCGTTAGGAGAATAAATGAAGACGTATGGGAATACCATTTCTGGAGGAGAAACTGCACCAAAAACAGTCTGGCAGCAAAATGCATGTTTGTAAACACTGGAACACATTCTCAACTCCGCAGTTTCATTGACTTTGATTAATAAGGATCTGGTATCTCGGTTTTCTTTCAGATAAACACAAATGTACTCTTCCTATTGTCTCAAAATGGCTCTGCCTGATACCAAATGCAGAAAGGAGGACAGCTGAATCAAGACTTCCTGTCTAAGACTTCTAACGGAGGCTATGGTATTTTCAAAAATATTAAATAAACTGTGTATGTGGGGCTGTGAAAGAGAGGCACCTATCAAAATGTGGAGAATTACACAATTACCTTGGGGTGACACTAGCAGTCTCCAAACTTTCAGGGTTCACAAGAGATGTGTGCAGAGCCTGCTGCAGGGCTGTGGAACAGCACAATAAAGTCTTTCTCACTCCTTATCTGCCACTGCTAACTACTTAACCTTGTCTTGGTCAAATAACCCCAGTATTGTTGGATCAAGACAAGGGCTTGCTTTTTGGCTGTGCCTGCTGTAGACTTTGGCAGTTTTCAAGGTGTTTGTGGTGGCATTTCTGTGGTGGTCCCTATGGACATTCAGTGGAAAGCGAATTTCTACTCTTCTGCACCGCCAGCCCACATCAGCCCTGTAGGTGCTGCTGCTCTTAGCACCCTTTTTATCTGTCAGGCATTGCATATCTCTGCCTATCCACATTAAATTTTCTGTTAAATCCCTGTGCTGGCAGAGATAACATTACAGAATTCAGCACAGCTGTGAGGTCACAGGGTAACGTGCATTTGGAAGACAGACGTGAGCTGCAAGGTAGCGAGCTCTCAATAAATAGTGCAGGGATAAATAAGCAATCTGTACATCTGTGGTGGGAAAGGAGAAACTGTCACCTAATGCTGGCTATGGGATGCTTGGGGATAGCAATGACACTTCAGGCTGCTGGCAGGAAGCCTTCTCTCAGCTGATTTCCCCCTGAGGCAGCTGGCAGGGGTGCCTTGTGCGTTTTGTGGGGTAAAAAAAAAACCGACTAAATCTTCATGCTCTACTTGACTCCCTATGGATGTGCTCCATGTGTTTTTGCTACATGACATATGGCTTTATTATGAGACTCACCTTCAGTTAGGGAAGTGTCTTTTTGCTGCCTGGGACTTGTTTCAGGCCCTCTTGCCATCTGGCTCTGTGACAATTAAAATCATGTTGGCCTGGAGTATGTTCGGTGCTTGTTGGTGAAAAACCTCAGAGCTGAAGTTGGTCTATTTTATTAGTAAAAGCCAAACTGAATGGTTGTATGGAAAGGTTAGTTACTGCCTTGCTGAACAGTCACAGTGGCTTCCTCATGATATTTTTTTTCACAAAAAATAAGAATCTTCAAAGCTGTGTGAGTTGTGTTACACCTGATTTCGATAAAGACTACCTGGATGCACTGTGCCTTTCCTAAAGCAGTTTAGATGGACTTCTCTTTGTTCTGTGCTCTAATTCAAATTTAAAAAAGGCATTTACTTGTGCTAATTAATTTGTGTTAATGAATTTTAGTGATTCATCCTTCCGTATTGCATTAAAATTTGAGGTGTTCTGCAAATCAGGTGTGGTTTAGCATACCAACAAAACACAAGTATTTGGGGGCTGTGGGTTGGCTATATGTCTACTATAAATAATACCACTTGGAAAACTGAAAGCAGTGCCTGCAGGCTGCTGGTTAGAGGAAAGCCCTTGTTTTCAGCCTGAGATGTGGCTCAGCTGTGTTTCTGGCACTGGCTATTTACAGCCATTTAAACTCAAAGACAGATTTATAAATAGTTTACAGAAGTATTGCTTCAGTTGAACAAAGCAATTTTTATTTTTTACAGAAGTGATATTATAAGCCACTGCAGACTGGGAAAGTTGTTGATACAATTTCAGAAAGAAGGAGTGGAGGAAAACCATCTCTGTCTGTAGCAGAAAGTCATAGAGCCGTGAGGAGAGGGATGTAGAGTCATCCTGCCAGAGTGTGACTTTTGGTTGCCCTTGAGGGTCTGTTAGACAAGAGCAGCAGGACAGCAACCTCTCCTTGATTCAGGAGGTCAGAAGGACAACAGAGGTGTAGTTTGGATGTCCTGGGGGGATAAAAAATTTGTTGGAGCTTCCCCGAATCGCCTGCCACTGGCAGAAAATTTTTGATCATAGCTGAGGCAAAATGCCCAAGATGGGCATGAAAAGATTGAGCTTGCCAGGAGCAGCATCAGCTCCTTGTCTCCTAGAAGGGAGACAGCTTGGAGGGCTGCAAGAGGGTTTGGGGGGCTCTTCATGTTTTTTCTACCTCTCTCAGGTACCAAGTAAAAGGTAAATGATGTTTCCTTGAAGATCCAGTCAATGCAGACATGGGTCTTGTGCAGTTGATGGGAAAAAAACCAAAACAAACCAAACCAGTTATTGCTCTCAGTTAGCATTTATGTTGGCAACTTTTTACCTTTTTTTTCCCATATATCTTGCTACCAGGCAATGATAAGCACCCGTTGCTCTTGGCAGGTGTCTGCAGGATTGGATGGAGGCTATATCTTGGTGTTGGGACCAGCACTTTGCAGGTGGCAAGCAATGGTGAGCAGCTCTCCTGTACCTTTCCTCCAGGGGTACTTTATGACAGAAGAATGGGAAAGGTCTGGGATAGGTGAAAAAGGGGAAAGTGTGCATGTGAAGGAAAGATGGAGCCACAGAAGGGCCAGAGGTTGGGATCTGTCTGTGGAGGTTGCTGTTGGTTATTGCCTTCAGATGCTCTTCTCTCCTGGGAGGCGAAATACCACAGTGAGGAAAGACAAACAATGATTTCTGTCAGGATGGCCATCTTGAGAAGAGCAAAAAACTCCCAAAAAAGGAAAAGTCTAGGAGAATACTCTCTTTCCCTTCCCACCTTTAATAAGTGGGATACTGAGAAAATATGAGTAGCAGCATAAGCCTGCAAAACCGTGCCAGATGTACAGCAAAGTTTAAAACCAACTGTCGACAACAAAGCCAAACAGTACGAACCAAATGATGCTTGCTAGCATCCTACACTCTGGGCAGGCTTCCAAGCTGGGTGGGAAGTGAGCTGGAAAATTGCCAGGCAAGTACAAAGTGCAGACATGCTGACAGAAACCTCAGTGCTTTACTTTGCAAAGAACTTAGCGAGGTCTCAAACAGGCACTCAGGAGGTGCTGTGTTCACCAGCTGCTACAAAAAAACTTCACTCTGTGCAACAAAAAATGGTTTCCTTTTGCTGTGGGTGACCCATCCTGAAGGCCTTTCAAAGCTTCTCCACTTTGTGGCAGGATCCCAAAATGAATTCCCTCCTCTGGCCCTTTTTCCTGGGTTACCTGCCCAGAACAGGGGAACCCTTTGTCCTTTCTGGCAAAGGACATCCTGCTTTGTGGTTTTTGCTCTTTTAAAAACTGATTAAAATACTTTGTGGAGGTGGCTTTTCTAAGGTGGAAAGGGCATCTCTCTCCATCAGATAGTTTGGTTAAATTGAGCATCATCGTTTGGGTGAGTCTGCCTGAATGCTCACTTGGGGATGTAAACCAGCAGCTTTTCTTTCCAAATGGCTTTATATTTTGTGGAATTACTTCCATCTGTGAGGCTTTCAAATAACATCAAATTTAAGTGGTGGCATTTTGCATTTATTTTGTCCAAATGTAAATGTTTAGTCTATTAGGCAGCAAATTCAGGTCCAGAATGAAACTTTTAATACTTATTTGTTATTGAATAAAATCCCCTGAGGTAATACAGTCATAATTTTACCTGTATCTAAAATTTTCACTTTCTCTTTAATCGTATTTCTTGCAAACATCCTCTCTTTCCCCCAAAATGAGTATGGTTTGAGCTTTTTTATTTTCTTTTTTCTTTTTTTCTTTTTTTTTTTTGGTTGGCTTTTTTTCCCCACCCAGTTACTTCAGTAGAAAAATTGGTAAAAAACCTGTGTTTGGATGAACCTGTTCCAGGGAAAGAAATCAGTCTGTTACTACCTCTAGAAATCAAGTCATGCTAGGTTATCTTCTGCATACAGCTGGCAGAATTTCAAACTTTTTGTCACCAGAAGATGTAGTATTTGAACTTACTAATTTTCTGGGAATGTCACTTTTTCCTCACACTCTGCAAAACAGGTGAATACATTTCTATTTATGGAACAAATCAGTCGTTTGCTTGACTGTTGATTAGCTAACTTCAGAATTTGCTTTAGGCAGGTAAAATGTGCTGTCAGCTCTTGAGGTCCAACAGTATAATTAATAAATATTTAGGTTTTGCCTATTTTTTTAAATCACCTTATTTGCTTGAATATTTAGTTAATTGCTAAGGTTTTGTTTGTGTGAATTCCACAGATAAAATGCTTGTGATGTTTCAAATAGTATGAATAGAGGGTTACTGAATGTTTTCTCCTTAGAAGCAGCTTAAAACTTTTTACAAACCTGCATTGTGACTTGAGGGCTTGATTGTCATTTAATTGCCTTTAGTGCCGTACAACCTTTGGATTGTTAGCATGGAACTGCTTTCATTTTATTGCTACATTAAAGGATATGGAAATGAAGGACGAAACTAGCACTTCAACTCCATACTTCTGATTTTTTCCAGATTTTTTCATATGATGGAAAGCGAGTACATTTCCAGAACATGAACTTGAAGCTTAGGAAGCACAACCAGCAGGAGCACTGCTGTATAGATGTTCTGTGTATGACTGAGCCATGCAGGGATGGAATGAGTCAGTTCACAGTCAGTGTGGGATTACTTTTTCATGGCTTTTTGCTCAAACAACCATGCAAAGGTAAACAGGAATTGTTACTGATATTTGGAAAAGCGAGAACTCTTGTCCATGTGTTGGTAGCTACTCACACTGGTGTGAATCCCAACCTCTTCTATCGTATGATAAATGTAAACATTTATCACAGGAAAAACTCAATTTAAAATTGCCCAAAGTTTACTTATGAACTTAAGATCTATTAGAACTTAGTTGCTCTCTAGATGAAGACAGGCTTGTTATTGAATTAAAACAGAGATAGAACTTTCATCTGTAAGAATATAAGGGCATGATTTTGCTTATGTGTCATTAGATCTTCACACTGGAGGAGATACAGCTGTTCCTTGTGGTAGAAAACACAGCCATGGCTAATATGCAATATAAGGTGGGCAAGCTGGTTTGAAAATAAAAAGGATTAGGTAAAAATTGCCATTAGTTGAGGTGGTCTGTTTTTTATCAGCCTGAAAATATTAGGAGCTAAATTACTGCCACAGCAGAGCCCCATTTCACTGGCACAGGTGGCTAAGAAACAGTTGGATCGTGGCCTGGTATGTACAAGTTAATCAGCTAGAGCAGGAGGTTCATCACTCCCATCCAAAAAGAGAGATCTGTGTCATCAGTGGTCTGCTGGAGATTGCTATCAAACCTCACGTGCGAGCAAAGTCATTAGGCTGCTCAGACTTCTTGATCAGTGCTTGGCTGCTGCAGACTTTCTTTTAATCAGAGAGGGATAATTGTAGCTCCTTCACGGGAGGAAGAAAATCTGAGCCCTGCAGTTGCCTTCTGTGTTTGTGTTTATCTCATGCTCATCCAGTTCTTGCCGATGGAGATATGGGAGTGGAGAACCAGCAGGTTGAAAAGTTCAAAATCATCTCAGCACAGCTTCAGGTACCTCTTCTATGTTGAAGATATGGTCCCCTGGACATAAAAGAAAAAAAAAAGCATAGCTTAAATCTCTTTCAGTAGTCATTAAACAAAAGGTACCTCCACCTCTGTTGATGTAAATGTCTGCTCTTCAAGGATGTTGGATTAAATACAAGGCACTCAAAGCCTGCGGTTTTGTGAGGGTTTTTTAAGCCCAAAAACGAAAGTAATTGCTAAATCCTCTCTATCAAGGAAAATGACAGGTGCCCCATATGTCTGGGACATTAAAGTGCAAGGACAGTGACACGCAAGCAATGAATGCTCTTTGGATGCTGAGCATGTTTGCATAACTCTAAGAATTCGGCAAGCAGATGGAAACACATTGAATTTCAATAGAAGTTGGATCTTCAAAACCATTGCTTGTTACCAGATTGCTCTTGGAGGATGGATTATGATGCTGTCAGGAGTCTCTGTGAGGAAGCCCTTGTTCAAGCTGGCAGGCAGTCGCTCACCGAAATAGCTGCAATGATTTCAGTGTACAGGCTTCCTCCCCAGCACAAGGCAAGAGCAGAACTTGGTCCAAGTTATTAGTTATAAATCAATGTGTGGGGAAGCAATATTTTCTCTGAGGGCTCGCAGGTGATAAGAGTTTATCAGTAATTGCATGCATGTGCTTAACCCATGATTAGAGAAGGGTAATACAAACTGGCAATGAGGTCTGTTGAGATTGTACTCCGTTTAAAACAAACTAAAAACATGCATATGTAAAGCCACCACAGCCCAGCTGATGCATGGTAAGTCTTTAACCTTTTCTTGGCATGAAAGAGTCTTTATTAATAGGAAAATCCACCTTCAGAAAGTGGAGGAATTTCAGGCGGAAAAGCACAGAGTCTGGTACAATAAATAGCTTCAGAGTGGGAGGATATTTAAGAAGTGTGCCTGGGATGCAAAAAGACATCTAGGAACCTGGAGAAATCCTTTCAAGAGCTGTTGGGAAAGGACAGGAGAAAGTCCAAGTGGTTTAGGGTCATCACAAACTACAGAAGTGCTATTTTCTCACTACCTGGAGCACATGGTATTCTCTGAAAAATCTTGTGTGTTGTGTGTTGCTGTCAAAGGGCAGAGCACAGCTGAGTTCATTGCTGAGTGCTTCGTCAACAGAGGCCATGAAAAAATTGTGGAAGTTTTCTTTGAACAGTTGCCTGCTTTTGCAATTCTTGTTAGCTAAATTTAGAGAAGAACTGAGAAGAGGTTTTTATTAGCCTAGTTAAAGTTTGGTTCTGTCTTTATTTCAGGCCAAGGTTTTTCATATATCCAGGTATGTTTTAACTCCTTTCATGGTGACTTATGTGAAAGTTAACAGAGAAAAAAATCCAACCTTGTGAGGGTCTTATGCAAGGGTCTCTGAAGTCCTTGTGTTCTGTGAGAGTTTGAGCTTCCACTGAGCAAACTTTAAAGCATGAAGACAGAGAAACTGCAAACCATTTGTATAAGAGGTGGTTATTTTAAAACTTCTGAATGCCATCTAGGCCTTGGAAATAGTTATTATATAGTGAATTCTCAAAACTCTTTCGGAGGAGTATCAAAGGAAGCATCTGCAGAAAACAAAAACATCAGTCTGAGATGCTGTGGAACTTTTCCCAACCCTATATTTTGCCTACATTTTTTCTAGGTTGTATTTTTCTTTGTCTCTCATTTCTTAGGAAGACCTTGCCTATTCCTGGGACTCCTGAACTCACTGCAGTTCCAGTCAAAGCTTACTGCAGGTGATTCATTCCCTGCAAAGTTGTGCATTCACTACTTTGCAGACCTTGACACTGGCACAGTTCTGTGAAACAGCTGAGGTACAGCTTCCACAGATAAATGCACCATAAGATGTGGGAGAGGAAGGGGAGAGCAGGTTAACAAAGTGATATAGCCGAAAAGTTTTGAAACACTTTGAAATAACATTTTGGAGATAATCTCAGGCCTCCAGCAATCCCTTACATACATTCAGAGTTCTATAACTTTTTCTCTCAACTCTTTACTTTTTGAACATGACCCTTCTTAAGGCTCATCTGAGGATTTGACAAAGAAAAATTATTATAGTTATTATCAAAGTCTTTAAAATTCTTGCTAGGGCTTGTTGAAATCACAGGACTTTTAGGTTCACTTTTTAAAATCTTTTTTTCCCTCTTTCCATTTTCAATAAAGTTGTGGTGGATGCATGCATGTGCAAGTGAATGCAGTTTTCTGTGTACTCCTTCACGCTCCTTACATAAAGGGTGTTGGCTCCACTGACAGTGATTGCTTTCTCCAAGGAAGACCTATGTTTCTCCTTGCTTTTTTTCCAAAATAGGGATCTCAAAGAGCACTTGAAGCAAAAAGGTCTGACACACAGAATCACACAAATCACACAATAATTTAGGTCAGAAGGGACCTGTGCAGCCTATTCCAACACCCTGCTCAGAGTAGAAGGCTGCCTCAGAGGTCAGTGAGCTAATGCTTTCATACAGCTGAGTTTTGAATATTTCCAAGGCTGGATACTCCACAGTCTTACTGCTTCTTTTCACACTTCATCTCCTTCATTGTAAGTTTTCTCTCCAAGTATCTACCTGGAGTTCCCCCTTTTTTTTTGCACCTTGTCACAGCTGCTTCCTCTCCTGCTGTTATGCATCTTGGCAAGAGCCTGGTTCTGCCTTCTCCTTATTAAATAGTTGACCCCAGCAGCCAGGGCTGCTCCTGGCCAGGCTGGGGAGGGGAATCTGTCTCAGCCTTGTCTCACATGTTCTACTCCAGCCCCAGGCTGCCTGCAGTGGAGCCTGCTCCAGTTTGTGGAGTTTCCCCGTGTCCTGGGAGTCCAGAGCTGGGCACAGACTGCCACGTGTGGCCAAACAGACAGCAATGACAAATGCATTCTTTTAAGATTCTTGCATGATCCAAAACATGAGTCCATAAACAAATAAACAAATAGAGTCCTTGTAATTACATTTTGAACAAAACATACACGTGAAGGTTTCTAAGGAAGAAAATTAAGTGGCCTTATTTGCTGGCCTCCACAGTTTGTGCTGTAATATCTTTATTTCATAGCAGGAGCAAGGTATTCTGTGATGAAAAACTAATTAGAAGTGGAGATTATAATCAAAATAATTGAGGATTTGTATGTTGCCAACAAAATGCAACAAATTGAACGCTGCAGTAGGAAGAATAGCAATGCATGTGGAAGAAAGGTAAATTTGAATTCTTGGCATTATCACTGATATGGCAGCATGGTCTTCCCTAAATTCAGGCATATATGAAATGGAGAAAAATGTAGGTGTTTTTTCTCTGATTTTTATTAAATCAATATTAAAGTTCACTGCTAATTATTAAAATTGGGAATATTAAAGTTCACTGCTAATATTTTCCTCTAAGGGCAATGTAACACTTGCAATTGTCAGCCTTTATCAGCAAACTGCTGGTCAGTGTAAGGATCAGAGCCACTTTTTAAGGGGTGTCAGTTGATTGCCTCATTTAAGTGAGGTAGAAGTGAAGATATGTCCGGGAATTGTCACCTGTGACTGCTCCTAGATCTTTCTAATGATAGCAAATCTCACCAATCTCCTGCTGTCAAACGTTTCAAATTTGGAAACCTAAAACAAGGTGTGTAATTCCAAAGGCATGAGCTCTGCAACTCCTGGAAAGAGTCAGGGAGTAAATATCATAGCCACAGCTGTCAGTGCTGATTGATGAGATTGCCTTGGATCCAGCTGTCCCTATTAAAAGTGACATTATTAAATATGGGTTGATAAAATGCATACCAATTTAAGCTTCCCAGAGAGTCGTCATATGTGCCAGGGAGAAAATTCAGTGAGCTACAATAGATCTGCAAATCTCTACCTACCCTCAGTACATCACTGTTCTGGTCCTCTGTATTGCAGCCAACACTTATCTTTTTTCTGTGTGTTTCCCAGTGCTTTCACAGCTACATCAAGCCTGATGCCATTGCACAGGGGTAGAGAGGCTGAATTCTGCACACCAGGAAAGGATTTCTGACTGCAAAGCCCATAGGTACAATGCAAAGTTGTGTGAGCTTCTGTTTCAATCCTCATGTGGCAGAAAAAAAATTAAATCTGAGAAGAACTTTACTATGATAACAATGGTTTAAATTTTTATAGCAAAAGAAGTTCACAAGATCCAAATTCAAATTAATTTCAATCTGATCATGAAAGACTCATGGAGGGCTTCTGATCTCTCAGGAGTGGTCCAGGGGAAAGGCATGGCAGTCACTCACCGTCTTGTTTTCATGTTCAGTTTGAGAGGCATCACTGGAAATTACCCTCGTCAGTCTGATAGGATTCCTGTGGCTAACGAAAAGGGGAACAATTCAATACTATAAAGTATTTATGCATCCCCAAAGCACATTTACAGATGTCCTTGGCAACATCAATTTCCAGCCTGTTAATAGCTTTAAAAGCTAAAAGCAAAACTGTAGACCTTTTCTAGGCACTAAAAAGCAGAAAATGCTGACAGACAAGTAGTGAGTAGGCAGATTGCTCTCTGCCCACCTCTGATAACAATCAAGGTGCTGTATTGTGCATTAGCTTCAGGGAATGGATTAGCCCTTTTGGCAGCCCACTATGAAGCACTTTGCAGTAATCTCATTTTGAGATCTCAAAGGCATGAATCATCCAGGTCAAGTTTAAATAGAGCTTTGAGAGCCAGATTCCTATCTTGCTTATACCACCATGAATAGAGAGCTATTGCTGGTAGAGCCAGGGTTGTTACACAAACGTGTATCATCCGCATGCAGGTAATCAGACCTGGCACTAAGGGTGAAAAATTGGTGTGCTAGTCAAAATTATCTGAGGGAGGAAGTGTGGCTTTCTATATATAACAGCAAAGAGACAACTAATTTTAACACTGAATGAAGAAATTCGTTACAATAAAGTGAATGGTCCAATTTCAACTAATTATTTAAGGCTTTTACTGGAGAGATTCCTGCTACTTCACTGAGTTCACTGGGCCTCTTTTCTGACCAAATTGCAAGTATTTCACTGGCTGACATGAACACGTGCATCCTCCCACCACACAAATCCATGACCACCTGGCTTGGGATAAGGTCTGACTTCTGCCCACTTCTCGTTAGTACGAGAAAGAGGTACCAAATTGCTTTATCCAGCCAATGTCCTTCTCTCAACTTGTACCTGAGGGACCCCAGAAAGGGCTGAAGTGACACTGGGGAGCTGTTCTTGGCGGGCCATATTGGCCTTGGAGGCAACATCTTGGTAATTTTCCTCATTTGTCAGCTCTGTGAGTGCACTGCATCTTCAGCAGGCATACATTTTTCAGTTTTGCATCATTTAAATGAATCTGTTACATTGAGATGCCTCTCAGACATGAATATTTAGGGCTGAAAGACCCAAGTACTTCAGCCTCCTCAGACTCCTCCTCCTTCAGCCTCCTCAGCTCTAGGTGTCAGTACACACATTAATACATTTTTGAGGCAGCTGACCCTGTGGCCTCTCTCCCTTATCATCTCTACCTTTCCATTTAAATTGTTTGCATTTTTCCCATTTGTAGATGCTTGGCAAGTAGAGCAGATTTGTTCCACTGCTAATGCAAGGATTTCCTGAAGAGTTGCACACAGCTTTTCCTCTGCAAACTGCTCACTTAACCTGTCCACCCTTTTCTGAAAGTTTGCTTTGTAACGAATGTGCTTAAAAGCTGCCTGGATCTCAAGAGATTCAAATGCAGAGGATGTAACCAGAGTCCAGAAATCTGAAATGGAACAAGACACTGAACTGTCCAGTGACCTGGAAAAAAAGCAGCGTGGCTCAGAGGAGCTCACAGGGGTCAGGTAGTCTATGCCCTGCCTCGCAGCAAGCTCAGCTCTTCCTATAGTATTTCTGGCAAAAGTGAGTCTACCCTATTCTTAAAAAAGTCTTCTGTGCGGGGAGATTGTTCTACCTCCTGAAGCAAACAGCTCTCATATGTACTTGTTCTCAGTTGCCTATTGATAGGTAAGAGCCCTGAGAAGCTGGACAGGTCTGAAACCATAGGATCCCCAATGTGACTCCTCTGTTGCCACGCAGACAGTTTTTGTCTGCGCTGGAATATTCTTTTTTGAAGATATGTGGATCTGGCTTCATATGTCAAGCATATCCCCTGAATTTGACAGCAGTCTGAAGAGGGTCCCCCAGTGACTCTGAGCCTGAAATACTTGCAAGGCAAACTTATGGAAGGTGAATTTCTGCAGCTACCAGTGAAGCTCAGACTTGTAGGATTGTTAGACATCTGGCTGCGTGGCAGGGAGCCTGTCAGTCCTGGGAAATGCATCTTCTAGGCTCTGCCAAGGGTAGTGCAGGCAAGGTAGTGGAAGGGCAGGGTCATTTACCTTGCAAGGCTGAATCAAACCAGTCTGTTCCTAAATATGCAAATTATTGTATGCATATTCATTGAATCATTAAGGTCGGGAAAGACCTCCAAGATGCTCAAGCCCAACTTTCATGTGGAGAGGAAAAGGTCCCATTAAAAATTGCTAACCAGACTTTGAGAATCTCCCTCCCACCATGTGTTTATCAGATATGCTAATCCCTTCTCCTCAGAGAGTCTGACAGGCGCTCTTGCATGGATTTGCTGGGTCACAGCATAGATGCCAGATTCTTTTAGGTCATTCTACAGGAGTATTTCTGTTTGTGTTTTCCTGTGTCAGGCCTCTGTGTGGTCAGACTCCCACTTGAAAGAATGCCTGACAAGAGTCTTTCTGCAGGTGGGTTTTTAAAGAAGCGATCTAAGAAATGGGGGAAAGTACTGAACTTTGTATGTGTGTACAGCTTTGTGATAGTACACCCCTTGGTCTCTGCAATACAATCAGCTTTCATTATGATTAATACTGTTCTGCCAAAGAAAGAAGCTGTCTGCACAGAGACATTCGGGTGAGCAGCCCATCGGGGATTCACAGCTCTCAGGGTCACTCCCCAAGAACTTCAGAGGAGTTAGGCCTTTTTAGTTTGTCTGTTTTACAGCCACAACACAAATATTTACATTCTATGCATCCTCTGATGCTTCTGTTAATGTCTTCATAGTGACTGACAATGTTTTTTGCAAAAGTTAAAAGGAGAGCTATAGCAAAAGCTTTTGCCTCTGGAAATAAACACTGCTGCAGGCAGCGCAGCTACTCAGCTGCCATTCAAGCCCAGGGTTATGAGGAGTGTTTGCAGAGAAATGCACCCTGAATGCAAAAGCACTTTCTTTTCTGCTTACACTTTGTTCCCTCTCTCAACACTTGGAATTTAAATGCTTCAATCAGTGACCAGGTTCTTCTTTGTTTTGCTGGAAAATTTTAATCTTCCCCCCAGAAGCCTACGATGTCTACAAAACCACAAGTGCTTTCTTTACAAAAGATAGGAGGCAAAGCTATTCTGTCTGATGCTTGGGCAAGAGGAAGCACAAACAAATGCTGCTCAATTACACGAAATGAATTGAATGTGAAGGCAGGAGACATCTTAGCAGAGTGCAGACAACTCAGGATGGAGACACGACTCTCTTTACTATGCAATTGTCACAAGATGTTCTCTCTCCGTAGCCGGGGAAAGAGACAGAGGTGCAGCTGTCAGACAGGCTCACCTTCATCCTCATTTCCTTCATCCCCAGCACCAGAAAACATGCCATTAAAATATACACATACACCTGTTCTTCAGCAAAGGAAGTCTGTTTGCATTCATTTATGTAGGATGTCTTTTAGGTAATTCAGCTCCATTCTGGAGGATATCGAGGGTCTCTAGCATCTCACAAAGCATCAGCAAGGAGTACCTGGGTGATGGTTGCTGGTTGTTCATGTGAAAGCTTGGATCCCTGAAAGGGGCAGAGACGCAAACATATCAGGAGAAAATACTGGGAAGGTCAGATCAAGAAAATGTCAAGAATAGGTATGGGGGGACCATGAAAATGATTGCAAGCACTCAGGGTAGATTTCAGAACCCCAGCTAAATAAATCAGTGACGAGCTGATCTCCCTGTCTGAATAAGGTGTTTAAATGCCTGTTAAAGTTAATGGAGGTGAGAGAGCTGTGCAGCTGGACCGTCAGAGGTATTGAGGGAAAACATTTGCCCTGGAGCTTCTCTGCCGTAAAAGGCTGCTGGGTCTCAGTCTGAGCCTCACCTGGTAGTTGAATGTATTTCATTCTCCTTCTCCTCCCTTTTGAGTTTTCATTTGATATAGTTTAATGAGTACATAGCTGAAATGGATTGGAGGCCTACAAAGACAACTTCTGCCATCAGTTGACTACACTGCTACATCACCAACTTTGGAGTTTGCAGACGATGTGCCCTCTTACAATTTGAGTCATGTTGTGAGGCAAAGGTGTTTTCCATATACAGCATTCCACTGGAAAAATTTGCTTTTCCCCAGCCTTTTTAGTTACTTTCCTGTAACTGAGCATCTACACTTGTATTTTGTAAGCGATTGTACATCACCTTTCAATGTGACCCATAACGAGAAACACTGCTTAGGCATCTCGGGTGAGGAGACTGGATCTGCTCAGTACCCAAAATTAGGCCTATATTAGGTAAATACTTGCTTTGCTTACCAGAAACAAAGTGTTATAGAGTCCTGGAAGATGTGTCCCTCACCGGGAAATGCTCTCAAAATAATTGCAAGAGCCTTTTATGCATCCCAAAATTGGTGTTTCCTCTCAGTATTCTCTAGCCTAAGCAACTGCATTTCTTTCACTTGGCCCTGGTAATCCACGTTTCTTTGGGCTCTGATTATTCTAGTCACTCTCTGATTTGTATGCCAATGCTCCCATCTTTCTCTAATTATCGTATTCTGGGTGTGAGGCAGGATTACTGCTGAGACAATGCCAAAGCTGGAGGGAAGGTGAGGATTGCTTCACATCTTGCATAAAACCCTCCTGCTTCTATGTGCCAGAAGGAGGTAGCTAGACACAATGCAGCTGTGTGACACTGCAAACTTTTCAATTTGCAGATCTGAACTTTTTCTCCCAAACTTAATTTCATCCAGTGGTTTTCCATCTTCTATTTGTGCAGCTGACTCTTCCTACCTTTTCACCTGTCCTGGCTGAATTGCATCCTATTAATTTCAGAGTGCTCCTCCAGCTGATGAATTTTAATTCTACACCTTGAATTCTGCACCTCACATTTAACCTCAGATTGTATACAAATGTCATAAGAAGCACTCTCAGCTCTTGTATGAGTCATTAGTGGAAATACTGAGAAATGCCAGAAATGGGATAGATTTTTGCAGGAAGCCACAGGACATCCTTCTAGTTTGACAGTGAACACTGATAGCTCTTGGCATTAGGTTTTCAGGCAACTGTGTTTAGCCTCTAACAATTTCAACTAAAGCAGTCATTTAGAAAAAAACCTCTAGGAGAGTATTCAAGCTGCTTCAAAACTCTTACTGTTAGACAGCAAAAGGCCTTCTATTTACCTGAATGTTACTCAGGAGAGCAATCAGGGACTTTTTGCTGTTACTGACAGTAGTAGCTTAGGAAACTGAGCCTGGGAACCTCTAATCTACAGGGTATTTCTCAAGCTGGTTTTTAAAAAAGTCAAATTAGTAGGTTTTCATGGTCTTTTAGGTAAAAATACAGCATATCACATCTATTTCTTTGAGTGTTTTGGATCCATTTTAGCATAGAGTGTGTTATTTGACATCAGTTGGCCTTGAGAAATTCATGCTGCTGTTGCTGGCTTTTTAGGGGCTTGTAAAATAGTTTTTTGTTGCAGTAATTCAAGTGTTAGAAATAACCCAACAAGGTTATGTTCTGACATTTCTTCCTTCCTACTCCACCGTTTTTTTTTTTTTGAAAAATGGATATGTCACATCCTCTTACCAAGGTTTCTGTTTTCACCTGTCCCCCAGAATTCTCAAAAGCAACACTTGTGAACTGCTTGAGATTGCACCACTCAGTTCTTGATGCATGTCAGAGTGAGTTCCACTGGGTCAGTCTGAGCCAGGAAATGCTATTTAGAAAAGTGTAGTATAATTTAGGCTGCAAATAAGTTCTGGAGGCCATCTATTGCAGTCCCAGCTCACAGGGCCAACTTGAACTTACCTAAGTATTTTCTGCTAGTTTTCTATCTTATTCAAGGTAAAGCTCTCTCCCTTTTTTTACTGAGGTTAATAGCGGTAGTCATTAGATTACAGGGAAGACAAAAACACCAGAATACCAGAAAGTTGTGTGTTAGCTTTCTAGTCTCCCAGAGTGATGAACCAGGTCCTTTCTCTTCTTTTGAAGACTGTGTTCATTGAATATTTCCCCATTTCTGTCTGCATATTTGTCAGAGAAGGAAATCAAGTATCTGTTGGGTTTGTGCTGGGTTTGTCTGGCCAGGTTTGGGCAGCAGGGAAGCCACAGAGGTGGCTTCTGCGAGAAGCTGCTAGAAGCTTCCCCAATGTCCAGCAGAACCAACACCAGCCAGTTCCAGGGTAGAAAAGTGACCCACACTGCAGCAGCTCATGGGGGAATGGTGCCTGGGTGATGGACTCACACTGGAGTTCATGGAGAACTTTGGAGGGACCCCACGGTGGAGCAGGGGAACAACTCCTCTCGCTGAGCAGAGCAGGAACAAGGAGTGATGGGCTGACCATAACCCCCATTCCCTGTCTCTGTGCACTTCTGGGGGGAGGAGGTAGAGCTGGGAATGAGAGAGGGTTCAGGGGAAGTTTTAAGGTTTTATTTTATTGCTCATTATCATGCTCTGGTCTTGTTAGTAATAGATTCAATTAATACCACTAATTTCTCTTTTGCCTGAGATCACTGTGAGTGATCTCTCCCAGTCCTTATCTCAACCCATGAACCTTTCCCAATATTTTCTCTTCCCCATACAGTTGCAGGGGGAGAGATGAAGTGACTTTGGTGGGCACCTGGAATCCAGCCAGGTTTAACCTCTACATAATCCAGTAACTATCGCACATTCCTCCTGACTCGCGTTCCTCCTGACTGTCTTGAGCTAGCAAAATATTTTTTTCATGACATTCACAGATTAAAAGTGTTTAGAAGAGCAGCTAAACTATTTTTATAGTGGTCATTCCTATTTCAGTCCATATTTGTTTCTTGAAGGAAAAACTATTTAAAAATTCACATTCTCTTCAATGCAAAGACAGCTGCCACTTCCCCTACTTACTTCATTAGGAGCCTTACTGCTTGTTCTTGTTAATTTTTCCCTTTCTACTTTGTTACTCGATGCAGTCCTCTAAAACATGTCAAGAACATGCCTCTCAAAAAAAGTCTGACCATAAAACTCAATTTTTAACTGGGGTAGCTTTAAAGCTAGAAATGGCTTTCAATATCTGTATTTGGGTTTGCTGCACTGCTAGTTCTTAATCTCTTTAAATCTACAGTATAGAGGTAATTTTCCCAGAATTACTGAAAACAAAAAAACCCTGTTTCTCCCTTTCACCAGACAAGAGTTATTTCCAGGCCTATCACCTTCTGACACAGACACTCTAATAGCAAATCTTATTTGTATTAACCTCTTGAATATGGCAGAAAAGAGTGCTACAGTGTAGGATTTGGAAGCCCTTTCTCAGGTTTATTCTCTTTCAGAAGGAAATCAATATAATTTTTAATGATTTGATTTTGAATGAAGTCTCTGGGCATTAACTTTATTAATGGAAGGTATTATCACCCGCATTGATTTCTGCCTGAGAAAAAAGGCTGGCACACAATCTGCACTGCTCTGGCTGTCTCCTGGGAATGGCACCACTCTGACCTGAAAGCAGCTGATACACACACCCAGAGGAGCTAGTTAACACTTCTGCTGGCATGGAGCTGAAGCAGCTGACACGAGCCACTGGCAAAAGTCTCAGAGCTGGATTTCAAAGTGCATTTACGTGTCTGAGTGTTTGTGCAAATGTTGATATTTACTTAGTTGTGGTTTCTAAAACCCAGAGAATATGTCCAGAATAATCACTGTGATGTTCAAGTGAGTTTAAAGTAAACCAGCACGCACAGCTAGGATTTTGAGTCCTGAAAGGAAGAGAGCAGTGTTAGAATTGTACTATATTGGGCTAAATAATGTCTCTACAAGGCTGATGCCCTGGTGTGAGTCTTTGCTGACAGGGCTGTGGCTGCAGAAGCTGCGGATGGCTGAGAGCCAGGCTGAGCTCTCTGCTCTGCTCCACTGCCCACTGCGACCACAGGGGCCTAGGGGGATCAGGTCACGATTACAGATATTTCAGTTTGTGAAAGCTGGAGACTTTCAACACAGCTCTTGATGAAAATACATAGTTGCTTTCTGTTTTTGTCAACGAGGCTTCAGTTGTTAAAACTTCTTTAAAAGATGTTGCTCCTTGGGGAGTATTATTGAAAAACAGCGAGAATTAGGACTTGACACATCCCTGAAATATTGAATGTTTGCAAATGCATAAAAGAACACTGCCTGCTCAGGAGATGTGGCATGTTAGTGTGCTTCAAATAACTCTTACTTCAGCATAATCATGTGTTCAGTGATACATTTTCATGTCTCACAGAAAAAACACAAAAGCTTTTCCATTTAAACAAATCGCTTTCTGTTATATGGGCATTCAAAGTAATTTACCTGTACATCTATAAAGCAAGTGCAATAAATACATTTGTCTTGTATTTGGATTCAGCTCTACAGAATAATTTTCTCCTTTCAGCAAAGGGAAAATATGAAAGATGAACAGAAGTGAATGTTGCAATATTGCATTGTGACGAATTCATTCAATTCAATTTTCTAAGGGAAAATATTGTGGCATCAATATTCAACTCCATGCCTTGGAGTGCTATCCTTGGAGTGCTATTCTATACAAGTTACATATAGAATTGTATTTTTTTCCTGTAAAAGATAAAAATGCAGCTACATTCAAATCTTAATAATTATTCATGAAACTACTTTTCCCCCTCTTCTTTCTTCTTTTTCCTTCTTACTTCTTTCTTCCTTCACCCTTTTGCTCTCTTATCTCTTCTCCTCTCTCATATCTTCTTTTTTTTTCTAAAAGAGAAAGTAAACAGGAACATGATAGCTGCCAGTAAAACATGGAATAAAGGGAAGAAAATTCACAGAAAAATGCAATTTTCAAATGGCTATGTATGTCAATGACCAACAGGAAAGCCTTCAGTTTAGAAAACATACACACAGACAGGAAAGCAAGTGGGTGGCATCAAAGTGATGACACTTTGCTTGTTAAATAAATGCACAAAATTGCACATAGGTTTAAACACGTAAAAGCCTCATGTATTTGTTCTTTATTGCATGGCTGCTTTTTCCCCTGCTCACTCACTGCTCCTTAATAGTCAAAAGAGAGAATTTTTTGACTACAAGACTTCATCTACTCCAATTTTTAATGACAATAAAGACATCAAAGTTGTGTGAAAAAAGTCTTAAAGCATTAAACCCCAATATTCATTAGTGTTGAGGAAAGCTCAGTTACAGACATCCACAGCTGAGTGAACATACCTGAATGCACCATCATGGTCATGAGCACTCAATGCAATTGCATGCAAATTAATCCAACGTTTTACTCAAAATTCTGCAAATCATGTCTGCTAATTGCAGGTTATCCCCACTATTTTTGGGGATATAGTCCAGTTTGGAATAAGCAGCTGTAACAGTATTAAGGCTTCAGGAACTAAGTTGGAGTTCTAAGCTCTCACCAAACATATAATTAGCGAAATTAAGTTGAATCTTTGCAAAAATATCTTTAAAACTCTATTGTGGCTATGGCAGAGAAAATATTGGCTCTGTCAGGTATCTCCACTCTGAGGAAAGTGGGACAATTTCTGCAGCTGAAGAAGCCTTTAGAAAGTCCTTTAAAAATGAGGCCAAACTCTTCAGCTACAAAACAGGTGCAGTGCTCACTGATTTTAGAATGCTGCTCATGTTGTACAATTGGAGAAAAAAGTGCCATGGTCAAAAAAAAAAACAGATTAGCTTTTTTGTCTAATAGTACTAGAACATCAATTTGTGCTCATGTGTGGATGTACAATGATGCAAAATTTTAAGCTGTTCAACTGACGATTCAATATAATTTTTAATACTTTTCAGTGTTTGATTTCCTCCTTCAGCTTTCTCCCTTATGCTGTGCCATGCCTCAAGTTTCATAGAGCTGGCAATGAAGTTTTGGAGGAAGAAGAATCTGGCTCTTTGATTGCAGCTTCTGCTTTCCAAAGCACAGCAGGTTTGTGCCTTGGAATAAGGCAAAGGTACAGAGTATCTGCACAAAGACTTCCTACTTTTTTTCTAAAGAAACTCTTACGCATTTTCAGAAGTCAGATTCTAATGATAGAATATGATTCTGAATTTGTGTGAAATGTTTTCTATTCCATGTAGTTGTAATGTAGATTTTGTGTGTTACCATGCAGGGTATATAATCATCCTTATCCTGAAAGAACCGACAGCTCAAGCGTTTCTTTCCTCTCAGGAATACTAAGCTTTTCATTATTGTTTGGATTTGGATATTAGTCCTAAAGCCTTTTCCCAGCCAATAGTCTCCTGGAGTTTCTAATCTGTTGTTGGATTGCTGAGATACTTTTTTATTTACCTGTGGCAGACACTTCTCATTTGAATGGCTTGTCTACAGTCAGCTCTGACTGCTGGCACTAGTGACATCCTTGATGAGTGCTGAGAATGTCACAGTCTACATAAAAACATTTTGGAAAAATTGATGGACATGAAAGACATTTTTGTAGTTTTATTGAATGGTAGTTAAATTTTTTTTAAAGAAACAAAACAAACAAACAAACAAAAATCCACCCACCGAAGAAAACCCCAAACCAAATAGTGATATTGGAAGAGGTGAATTAATGTATTTTAATAAAATAGTTTGATAAACTGAAATGTGTAGTTATTTGTTTTCCAATAGACATAAAAACCGTTTTCTTTTGAGACGTTGATACAGGTCATTACAAATGCGATGCGGAAAGAAGTCCCAATCAGATAAAATTACCAGGCAGGTAAAGTGTCCATCTCCTGTGTTGCTGACGTTCAATGATGTGCTCTCCCATCTACCTCTCATCCACACAAGTTGTTTTTCAGGAATAGTTACTGCCTTTTAAATTAGTGCATTTTGTCTTCATTAGCAGCTATCAAATTTAACCAAGTGCTTGTTAATCACCAAAACATCAAGCTTTCCACTTAGCAATGTGTAACAATAACTCAGACAAAAACATACACCAGAGCAAGAAGAAACATAGCTGTTGCAAACTCAGGTATTTCCGAATCACAGAATATTTTGTATCGGGGCTGTTTTAAAACCTGCCAACAGCAGGTAAGTGCATGCCTCCTCAACAGTCTGGCCTGCCACTCACATCTCATTTTTCCATTTGCTTTTCACAAGAGTTTACCTCCAGTCCAAGGTCCTGCCCTTACCTTCAAGAGACTCCAGGCAGGATTCATCAGACCAGCTGTAGACTCCTACATCTGAGTGAGTCATCACAGGCTCACGGTGCTGTCAGAGAGAAATAGGTTCTTGGTGACAGAAATCTCATCCTGAGGTCAGTGCCTAAAATAGAGCAGGAAAATTTTGCCCAGCAGTGCTTGTTTCTTTTTGTGGACTATATTTGGTAAGATGAATTCCACCCGCGCACAACTGAACTTCTGCAGCAAAGGGAAAAAGTGGTCTGCAAACTCTAAACACCAGCTGAATTATTACAGGAGTCACCCTACTGCAAATATTTCCCCTGCTGGGACTGACTAAGTGAAAAGACAAGTGACAAACATATTAAAAGACCTAATGAGTGTTGGAGGAGGTGCTGGCTACAGGGAGAGCTGGATGTGAATGTAGAGGACATGGCAATGTAGAGGGAGATATGAGCCCAACTGCTTTTCCCAATTTGGTAATCTGCCACGCAGCTC
This sequence comes from Acanthiza pusilla, assembly GCA_036630365.1. Classification (NCBI taxonomy): domain Eukaryota; kingdom Metazoa; phylum Chordata; class Aves; order Passeriformes; family Acanthizidae; genus Acanthiza; species Acanthiza pusilla. The sequence goes on from JAXCHO010000164.1 coordinate 54,863,440, forward strand.
TTACTTTATCTAAGCATGAGTGTAGTCCTGTTCAATGTAAAGGCTATATTTAATAAGCCTGTGACACTGGCATCCTACTCCTCTTCTCAGAACAATTGAAATATTTCATATTAAATCAGTGCATATGTTGTTCCTGGTTATATCTGAGATCGCTTAGTACTCTATATCATCTGAAAATAACTGCTTGGGACATAACAACTGCTGATTTTTATGGTACAGAGTCCTGCTGAGGATAGAGAATTTTCACATAAAATCTCTTGCTTTTAGAATTTGGTTCTCTATCAAGGCTAGCAGAGAGTGTTTTCTGACTTCTGTGGCTATAAAAATGTGCATCGTGATTATTTTTCTCTATACTATCACTTGACAAGAAGAGATGGATGTTTCTGGGTCTCCTCAGTGGAATATTAAAAGCCAGAACACAGGGAATTTCCTTCGTTACCTAAACGTCTCCTGGCTACAAAATAGGCTATTAGTATTCTTTGCACATCAGCTAGGGGCCTTTTGTAAAAGTATACCGCTGTTTATAAAAACATGTCTGTCAATTTAATAATTAGGCAGATATCAGCTTTCATTCTGTGGATCAGAAATAATGTACTGATTATCTAATGCTATATTTTTTTGCAGACTGATTGAAACACTGTAGTTGACTCCAAGCTTTCTGATTTCATTACCATTAATACAATTTTCTGTTCCTCTCTCTCTCTTTTTTTTTTTTTTTTTTTTTTTTTTTTTAAATAGCTATTGGTGCTTAGGTGTTTATCACCATTGTTTTGCAATCTATGCCAGGGCTAGGTATTACTTGTCTTTTTATGGCTACACCAGTCAACATGGTTTTGGATGAATGAGAATCATGAGAATTAGTAGATTGTTAATTGATTATAAGACAGTGTTCAGTGATTTAACTGATTGTCTTCTAATTCAAACTGGCAATACTGGACAAAAATTTCACTGACCTAAAAAAGTTATTTTGATCTGTGTTGCAAGTGAGTGATTTTGGCCACTTAGAGAATCACCATTGAAGTGATTAACAAAAAGAAGGTTTTAATAGGAATTTAACAGACCTCCATGACAAGTTTCACTCTGTTACTCTACATAGATGAAGATAGGAAAATCAGATTAGAATCAGTTTGGAATTATTTACATAGAGACCAGGAATGCGAAAGGGTAAGAATGCAAAGGATAGAGATACATAAAGATAAGGGTGCAAAAGAGTTTAGGAGCACTTAATCATTGATTAATTTAATTTTTTTTAAAGGTGTTTCAATGGAATTTTCTACGATTGTAACAGTGACATAATTATAGAGACATGATAATTCCATTCACACTGTAATTAATTCACATGCACACAAGCAAAGAGATGTATGGATCAATACCTGTGTTTATACATTGTTACCTCCATGTAAATATATCAATCAAAAACTCACCTCAAGTTCAGTGAAATATGTCAAATCCCCTCGTGTTTCTCATCAGGCATGGGCTGCACCTTGAGGAATGTCCTGTGGGGTATCTATCAAATATATCTATCAAAAACTCACCTCAAGTTCAGTGGAACTCGTCAAATCCCTTTGTGTTTCTCATCAGGTATGGGTTGCACCTTGAGCAATGTCCTGTGGGGTATCCACCTAAGGCTTGTCACCAGCAATGGTCTTTCAGATATTGCCAGCTGAAGGGTCTGTGAGCTTCAGGAGCTGTCCCATTCATGGTGAGGTGCTGGTGCAGCCTATGGTCCCGGAGAGCTCAGAGGGCCTCGCTGAGGACAACTCTTCATAGGGTCTCAAGAAGATTGGTTTTAGTCATCTGTGACATCTCCGTCCTCATGTTGGTAATTATTGGAGTTTACAATCGTTTTGGAATTTGTTTTCAAAACTCCAGCAGCAGTAGTAAAATGGATAAAAAAGCCTGGGTGCTAGAGAAAACCAAGCAGTAAGATGTCACTTCTAATTCTTCACAAGACAGTTTCCCAGGCTTGCCAGAGTAAGGCCAACATTTTGATGGGAGAAGAACCATTGCAGAGCAAGCACTCAGCATTTGAGTGCTTGAAATTTAACTTCCACACATCTCTTGGTCTACCATTCCCTCTTCTAAGCCCATCTTGGGTTGATGAACATTTTTAATACTATTTTAGGACATCTCCTGTCTTCCAAATACAACTCAGAGTTCAGCTACTTGACTCCACACTCAGCTCTCTCTACTCAGGAACTTTTGTGGGTGCCTGACTAGTTACAGTAATCTCATGAAAATTAGTGGCTTATAAAACAGTCTACAGTTTGTGTGTAAGAAAGATAGTTGACCATCATGGTGTCTTCACCCTATGATGTCTTCTTTATTTATAAAGAAATGGAATGACAGAATTTACTCAGATAAAACTTGCCAGTTTTCTTGCCTGAAAATAACAGAAGTTATCAAATTTGTTTCTAGATTTCAGTGAGCACACAAAACTTCCATCAGCTGCATCTCTTCTTATTGCTGAACTTCAATCAAACACATTCTGGATGTCCAACAATTAAAGCATTAAGTTGAGCTTAATGTCTAATTGGAGAGAATTTTCTTGGCAAGTACAAAGGGGCACTGCCTTCAGTCATGTTAGCTTTCAGTAATGGAGACAGGTAAGCTAATCCTTTCTTTCCAGCCAGACTACTCTGAAAATAGGCCAGCTCCCACTGGGAACAAAAGATGCTCCTAGAAAAGTCTGTAATTAGACAACTTCAACTATTCTACACAAATGTCTCATTAAAGCTCCACTGTGATCAAGCCTGTTGATGCATAAGACAGACAAACACCTCAGCTGAAAGCTGTACTTTCTGTGACTCATTCTCTGAAGCAAATTTTGCAGAGACTGATTATCTCTTTAGTCCAAACGTGTAGCCATTCTTCCTCATTGATAACCCAGTCAAATATTTGTTGTAGCTGCACAGAATATTTTACAGTAATTTAGAAGGATCCAATAACTTGGATTAGCCCTGAGAAAGGCTCATGCAGGACTTGCAGAAAAACTTTGTAACTCTTAGTTCATTCATCTCTGATGTAGGCACTGCTTGCGGTTGGGCTTGCTCTCTCACTCAGAGTCAGTGCCAAGTAGATTTTTGGTCAAAGTTTATATTTATATGCTAATGTTAAGTCTCATATTTCAGAAAGTAAGGTCAGAGTGATGAAGCACGGGAGAAAGAAGAGCAGATATGGTAATTTGGTTAATTTTTTCTAATTTATTCACAGAGCTCAGAATTGTCTTTCTTTTTACAATACAGCTGTCTTCAAGTGAAAGTCAAATTATCTGTTCTGAAATGAAGATTACAGTGATTAAGCACTGAAATCCTAATTTTTGACTCTGATTCCTGATTTGACACTTCCCGTCACACAAAAACTTATCCACTGAAAGCAATGATGGTTTCTGCTGGGCACAGGACCACAAGGTAACTCTGATGAGCTTGCTTCTTCTTTGTGAGATTACAAAATCAATTTTCCTCTTTCAAATGTGATGGTGTCAACCCCTGCCAGTAGCTTGTATCTAGGTTATGTGTCTTTCAGCAGGAAAAGGGAGGCAGAACAGCAATCTGCTTCCCTGCACTTTGGCTAAATAACCATCAAGGCTAAAGAAAGTTTATTTTTCCAATAGAGAAGTCCTTGAAGGCCAATGACAAGCAGTTAAGTGAGTTATGGCTTGCTCACACTATATTTTTTCCTAACTGACTCAGCATTTCCTTGGAAGGAATCTTGACCTTATTAAAATGAACTGGGGAAAATGGAAGAGAAAAGTGAAGCCTGTAGCTGAAAATTTGAGGTTTTACTTTCAGATGTTCACAGAGAAAACATATGATTTTGATGTCAAGATAATCAAAAGAAATTTCAAGAGAAGAGTTGTATCTGCAGTCGAAGAGGAACAGAGAAAGGGCCATGCTTGTGAAACTTTATTTTGTATAGGAAACAATTCCACATTTTATGATGAATACAGTTATTTCTACACTATCTCTAGACTTTTTCTTCTAGGGATTTACCAGAGAGTTTTGATGTTCAAGGCTTGTTTTGAAGCTCTCTGTGCTGCAGTTTTCTGTTACAGATCCTGAGGACTGACAGATGCTCTGATTCTTCTTGGTGCAGTGCCAGCAGTGGCAGCAGGTAGTGAACTACCCTGCATGCTGCCAGCCCAGATGGCATGTCCACACATTAATTGGTTCTCAAGAGTCAGTCCTCCTGAGTCCACCCATTTGTTGCTTTCGTTGACTACTGCCTTTTCTCATTAATCAGTGTTTGCTTCTGCAAACTTCTGTAAAGCTGGCCTGCAGCAAGTAAAACTAGAAATATGGCTTTGTGTAGCGTTGAAGTTCAAAACTAAATGGGCTGCAAAATAAGGATGACTTCCTAACTTTTACAGTTAGCGCATGGGAGAGTGAAATGTTGTCTCAGGAAATGATCACAGTGCATTGAGGACTGGAACCTGAATAACTGACAGAGAGAGACTTGGGTCTCTCCTCCCAGGCATGTTCTCCCTCTCCATCCTCACTGTGCAGATTGAGCTCCTGCTCAATGTGTTAATTCAAAGTTTGCAAACATGTACCTTTTCTCTAGAAATATGGCTGGAGAGGAGCACTACTGGTCATTTCACTCTCTTCAGACAAAAGTAGGAAGAGCTATGAAAAAAAATCAATTAGATTTATCAGTTCATTTTCAGTGTCTTTTTTTGCTTTAAATGCTTCCAAGTAGAATGTAATTCCCATTATCTCCTTTATACTGTAAATCGCCTGCTAGAAGTCTTTCAACTACTCCAGGCTTTTATATTTCTTTATGCTCAATGATTATCTCAAGACAGACCTATCTCCCTACCTCAGTTGTTTTTTTTTTTTAATATGTTTCTAAATAAGCCATTTTTAGGCTTGCAAATATTGATCCTACCTGCTAGACACTTGCTTTTGTTTTTGACTGAACTAGACTGATTTCTTCTTCAGGCAGGGTCTTGGTCAAACTTTGGACACATAGTTTATACACAATGATAAATAATGAGATGAGATAATAAGCAAATAAGAAATAATTTTTTTATTACTAGAGCTCGTTTTAGGGCTGGAAACAGGCTCTGCCTTCCCTCCAAGATCCAGCTGCAGCATTGCTGTGAGGGCAGCAAGAATGCAAAGGGCAGCACCACAGTTTCTCTTTGGCTCCCTCACCCTAGTAGGTCCCTCCCTCTCCCCCAGGGCTGTTTCTCTCCTGCTGCAGTGCCTATCTGCTGTGCTGCTCCTCCTGTGACTGTGAGGTCTGGGGAAAATCGCTTGAATTGCCATCACTGTTATTAATCACTTGGTCTAGATTACTTTCCCTATTGACCCCAGGTTTGGTACATGCTTTCCTGTCTTGGAAGAGTGTTATGTGGAAGGAATTGGTCACTGTGAGTGCTCTTGCGTTTGGGGTGTTGGAAGAAAGGTTACAGCACTGAATTAAAGAATGCTGAGTGTTGGTGCCTTGGCTGTGGAGTCTTCCTTCCCCCTTCTATTCTTAAAAATTGTTTTTATCTTCTCAGAGGGAAAAAAAGGAGATGGAGACAAGAGGGGTCCTTTGCCAGGTCCTCACAGCTCTGCTGGTGAGCTTTCTTGCTATCAAAAACTATTTTCCTATTAATCCACAGAGTCTCTATTCTTCTTTCAAGAACATTACCCTGACAGAAGTGCTGTACAACAATAGCTCTTCAGAGAACTGTTCACACATCTCTTCAAAATGTATCCCTGATAATTCGCTTTGATGCTACACCTCCAGAGCTGCCTCCTGCAGTGTCAGCATTTGTTTGATCTTCTAAAGAAGAATATGGAGCAGAGAAAAGAGCTTGTTCTGGCTAAATCCAGAGGAGAATCCATCAGTCCCTCAGGGTTGTTTCCACAACATCTATGTAAGGTTTCACCATGTGAACAGTGTGTGTGTGCTGTCTTGAGCACCACACTACGGCCTCAGCTTTGAGTGTCTCAGTTCCAGAGCTGGGTCATATCCAGTGAGCTTTGGTGCCCAGGGAGGTGTACCATGTCTGTACCCACCAAAGTTGTCCACCTTTATAACTGAATTGATCTGAGATAATCGTTCACATGGAATCTGCTTTGTGTGAAATGATCTTCTTGAACCGCAGGTATCTCCTGCACAGCTAATTGCTGCTCTAAGTGCGATGACTGTATCGCCTGCAAAAGCCAGCTCTGCAGAGAAGGTATCTGATGTTTGCACAGGTCAGGGAGGTCCTTTCTTCTTCTCTCCATGCCAGAAGGCCAGGTGAGGTGAGAGGGTGAGACATATGTCCAGAGTAGCCCTGAGCCATTCTGACCTGCTGCAGTTTGACCCTTGTTCTTGCTGGTGGAAGTAAGAGCAGCATTCAAGAGCTCTGAGCTGAAAATGAGAGCAGGTCTAGTAAGGACCACAGAAACCAACCCAGTGCACATCCGTCCTGGGGTTACAGGCCCTTCCAGGGACAGAGACATTTAAACCCAATACATTGCTCTGTAAACTTAATTTGATCACATCCTTAAATGTTTAGGTTACTGACTGCCTTAAACCTACTCCCTCCCCTACAAATTATCACCTCAGTATGTAAAACCCTTTAATAAAAAAGGTCTTTCAGGCACATATGTCCCCTCTGACATGGAGATCTACACTTGTTAAAAATGAATGGAAAACCTTACTCGAATAAAGGAACTCCTGATTTTGTGTCTCTGAGCTGTGCATGTGTGAACTCACCAACGTGGCACACCCTGGAGAGCTTTTCAGCAAGAAAGGAACTTGTCTGCAGCTCTGAGCCCTACTGGAGCCTGAGACTTGGGCTTGTGCCCAGCTCAATGAGCTTACACCTCTGCAGATGCAGCACAGGCTCTGTGTGTTAGGGTGACCATTCCTATGACGCACAGCATGCTGAAAATGTATATCCAATAATAGTGAAATTGTTATAAGACCCAGTAAAATGAGAAAGTCTTATGATATTGGGATATACAAGGACTAACATAACTTCCATAGTCAATTAAAAAAGAAGTAAAATCAGGTATAGAGCACAATTCTTTTGTCACTCTGAATTTCAATACTCATTATCTTTCTTTCTTAAAAGGGAAAGTTTTGCCCACACCATGCACAATTTCACGTAATGTGTTTTCTCATGTATTAATGCTGTACCCATATTCTTGTTTGGCTCTGAGAAAGTGCTGGTAGACATTTTAAGAGAAACTCTGGAGAGTTATTCACATTACCATCAAAAGAAAGGATTTTCTATCTTCACAGTTTCTCTGTCCTCTAGCAAGACCTTTTGCTGGAAATTAAAGGACAACTCCTGTAGTTCTCAAAGGTGTAGCATAGACTCCCTGGAGGCAGAATTTATGAAATAAAAAAAGCCACAGAAAAGATCATGAGACAGAAAGGGCAAAAGTGGAGTGGAAGAGGGAAAAAACTTACCATCAAGACTGTACATCCACCCAGCAGGGACAAGTGCAGAGTTGAATGAAGCAGGTCTGAGAGAGAAAAGAAATTACTATCAAGGTAAATATGTGTTTTGATGTTTTGCCAAATGAGTGGGTGTTCACAATGGACGAAGGAGAGCGTAAGTGATTTTGTAGGTGGTCCTAGGAAATGAAAGAGAGCCTGGGGATGGTGGTGAGAGGAGCGGATGTTCAGGAGGTTTGAGACTTTAATGCAGCCTGAGTAAACAAGCAGAAATCTGAACATGAATTTGGGTCTGCTCAGACTTCTTAAGGATAAATCCCATGTTACTGTGCTGTTAGACAACCTAGGAAAGTCTTTGGAGATTCATTTGTAAGGAAGGAAGTACATGGATGTTTTTGCAATGTAAAAGGATGAGAAATAAAAGCCAGATGAGGGATGCAGGATTTCCAGTCCTGTGTGAACTTGTTTTAGTAGGTAATTAACCTCACTGGAAAATCTCAAATCCTTATTTCTGCCTTGAATTTTCCAAACTTAACTTTCAGCTGCCAGCCACTGAATTACACTGTGCTTTTAGCTGATGCCTTACAGATCTTCCAAGTGCCATTACATGGTCTTGGGTGATTTTTTTTGTTTGGTTGGTGTGGTTGGGTTTTGATATATTAATCTCATGTGGTGGACATAAGAAAATATTTCCTTCCGCAGTTCATTTATGTGTGTTTTAGGAGGCATTTGGATTATCTTTTACTCCTAAAAAAGCTCATAAAACACTTTTATGTTTCTTAAAAGTGGACAGATCCTTAGTATAAAGAAGGGTGAGGTAAAGGGAAGCTGATGATTGTTTCTTAACTTATTATAACATTTCAGAGCAGGTGCTGTAAAAACTGGGGCTGAGTTTGGCCCATTCACACTCTTGGGCTTCTACCTCCTACTTCCAAAATGTGCACCTGATATGAGATACATAATGTAAATTTGAATAAATTAGAGTTCACTTCTCATCTCATATTGTGGTTCATGAACAAAATTTAGAACACAATGCAAAAATGAAAACTTAAAATCCTGATTTAATGTAGATAGCTTTTGTACTTCAGGACAAAGCTTGGCAAGCTGAATGTATTTATTTGCTGAAAACCATCTGCTGAAAAAGATTGGATGCTGAACAGTAATTCTAGGTTATTACTGCAATTCTGCAAAGGAAGGAAGTGGGAATTGACTACTTATTTTTCAGCTCCTCTAGACTAAATGAGAATGACAAGCACTGGGAAAAGAAACATGATTTCAAACACTGGGTGCTCTCTCATGGGAAAGAAGCAGAAAAAATTGATGTCTCCAAGTAAACTACTCATTAGGATGGACAAGTGTATTAAGGAACCTATGGCTGAACAACAGGAGTGACTTTAATCAGAATTTTTTCTCTCGGTGTATAAAAATATCAGCAGTGAAGGCAATGCCACAGGCCACTCCTTGGTGAGATAATTTTCTACACAGGTTTTCTTGAGAGCCAGACCATGGCAAGTTGCCAGAGCTATTTCTGCAGTCCCTGGCTTGTCCTTCACTGGGGCAAGACTGTTCACAGAGGTGAAGGTAGGAACACAATCCTCTTTTGTCATGCAGCATTGCATTGTTCATTATAAGCGTGACTGTGTCTCTGGCTGCTGCTCTAAGCCTGCCTTGATTATCTTTGCTATCCTTTTGTGTTGCTCAAGTCTTTGAGCTCTCTGAAGGCAAACATAACTTGATGGGCAGAGTGGCTGCTGCTCCACTGCTATTCAGATATTTAAAGGGCAGAAAAGAAGTATATATGTTTACAGAAATGTACAGACCCTCTTACTTAAGACGGTGAGGGATTTCCCTCAGGACAGACCTCTGTTCACAGCCTGCAGTGGTCCCAAGCTGGCCCCAAGCCCTGGCAGCCAAACCCCAGGAAGAGATGAGCACCCTCCAGGCCTTCACAGCATCTTCCAAATGATAAAAGGGCACACCATCATCCTGATGGCAAGCCAGTACAGCCAGCTTTAAAACACGAGCTTTACTCCTGCTTTAGGTCAGGGACACAAGGACAAAAATGTCAAACCTAACAGGGCCCTTGGCTGCAGATCCAACAGTGCAGCTCTTGGCACACAGAGATTTCCTCGGCACAGCAGCATCTTGGTTTGAGCATCACGGAATCTGGTGATTGACGTCCAAAATGAAATCAGACTATCTCTTCCCAAGTCTCCCTATAAAGCTGCTTTTTCAGTCATTTCCCGTCAAGGAAAACAAATCACTAATTTACTGGGTTTGTTTCCCAGTCCTCCCTATTAACCAGAGAAGAGGCCATGGGGAGAGCACTGAGTTTGGCATTCCTGCTGTGCAGTCACAGGGAGCTGTGTCACCTTTGCTGTGCACACACAGCCCAGGGCTGCTCTGCTGGGCTGTGCCAGGCCCCTGTGGCTGTGACAAACCCCGAGAAGGCAAGTGGCTTTTGATGCTCTGGCACCCACTCTGCTGTGGGCTTTAAAAGCAGAGAGAGCCCAGCTGCAGCCTGGGCCAGGACCCTGAGATCACAGCAGGCAGCATCCATCATCTATTGAGCAAGCTTCCACTGCTGCCTCTCTAAGAAAGGAGTTAAAGCACCTCTTTCAAGGGCACAAGTTAAAACCCACATAACATGGGATTTAAGCTGACCTTTTTGAGAAGAACTATGAACTAAGAACTACGAATACCTGAATCTGTCTACAAATATGTGAATTTTAAAATGGCATACAAGTAGCCTTTTCAATGTCTTTGCTGCCTTCCCACTCATGCACTCATTTTTGAAATCCAGGGAAAAAGCTTAATCATGCAGCTCAGGCAGGATAGGTACAAACTGGAACTTTGTATTTTAAAGACTGCCATAAATATGTTACGCAGGTGTATGAATAAGCACTCTTACAGAGCCATGATTGCTTATTATGTTTTCCAAGGAGCTTATTCCTGCAGAAAGGTGGCAATTCATTCACCTCAGTCTCTGTTGGTCTTTAATTTCAGTAATCATTATAATCAGTTTTATTTTTGATCTTTTTTCTGATTTAGGTGACTAAGCAGCACATACATATTTATTGCTATTAACTATTGTTCTGGAAGCATTTTAAAGACTTTTAATTGAAAAGTTAGAGTATACACTTTTTGTGGACAAGATCACCAAATGGGAAAATCTCTTTGTCATTTCCCTGGAGCAGTAACACCAGAAACAACTGCATTTTCTAAGCCGTTGTGAGTGAGGATGTTAGTAATAGCTCAATTTAACAGGATTTCTGTTTTGTAGGAAATTCTGACATTTGGAAACTTGTTCTCATTCTGATCCAGAATAATTTGCAGTGCCTTTGGAAATTATGAAAAGGTCTGGGCCATTTTATACAGCATCATTCCCCATTTCTAGGAAATCTTGTATTGCATAGTTAAAATAAAGTAATTTCCATGTCAAAGTGTCATTAACTTTTTGGTAATGCTTTTTCTATGCAAATTGCTGCTGAAAAGAGTAAACATCCTGGAGTCAGACTGAATGTCTTCTCTTTAAGTTTCTTTTCTTGTGGTCCCAGAGGGGAGCTGTGGTGTGCTGGGGAAAAGTGAGCATTGCAGAAGCTGCTGCTTTTCGCTTCCCCAGAATTTTTTAGCACAGAGCTGGAGAAGTGCTGGCTTTTCCCATGATAATAAGGCAATTCTTTATTCTCTGCCTCGAGGAAAGTGATGCTGTGCCACTGAAGTAGGTGTCACATGGGTTCAGAGATCTTGAGGAGCATGGGAGGACACTGATGGAGGAAGGGAAGATGCAGCCTGCAGTAATGGATCCCAGATAAGGAAGATGGCAATGAGAAATGAAGAGAGAACCAGTGCAGCACACAGTGATGGCACCTCAAAAAAGCAAGAAAAAGAAGCTCCTGTCACAAGAAAAAAAAAGGGGGGTTTTGGTTGATGTTAGTTGAGGACATTTCTTGGAGGTAATAGATAGTTTCCTTCCTTTCAGGGAACCTGAACATTTCCATTACTCTGTTACTGCAGGGGAAGAAAATGAATAGTCCAGAATTATTCTCATGAGTCAAAGTGACCATGGCTGAGCTTGCTCTTGTAATCTCCTACAGAAAAAACCTCTCTGAGATATCTGTCCTCTTGTCAAGAACACGTTAAAATTGGTGGCTGATTTCATCCTGATTTGGTGTTTCAAATGGAACAGAGTTCCAGCAATTTTTGTAGAAGTGAGTAACCAGAGAGGAGGAGAGAACTGGGTTAATAGACTTTCTTGAGTTTTTTCCTATAAATTCTTGTCATGAACTCCTCATTCTCTTCTCTTGTTCTTCTTCAGCAGGGTGACTTTGCAAAGCACATTGCCTTTGCTTACAAATAACACAAAGCCATGTGACACAAAAGAGCCTTTTAGTGAACAATTCAAGAAAAGATTGTCAGAGAGTCCCATCCTCTGTCCCCTTACACTGCCCCAGAGGTTGGACTGAAACTAGAAGGTGTCATAAAACAATTTATGACGGCTGTTGAGAAGACAGAAATTAGAATTTGGCACATCCCTTGTGGCGTCTCTGTGTTTGATGTGGGCTGTGTGTGTAAAGAGGACCACGGCAGAGGAATGGAGGAAACTTCTCAACAGCTCAGCTTCTCCCTGTCAAAAACAGCAGAGCTGCTGCATGACCTCCCTGGGTATGGCGCACACCAGACATGTCTGACTGCTCTCCTCCCTGAAATCCACCTCTGCCCACAGTGATAGCTCCCCTTTTTCTGACTTTCTGCCTAAATGACAGAAAGCCCTGGTTCCTGTGATCGAGGCTGTTGAAGTCCTTTTTACTAGCCCTGATTTAATTACCTCTTTTTGCAGGTGTATTTTCTTCCACAGGCAGCTCTCCTGTCCACATCTGCTTCTAACTACAGAGTGGGGTGGCTTCTTTCTCTGAATTTGAAAATAGGTTAGCCTGTAGCCTGCAGTATGTTTCTTTCATCTAAGACTTAGGTCTTAGACTCACCATTAGCACCTTCCAGTTCAGCATCCTCCATGGACAATTGCTTTCTTGTTTTCTCTATTCATCTTTAAATAAGCATGGCTGATAATTGTAGCTAAAAGTGCATTTTTTCCTTGTTTTCAGTTCATCTGTCCACAAAAAATTAAATAACTTTTTCCAATTTTTTTTTAATCTAATGTCAATAATTACTCTTCAACATATTAGAATAAACTCAAGCATATTCTCACACTGTAATCCATTTATGTTGGCATTTTTTCTCTTTGGGTTTTTTGGTTTTTTTCCAGGTTTACCTGAAAATTTCTGAAGTTTTTTTCTTCCACTTCTTATGCAACTATGATTTGTCATGTCAGGCTAATGCCATGAAAACCAGTACTGAAAGTATTGCTTTTTAAAAAGAACCCTCATTCATTAATCATGATGTCATATTAACTAGTTAATGTATAAAGGCCTTTGGGCACTTATGAATCTGTCATTTCAGAAGATCTAAAACGAAGCAATAGTTTTTCAGGCAACCAAAGTAAAATTCACCAAGGGCAAAATTTAATGTTATGCAACTGTTCCAAAAATATTCATTCTATACAGGGAACAATACATTTTATAGAAGTAAAAATCAAAACACACTGGAGAATTTACATATGAAAGCCTGGTTGCTTTCTAGGCAGAATGTCAGTTCTGTATTGAATCTTTATCATTCTGAAGGCCTCTTCCTTGCAATCAAAGAGGCCTTTAAAAAAAAAGGAAAACGTGCTTGTTAAAGTTCTCAGGTGTTTTTTTAAGGTCATATATATTAATACTTAATTTATAGCAGAGAAATATATCATATGAATGACTCTAATACTTTTATGATAATCTGAGAGATACCTTACCGAACAAGCAGTCCCACAGATTTTAAGGGGTTTTGTGTTACTTAATTTGATTTTGTGATCCGAGTGATTATTACTAGCCTGCAAACAAAATAAATCAGGTTTTGAATCTCATGTGGAGTTTGTCACTATCATTAGATAAAATTCCTTTTGATACATTCAATACACAAATACAACAAAAGGTACAAAAATATTCTTTGTCAACAAAGAAGCCGCTTATACTGGGAAAAGGCTGCATTGTGATAAATTATGTGATGTGGAAGCACAGACTTTCTAAAGGAAGAAGAGAATAAGTGAAGGAAAAAAAAACAAGCTAGAAGAGTGACCTGAGATGTGACCTGTCAGTGGCTCACGCCTTGACCACCAAGTCCTGTTGAAAAATTATTTTTCTGACCTATACAAAGCAGTTTGCCACTACTTTGTTGTGGGTTTGTTTTTGTTTTTGTTTTTTTTTTTTTTTGTTTTGTTTTTTTAAGAAAGAAAAATACCTATTTCGAACAAGTTTTCAGGTAAGTGTTCAATGGCAGCGCATAGGAAATGAGCCTGTGACCTCCAAACCAGGTGACCCACAAAGCAGGCTTGCTAGAATTGCTCTGCTGTACATTTCTGTGCAGTCTCTGATACCTGCTCCAGTGCATGATAAAGAGTTCAGTATGGCATTACAAGTCAAATCAATTATTTATTCTGTGTGAGTCTTGAATTCATTACCTTGTATCTCCATGGAGCACAGGGGTATGGCTACATAAATAAATTACTGTGAGATAAGATAGGTTGTGCACTTAAAAACTATCAGCCGGTCCATGGAACTTGCCCACTTGCACACTTTTACTCTTGAAGAAATTTGCCATAACTTGCTTCTCAAAGTTTATGGCTGGACCTGGTGGTCTTAAGAGTCTTTTCTAACCTAAGTGAGTTAATGATTCTATGATTCAAAACATGTGAACTGCCTTGCAGGAGAGCTCCTAGAATTGGTTATTCTGAGGCAGCTGACATGTTTTATAACCACAGGGGTCTTGATGTTTTTATAACTTTGCAATGACTCCCAAAACGTGGGAATGAGAACTGTACGCTGTTCTTACCTCAGTGAATGAAGTTTTACTTAGTTTACAGCTGTCCAACAAAGAACTGAGTACTATTTAAGAGTAGAATATTTTCTGGCAAATACTCAGGATATTCATAATTGACAATTTAAACTGTAGTTAACATGGCTGACAATTACTTGTAAAGTTTATTTAATCCGTTCTCTACCTAAAGATGGATCAACAAAACATTTATCATCCTCCACAACAGTTTGCCTAACTTTTTAAGTTTCCATCACTGTGGAAACTGTGTTTCTTTCCGTTTCTTTCCCTTTCACTGCGAATTGAAAATCCTTGTAAGTCAGAATTGTAATTAACAAGTTTTCCTGGTGTCTGAATATTCTTCGTCCTATCTGCCACACATATGAATTACACAATCTGTTGTTCCCCACCCTGCCCACCCTATCACTCTTTTTTATCTTTAGACCCTTGCACTTGATGAATTTCACACACACTGAATTTCATCCCAATTTTGGACCATTGCATTTGTCAGGGTCATTATTAAGTTGTTATCCCCTCCTACAGCCTATGCTCAGTCATTTCCAGCTTTGTGTTATCTGCACTTTTAAAGAGTTTACTGAGCATTCATCATCCAGATTATAAAGTGAATAATTATTCAGACTTCTGGAGAGCCCTGCTCAACTCTTTCCCTTCTGTCAGTGAATCCAATGAATTACTCTCTGGAAACGAGTAGCCAAACTCTTTTTTAGCATTTTAATTTAGAACACTGAGAGTCTGTCCTAAGGCAAAATTAATAGACGTACCAAAACCTAGATATGTGGTTCCTACTTTGTCTTTCCATCCACAAAGAGTGATGATTCTGTTATACAAGGGAATTTTTTTGGTAGAATAAAAAAAGATTATATTTAACAGCTCTGCATTATATGGTCCTTGTTTCCTTGCAGTTGGTGAATCAATCCCTTTGTAGCTCTTCTTTTTAAAGATAGACATGGTCTTTGGTTTTATAGAGTGTTTTGGTGCTATAGCTATTGCTGCTGAATCTTATAAGCATCATTAGGTGTTCCAAAATTCCAGCCAAACCCAGCCAACAGGATGTTGTTCTGTGCACTGGAGAATGAAGCGTTCAACTTGTGTGTTCCACTGAGCAGCTCAGTGAACAGGAATACTGAAAATTAATCTGTTCCTCTTGATTTACATTGAAGAACCTGGAAACACAATATCTGTTTCCATTTGGATGTTGCCTTTACTCTGCTGATAAGAAAGCATTGCACAAGTGATAAGAAAAGCATTATTCATTTTCAGGATGATATCGAAATCTAATTTAAAAAGTAAAATCTCTTTTGTCTTTCCCAAGATGGTTCTTTCTGTGGCAATGTGCTCCTGTCCTGGCTATGATTAATTGCTTTTATTCATTAGTTACAGACTATTTTAGCTCATTCCTATCATACATATAGACAAAAAGTCAATCCCCCATTGGTATATTAAGTAGAGTCTAGTCCACTTACTGACTCAACCTGCAGTAGAGTTGGAAACATGCAGGTAAAACACTTATAATCCCTGATTCTCATAGCCAACCACAGCTAAAAGTCAACTGAGGACCCCGGTGAGCTTTCACGAAAATGAGCAATTAATATTGGGTATTTTGTTTCTCTGCTCGGTGACTAGTCTTCCATGGCACTCTTGTTCAGAAACTACAGACCATAAAACCAAGAGATGATTGTGGCATATTTGGGTCACTTCAGAGGTCAGTCAATTTTGGCAGCTGAATTCTCTGTGGGAAATCTAAATCTAATAAATAATGGCCTCTTTTACATTATTGTTAGTTCCAGCACTCTGTAGCATAACAGAATGTTTGATCTCAACCTTTTTTTTTTGTTCCTTTAACTTAGTCAATAAGTTATACTTTTGCCTTATTTTTTCCTCTCTATGTTTTGTAATCAGACTAAGTCAAAAGACATGACTGCATTCCCCATGTCATTAAAATTCTGGTTAGTTTCTCAATTTTTCATCTTCCCTCCTCCATATGCCTCAACCTCTGAAACTCTCAGGTGGTTCCTTCAATATATTTCAGTCCTTGAAAACTCCCATATAGCCACCCTGTAAAGTTACAAGTCCTTTGTTCTTTCATGGTGTATTGCTTGATTTCCCTTGTGTTTGAGGGGTGAATGCACTTACCCTTGATCAGCCCCCTGGTCTGCACTGCACCAGGATTTCTCATAAAGCTGGGTCCTCTACGTATGTTTTAAAATGCTGACTGCCCTCACCCCAAAGGCTGCTTCACATGGCCGTCCTTACAGTTAATCCTCTATCTTTACACTCCAGGGGCTATTCATTATAGAGCTGAATGAATGAATGCACTGGGAAATACCACTAAACCCATGGTATGATCCACAAAGTGTTGCATTCCAGTTTGATTCATGCTGGCTTGAAGGTGAATGAAAACAGAGGTCACTGTATAGCCAGATAGAAGGGTTTGCACACCTTTGGGGACCAGTTTAATTTTAAATGGTGTTTCAAATGTATTTCATGCAGATATTCTTTCTCTAAAGCCAGAGCAAGCCTTTCAGACTCTCTGGAGCTGAGCTCTTCTGCAGCAAAGCTGAAGTCTCTTCCCACAGCTGAAGGTCATGAAAACACCCAGGGTCTGCTCCTCTCAATGTCTTTCCTCATGGGTTGTGACTGGGATAGCCTCTCCTGTATCCCATATGAATGGTGTCTGTATGGTGATAATTAGTTTAGATTGCTCTTCTTCAAATAGAGGCCTTTAGCTGTGATATTGCATACAATCATAGAATCCTAGAATGGTTTGGCTTGGAAAGGACCTTCAACATGATCTAGTCCCAATCTCCGTGCCATAGGCAGGGGTGCCTTCCACTAGACCAAGTCACTCAGACCCTCATCCAGCCTGGCCCTAAATACTTTCAGGGGTGGGATAGTGTGAAACTACTTTACTTCTCAAGGCCTTCGTTTGTTTGTCCTACCAATATGAGGAGCATAAATTAGAAGAAAGACAAAGGAAAGAAAAATTAAAAGGCGACATCATTGTCTTCTATAAATACATTAAGGAGAGAGATGCAGTCCTTATAAGCAGTGTCAGTTGTGTGAAGGAAATACTATTTAAGCTGAAGGCAGTGCAGATGTTAATGCATTGATGAGATCAATTATTGCATTAATGGTTATAAAAGTGACTCTGGAGTGACTTGAAAGCAGAAATACCGGAGACAGGAACCAAACTGGCTTCCAAATGGAACCTGAGACACTTCTGAAGCTGTTCATGAGGTTTTTTGTGGAGACAAACAGTTGTTTTGACCAAGAATATTTCTCCAGGGTCTGTGTTTTTAATTTCTAAATCCTTAGTGACACAAGAGAGTAGTCAGAAAAGTATTCAGGAAAAAATGGGGCAGTGCCCTACACTGCTGAAAGTTTGAAGTTAGCTCAGTTTTGAGATGGAGATGATCTACATTTCTGGAGAGCATTAAAAGCCTTATTCTTTCTGTGTTACTACATTTGTCTCTTTACAAAACAAAAATAAATAAAAAAAGTTTTCTAATGGAAGTGAGAATTCTGTCTCTGCTTTTTTTTTTTTTTTTTTTTTTTTTTTTGTTTTTGTTTTTGTTTTTGTTTTTGTTTTTGGTTTTTTTGTTTGTTTTTTTTTTGTTCCCCACAAAACCATGAGCTGGTTTTATGCAGTTTTTTGAGCTGGTGCCATTTGAAGAACAGTATTGCAGGCAGGGGCAAGGGTTCACTGGGTCAGGGAGGAGAAATGATGGCAGATGTGGTGGTATCATGTGGCTGCCCATTAACATGCACTCCCAAACATGAGCTGTGCCTGCTGATGGATCCTGATAGCAAAGGTCTAACCAGGCTCACCTGGACCCCTGAAGCTATTTTGGAGGCACTGAGTGGAAAAGACAATATGATTTCCTGATATACTTTCATTTGATATTTTTTAACTTGGGCAAAATTCCAAACAATCAGTTTCGAGGAAGATGAGGTAATAATGTTGGAAGATGTGGTTCTCAAACAGCAGGAACACAGATCTGGCGTTTCTACCATCTATGACAGCAGCTTCTTCTCAGCTCAAGCTGAAACTAAAATAAGCATGTCTAAGAAGTAGTCAGATGTAAGTCTGTCTTTAAACTGCCAGGCAGTGAGTAAGATACAATTAATAACTCTCTCCCTAGGGTTCCTCAAGAGGCAAGTTCTTGCTGAACTGCATAAAATATGATGTGATGTTGTGATGCTACTGTGAACCTTGGATTATTTCAACAGAGAATTTATAAGGCTGTTTTATCAACCTCAGGGTTGCAATAAAACAACTGTATTGCTGGGCCAGAAGAATCTCAAGCAAATGATTTAATTGCTCTTAGCAGCTAAAGGAAGTGAATGACAGCTCTTTGAACTTCTTTTCTAATAAAGTTTCTTGAGGAACGTTTCACTGGTGAACTTAGTAACTGGCGTTTTCTGTCTTGTATATGACAATGAAATAAGTGCCTGTACTTTCATGGTGTGTCATCAGTCAGGTGTAAATCAGGGATGAACTCCTCCAGTTTATTGTCATTCTTGCAATAAGAAATTATTTTTGAAGCAGGAATCATCCTATTTTATTTTAGCTGCTGTTCCATTTCTGCTACATTTGGGAAAACTTTATGAGAAATTATATTCACTTCTTCGAGAGCAATAGATAATTCTGTAATGGCTTGGCAAGTAAACAGCATTTCATTATTTCTTTGTGTCATTACGTCATATTAATCCTCTTACAGAGGTACAAATAATCATGAATTCAACACTGGAAACTAATGTGTACTGAAAGACTATTCTTTTTGAAATATTACATCAGATTATTATAAAATGAAAAGAGCTCTGCATACCATGGGCCTGAGTTTTCAAACAGAGCCAAATTTTTTAAGGACATAGGCTTTCAGATCTAAGGAGAAGTGGGGTTTTAAAACCAAGAATTGCCTAAATTTTCCTTCAGGTATCAATGACTTTTCAAAGGATTTGAAATGTTGAACTCTTTTAGAGAACCTGATTATTAATTTCATTTCTTGCTCTTTCAAAAATTGTCCCTAGACTGTACCTTCTTTGTGGCTTGATCAACTTTGTTTCACACCTGTGAATTGCTATTTTCATAGAGATTCATAGCTATAAAACTGTCCTGATAGAAGGCTTAATGCCTTTGAAATTACATTATTGTGTGAACAGATGTGTCTGAATAATATCCCTGGAAGAGGAGGACTTGGTATCTCAAGTATTCATTTTCAGTGTGTCGTTTCCTTTAATGAAATCCTCCAAGGAGTGACAAACTCAGAGATAAACAGCAATTAATAATTCACTGTGGCCAGAGGGAAGGAACAGGCAGTTGCACTTCATTGCACAGATCTAACTAACACACAGCTTGGACAAAAAATTGAAGGAGTTGGTCAGTGGCTAATCCTTCCTCAATTCAATCTCAGTTTGGATAAAATGAGTGTGAAAGCATAAGTGAATCACAAGGCAGTGCAAAGAACAGTATTTCTGCAACCTATGAACACAACATAGAGCCTATTCTACAAGGAACGTTGGTATTCTACCTCACCAGAAAGAGATTCTTTTTAATCATCTGGTGTGTAAAGAGGAAAAAAAAAACCACTGTGAATTCCACTCTGCTTCATGTCTTTTTTGTCTTCTTGAGTCTCACTGTGTTGTTTTTTTTTTCTATACATAATAGCCCCAATTTATTTCATGGAGTTTGCCACCAAGAGGAACAACTATTGCAACTATTTAGTTATTGCATATGCACATACAATATCTCTCCCTCATTCAGGCTCTCTGCAGTCCCTACTGAGGTTAAGTTCACTTAACTTCCTTTCCTTGTCTGTGCCTTTGACCTTGCCTATTGAGGTTAAAGGTGTGAACCTTCCTGTTCTCCTGGAGGAATAAAAAACCTTTTCTGAAGCATGGAGTCCAAATCAGTTGAAATCCATCCAAAATATTCTACTTGTGTCATATCACACCTAGAATTGCTTTTTCTGCCTTTCACCTTAAATCCAGGTTTAGGGGTCACATTTTCTATGTCCTTCCGGCCCACAACAGAAAATCATATTGGAACAAGGCAGATCTGCAGGGATTTTGCAGCAGGCAACCCTAACCCAAACCCCTCTGTTTCCAGGGGTTTGCGCTGTCTTTTCTTGAGACCTACCAATGTAGTTTTCTTCTATTAATTTTTATGGTCTTCTCTTGAACAAAGACAAAATTCTAGTGCTCTGCATAGCTCCTCTGTGATGAGGAGTTCCACAGCTTCCTCTAGTATTGCTTCAGGTTATTTTCATCCTGCCATAAGCTCTTTTCATTTGGTTTACTTTGCCTTTTTACAACCCTACTTTGTTTGCTTTCCCCCTCCCCTCTGAAACATATTTCCCTGTTGCATTTCTTTCTTAGTTCTGACTTTTTAATTTATAGGCTACTGATCTGGTTTATCAGTCCTCATGCAGAAACTATTTGTTTTTCCTCATCCTTCTCAATTTTTGAAATGAGCTCTTTCCAAACTATTATACACTGTAGGGATGCAAATCTTAGCCACTCTTTGATTTGGAAAACTATATATGAAAAATATGTCTACATCTGAAAAAGGTGACTGATACTTTTGAACTGTTCAATCCACATTAAACTACAAGCTACATAGGCTGGGTACCAGATGTCAATTTTCCTTTTGAGTACACCGGCATGAAGTACTGAATAATTATAAGTAATTGAGTATGCAATTAATGCTTAAAACTCACATCCATTATGCAGAGAATTTTCCTGGAAAACAGGTAAACTAGTTACTCATAGATTTCCACAAAGGCAGAACCAGCTTGATTTCTTGTATATTAGCAGCAGTTTGAAATTCTGAACAATCAGGAGTGGGATTTTTTTAAGCTAATTTCTGGTATTAATCTGGAATTAAGCAGGTGTTTAATGGCAAGGATTTAGCACTTTTGCCTTTTCAACGAAAGTCAGAAACATGCTGGGAAAGTGCAAAAAAGGTCATCTTAGCTCAGATTCTTTGGCAGCAATTTTAGGGTGAATTTTGCACCAGCTAGGGGCAAGGATTACATTTCCACGAAATACACTTCTCACTGTTGGTAACACATGTTTTATATATAAATATGTCTACATAGTAAGGACTATGCCATATTCTGGACTATGAATAGATTATTTTGAGGATTCTGAGTTTACACTATTCGATATCTCCCCATATTTAGTAAACAATTTTTTTCCCTTTTTTCCCTTTGGTTTATTTTTTTTCCATAAGCATGTTGTTTCTTGTTCGACGCACTTTTCCTTTTCCCTGAAAGCATGCATTATTTATTTTTATTTGTCAAAATTCATTTTATCTTGCAGTGTGCTGAATTATAGATACACTGGAAGGTTAGGTGAGCTGTCTCAAACCACTGAGAGATCTTATCTATTCTCATCCTGTTTCAGGAAAAAGCTGTGCTCTGTTAAGGTAGTTTTGGTTAAAGTCAGCATTTGGAACATGAATACAACTGAAAAATATTGCTGATGACTAGAGCCTCAAGTACCCTCTGATACCACAAAGAAGGAAGGATGCAAAAACATACATTTTCAGTCATAAGACAGCAATTTAAAGTAGTTCTGGTATTTTTCAGAGATGAAGAGATGAGGCTTTTTCAGGAGTCAGTGAGTAAAGAACAAATGCTAAAATCAGATTAACTTTAAATGTGTGAGAAACTAGGTGGATCTATTGACCCAATATTTGTTTGTCTCTTGTATTGGCTTTTTCTCACAACCTCTCTTTGAGAATCATGCTCCATGAAAACTGTGCAAGGTGCATCAGGCCTTCAGGTGTTTTTTGAATCGTGTTTGATATTCTTGTGTTTTGTTTGGCCTATTTGTTTTCTGGGGGCCTTTTGTGTTTTGGGATTGTATTGGTTTGGTTTGGTTTGGTTTGGTTTGTTTTTTGAGGGTTTTTTTGTGGTTTTGTTTTGATTTGTTTTGTTTCTTTGTTTGGGGGGTTTTGTGGTTTCTGTTTTGTTTTGGTTGGTTGGTTTTGTTGTTTAGTTTTTGGATTTTTGTGGGGTTTTAGTTTTTGGGGGGGTTATTATTTTTTAAAATCTTTTTTATTTTTGTATTTGTCCTCTTATTGCTCAGAATGTAGCGACAACAAAATTCTAAATTTGCAGGTAAAAGATATGCTGGGAATCAAATGTTTTCAATGTTGAGGAAGTCAATTTGATCCTGTCTGAATTGCCATTAATAAACCACAAACTACTTCAGAGCTTTTCTCAGGCTGTACAAGTCCAGGGAGGTGTTGGGGTCACTGCTGAAATTTGTTACGTAAATACTGTGGAGCTTGGTGTGATGGGTGTGAGGAAAGTGCTTTAGACTGTGATTTGTGTTGCAGAAACACGCTGACTACATATAAAAACCATAAACATCTCTCCAGTGAAGTGGCATTTTCAAAGTAGAAGAACAAATAAGTAAACAGACATGACAAGGTCATTTTGACATCTTGTAAAGTTGTTGTTGTTCAGGAATTTCCAAACTTGCTACATTATGGATAATATCTTAAAATGCACAAGATCTCCAGGCTCATCTCTGTAAATATGTGGTAACTTACAGCAGCTATAAAAGTTGCAATTGTATATAATTATTCTTAATTATTTTTAAGATACAGTGCTGTCACATTTCTTATTAAAAATATAATTTAATTTTTTTTCTATCCTCAGTCCCTCTGCACCATTCATATCTTTCCTCCCATAAGTGCTTCTCTGCCATGTGGATTTTTTGTTTGTTTTTCTACCTATTTCTGCATGCTGGGTACCAAGTTTCTCTCTATTAATATAACAGCAATTTCTGCTGGTACTTCCTATTGCCTCTTGAGTGTCCACAGGAAAAGAATCTCACTTCTCTTTCATCTGAGAACATCATAACAAAAAGGACAGCGAAGATCATCCCATCCTTTCCCCTGCACCTGCAGGAAGCCCTGCACTGGGCACGTAACTCAAATGGATTTGCTGAACATCCAGTCCCTCTGCCTCTACTTTCCAGAGGGTGCGAAGGGTTTTCGACATCTTACAGCAAGCCTCAAATACAAATCCCTGGCCTATCTGAGCAGTAGGCTTTTGTCCACAAAGTTGTAACCCCTAGACTGACAGGAAACACTCATATAATAGCTGTAAATAATGAAATTTGCTTCACAGGGTAGGAAACCTGACACCTATCATTTTAAAATCAGCGGAAGCATGACCTCTTGGGCAGACCTGTGGATGGATTACCCATTTGAGCTGATGACATTGATGACATCCAAATTCACTGCCCCACACTGGACAGCAGAAACCTGGCTGTGCAAAGAATCCTAATGAGTGTTTTGCCATCAAGCAGCAGGAGGTTTTGCACCACTTGATGCTGGTAGGAGGGAAAGTTGCTCAGCTTTATACAGGAAAAGATAGGGAAGGGATTTTCCTGTGGTTTGCAAACTCTCACTCTTGCCATGTGTTGCTTTCAGCTTGTCTCCTCACTTCTTCTGGAACTGTCCCTAGACAGCAAGGAAGATATTTTGACTACAATTAATACCACTTCATCCATTACTAAATCAATATTCTTAGCACTGTTTACAGCCTCAGCTATTTTTAAATACTTCCAATGCCAGTTTTACAGGCACATTGATCAAAACCTGATTATAATCCAAAAACCTCTTTACCTCTGCTATAAACTAAAATAAAATAAAATAAAATATCACAAAGATCGACATTCAAAAATATTCATTACTTTCAGCCAAACAATGTATCTGCCAGAGATGAAGTTTGTCAGAAGAAAGGTCAGCCCCTGTGCAACTTTTGTCACATTTTCCTGTGGTCCCTGCTAGAGCCTGGGAGGACAGTGCAAAGTGTGCAACAGACCATGAGCCTTTGCAAATGTGCCTCAGACTTGAAGCAGTATTGACTCAGACAAATTATCCTGCATAGGAAAATGCAGGACATCAAATCCTGCTCAGTCAAAACTTGAGCCTTTGCACCTCACTGTCTCTGGCCATTGTCTTCCTGTTTTTTGAAAGCCTACTGTGGTATTATCTTATTTATATTCATCTTTGTCATAATTTCTCATCTTCAAAGAGACTAGTTAATTCCGAGCTTTCTAGAAAAAGAGAACAGAATGAGTTGAAATTTAAAGATTCTATTTGGTAATGATGCAGTCAATGATATGCAGGTTAGACATGTCTGCATTTGTTTTTAAAATAATGTACCCACCCCGCTTTAATGGACTCAGTAGCTGACATGTTCAGATTTCATTTCATTTATTGAATTTTTTTTTCTACTTATTGCTTCAATTTCATCCTTCACCAACAGAAACACTCTAAAATTTGTTCTTCACATCTTTAAATTATTTTCTACCTTTTCCCATTTCCAGTGTGCTTCTGCAAATCACCATTTGAGAATACAGTGAGAAGCCAATATGAGTTTGAAAGAAAAAAGCATCACTGGAGGAAAAGGGAATATACTGTAACCTTTACTAGGATTGTCCCTCTTTATTGTATTGAGGATTAAACCTTTATAGCTGACTTCTCAATTCACTTACAATAGCATGAGCTGTAAACGCACAAAACATCTTCAAATTTTCCTTTTACTGTTAAAATCTTTGGATTCCTGCGACAGAGGTTTTAGTCTGAGGTGCCACGTTGTTTAGGCATCCATGTGTAGCTGCAGATGGTGTTTCATGAGTCAAATCCTGTGTTTCTAACATCATTGTGCCTGACCTCTGAAGTCAGTGGGAGTTTTACATGGCTGAAGAAAGTGGCATGATGTAATTAGTTAAAAAACCCCACATTTCTGGTTTGAGTAAGAGATAATTCCAAGGTAGCATGAGTTAAGGAACTGAATAGTCAATTAACCATTCTGGAAAGATTGATCAGTGCTCCCTGTTTTTAGTGTGAAACAACAAACAAAGGGTTATTTCCAGTCTTTTAATGTTTGGATCAATGATGCTTATACGGAGCCATGGAATCATTAAGTTTGGAAAAGACCTTTAAGATCATTGAGCCCAATCACTAACATAGCACTGCCAAGTTCACCACGAAACCATGTCCCTAAGCACCACATCTACACATCTACCTCCAGGGATGGTGGCTCATCTACTTCCTTGGGCCTCCTTTTGATGAAGAAATTTTCCTTTCCAATCTAAACCTCACCTGGTTCAACCTGAGACCATTTCCTCTCATCCCATCTCTGGTTGCCTGGGAGAAGTGACCACCCTCACCTGATACAACCTCTTTTCAGGGAGTGATGAGGTTTCCCCCTGAGCCTCATTTTCTCCAGGCTGAGCACCCCCAGCTCCCTCAGCTGCTCCTCATCTGACTTTTGCTCCAGACCCTTCACCAGCTCCGTTGCTCTTCCCTGATCATGCTCCAGCACCTCAGTGTTCTCCTCGTAGCGAGAGGCCCAAAACAAAAGCCAGGATTTGAGTGTGACTTCACAAATGGTGACAACAGGGGGATAATCACTGCCCTGGTCCTGCTGACCGCTCTACTTCTGATCCAGGCCAGGGGCCATTGGCCTTTTTGGCCACGTGGACTCACTCTGGCTGATGTCCAGCTGTTGCCCAGGTCCTCTTCCACCAGTCAGGTTTCCAATCACTCTGTCCCAAGCCTGTAACATTGCATGGGATTATATATCTGGCTAAAGAGATTTACTTAGAAAATAAAATAATGGATTTTCCTGGAAATCAAATCCCCACTAAAGTTCTTAGAGAAGGTTCAAGCATCTGTCAGCTATTGAACTATTTGCACTGAACAAGAGCAGACTCTTGTAAGCTAATATCCTGTAAAAGAGGCTATAATTTCCAATAGGCAGTGACCAATAATTTTCTTGAATTTTGTCTTCACTAAAAGCCACTCTGGACACCATCCTGTGGTGACATTCCTGCTGACACAGAATTCTACCTGCAAGTGTCCCTGGGGTCCTAACATGCAGTCCCAGTGATTGAAACAAGGTTCCAACACTCCTGAGACTCAAAAACTTTCAAGCCATAAGACAGCCATAATGCCATTTAATAAAAACTCTGCCTGATTATTTTTCAGTGGTTTGTTTCAATGCAGGTATTCTTTTGTTTTGAAGAAATGAATTATTATGTGAGAAGATTATTAAGTGCAAAAACTGGAACCAATTCATTTTAATCATATAAGAGAGTTAGCTGCTGAGCCATTAAATGTTGCGCTGTCCTAGGTTTGAATTTGCATTTCTTTGCCTTTCGAGTAAAAAAAAAAAAAAAAAATCCATTATAATGTCAGATTTGTTCATTTCTATTCAAACTTAAAGCCTGGCAGGACCATTGTGGTCACCTACTCTGATTTCCTGCATGAAAAAACAAAAATAAAATACAGGCAACAGAACATTATCAAGTAATTCCTGTTATCGAGCTCACAGACAGCAGAGACTTTATTTTTCAAAGAATGAGATGTAATCTTGATCCTAATATTAAAAGCTGAATGCATAAACTAGACTGAAAAAATGAAGACTTTTGCAAAGCCATATGACTAACTCATTACTTCCACTCTAAATTTTTCAGCTTTGAAATGTTCATTCGTTCTGTCTATACATTATAACCTGTATATAAATGACACTTCTCATTGTGTCTGACAGCTGAAAAATGTCTTGTCAGGAAAAACTCTCACCACTCTACTCCCAGTGTTTTTCTCCTGCTGATTAAGAGGAAGAGAAGAGAAAGAAATTATTCCACTGTTGCTGATTTTTATTAGATTTCTCTTGCTGAGGAAAAAAATTTCTACATAGAATGCTCTATAAAACCTACAGGCACTGTTTGTTTTCATAAACATCTTTATGCTTCACTTGTCTTTGGTTATTAAACCTGATGGTTAGATAAAAATGTGCATTGGATGAAGAATAAAACCAGAATATCTCAGTACCTTTCTTTTAAGCACCTAGTCCACAGATAGCACCTAGAGTTATGTAGGTAACATCTTTATGTGTGTCATTTGCATGAATATACATATCTACATCTATTTATATACATATATTGCATACATATATATCTATAATTTTCAGTTCTTTTATATTGTCAACAGAAAGCCTTTGGGTGGTCTGAAAACCCCATGCAGCTGGGAAGAAGATGCCTGAAGTTAGATACTATGAAAAACTGGTGATAGGAAGGTCACTGAAATCTTGTATTTCTTCAAGTCTTAGCTTGACTCAGGTCTTCAGGAACCTGAAATCCATGCTGATCTCCCTACCATGTAAATAATAACCCTTGAAGGTTATTTGCAAGAACAAAAGAAGGGTTGGGGGTCTTCTCTGGTTTTTTTTTTCCCCTGGATATTTGTCTTATTATTGTCTATAGCTGTCTAATGGCAATAACTCTTACAGGATATATGTACATTTATTGTCCCTCTTTGGTCTGAAAGAGAAACAAACTCATGGCTGCAGCCATCCAGAATGGCCATAGGAAAGGCACAATTATGGGATGGGGTATTTCCCATCTTTCTACGAGGGCTGTGTCATAAAATTTCCTTGAGCAGAAAGGAAAGAAGCAGAAAATGGATTCATAATTTGCTTTCCATATGAGTATAAGACAGTAAGAGTCCTTAGTTTGTGTTCCTCTTCCAAGTTATTTCCAAGGTGGGTTTCTTACCTTTGTATCTGAAAACTCTTGGATGTGTTTTGAATCCAGCCCCACAGAACTGCTGTGTCCATGCCATGAGGAGACAGCAGGACACTTCCTCATCTCTTCCAGCCAAGCAGTCTCATTGGGCTCTTCCCTGTTGCTCAGTCCCAACAAAATGCAGAGAAAAATAGCAATTCAGACCTTATCCTTCTTGGCCTCCAGATCTTGGTGTATTTTACTGTTAGGGGCTGGGTTTTCAGGAGAAAGCAGCTGCAGCCCAGTTTGAGCTGCTGTTTCTGGCTGGGCTGGACATGCCCCACGCCTTCGCGATGGGGTAGGAAACTGAGCTGCCACAGCACCCCATCTCTGCATGTCAAGGAGGATGAAAGGACAGCTTAGGGTCCATCCAGTAGCAGACAGATGCTCAGCAGAGATTTTGGGGCATCATTTGTGTCGCAAATTAATACTTACTCCTACTCTTCTGGATCACACAGCTGTTGCAAGACTGGAAAATTTATTTTCTTGAGTTCCTTGAGGTGCAAACCACTTTGTGTGACAGAAATCTCATAGCATAAGGGATTTTAAAACCTTTTTAAAAAAGGTTCAAAATACTGTAAAGCAGCATTTCTTTACAATTTCATTTGCATCCAGATTGAAAGGAAATGACAAACAGATGTGTTGCTATTGCAGCCTTACCCAAGACACTAAATAAAAGCACAAGGGTTAATTGGTTCCTCTTCCCTTGAAATTCAAATAAAACAGTGGATTTAATTTCTCTCTAAAGAAATATGAGTCCATGTAGTACTAGATTAAGAATTAAGTGTTAAGAATGATAATAAGCTATTTGAGAGCACATAGCATGGGATTTCCAGCTACCAATGAAACTCTGAGAAGAACAAGAGAAAAATAAAAAATTGCTTGAAAGTCCACTTTGATGATAAATATATTAAACCTCTCCAATCGGCCACTATACACCATCAAGTTATCCTGTTGACAAGCCAAAAGGATGGTTTTTTTCCCTGTGTGTTTATGCCAGATTCCGATGGGTTCCTCAGAAGAGCTGGCGCAGAAGCCCCAGGTGTCTCCAGGGCAAGTGTACATCTCTAACCCTGCTCTTTGAGAGCCTTGATACATTAACACATGTAAGACACAAGAAACTAGAAGAAACTATAGAAACTAATGGTCTTTTTTTTTTTTGTTTTACCAAAATGGATTGAATCATTTAAGAGTGGGTCTGTTTGCAGCAGTGGTTTTCCTTGAGCTGGAGCCTGCCAGTTCCTTTCTGAGGGGCAGTGGAGAGTGTGCTTCTTTCTCCAGGGTTGAAAGCAAAATCAGGATTTCCATCCTGACTTTCCCCCATTACAAAAAAAACCACTTTTCCCTGTGGCCATCCAGGGTGGTGTCAGACACAAAAATAAAGAAAGTTCAAAACCTTTCCTTGACTGTTGTAATTTGGCACAGAGGAACCTCAATGGATGTGCCTGGTAAATACATCATGGTCTGCCCCTTTAAAGCATACACTGATCAAAAAATCATAATTTCTGCCAATCATTCTTTCATCAAGATTTTTTTTTTTCATTTTCATTCTATAGAGAGCATGGGAGTTGTACCAAATAAATGGCAATGACTCTTGGGGCCTTTTGCACTACAAATGGATGCTCCACATGCCATCTTGACAGGATGCACATTGGTTTTAATTTTATCTTTATAATCATCTTGTACTTGCTTCACTTAGTTTTGCAGTTTATTAAAGTACGCTGGAAAGCAGGAATTCATTTTTCACTGAAAAAGGTATTTGTGCCTCAAATACGAACAAATTCTGCTGAAGCTCATGCTTCTAAATGATGCAGCCATGCCAAGTTCCTGCCAAGAAATCTTGCCTACGCCTGATCTCAACATGAGTCTCTCTGTCTGGCTGTTTTTGCTGTAAATAAAGTTACTCATTGGTGAACATCCCAGGAAAACTTGCTGTGCATATACACAGAGAATACAGATCCTCAGGAAAAAAGACAAAAATAGGAGAGAAACAGGTGATGAGCAGGATGAACCAGATTAACTGAGTATGGAATAATAGAACGGGATTTTGTTTCATTCCAGGCCAATATCCAGTTCATAAGTGAACTGTAAAACTGTATGAAAGAACCAGAAAGAACAATTTTATCAGAAAAATGAAACCCAGCAAACATCCTATCAATAGTAACAGGAGCAGGGCAATGTTCTCTTGGACTGCAGATTGACTTATATGTGTTGCTTGTGGATGTCGATGAACACTATTATCTGGAAAAAAGGAAGCAGTCATACTTTATTGATTGGGAAGTATTTTTCTAACTTCAGCTGAAGATAGAGTTCACATATAAAAGCCATTACAGTGAAGTCAAAGGAGCTACTCGGATGTCTGGGGTCATACACTGCTATCTTCACGAGCAGCATTTATTTCTCTGGGCTTTACACTAGACCCTAAAAGAATAAATCCCATCTCATGATTGCCCAGTAGTAAGAAGTCTCATTCAGGCTGATACTCACTGCAGCTTAATTAGGAATATAGGCTATGTGAGTAGGGAACGGGAAGAGCACCTGCAGACCATGGTCCAGAGCACCTCATTTAAGTGTCCAATGATTGCATAACCTACGTGCACTGAATATTCTCCCAGAGAAGACTGCGAGCCAGAGGGGTTGGGCTTGTCCAAAATCTGGACAGCTTTGCCTCCATGACATTTCAGTTCAGCTCAGTTCAGCACTGGTATTGAGGACAGCTGAATTTAGTGTGAAAGTGCTCCATGGCTTTTTCATTTTGAAGATAATATTGCTAATTTCTTTTATGTCTTGTTGGCATGGCCTTGTAGCCTCCATTTTTCTGTGTTTCTGTCCCACGATATGCCATCAAAATTAATTTTCCGACTCAAAATGCAGATTTTGCATCCCCCAAAATGAAGCTTAACTTTGTCTGAGGTTGTGACCAGAAAGAGCTCTTTTCTATTATCCTTTCAAGATCTGAACAGTCTGGCTTGTGATAACTCCAATTTCACCCTGGCTTACGAGCTGACGATACACCAGGCAGCTTATTCATTCTTCTCTCTGCCTACCAGTCAGATTCCTGCTAAAGGACATTGTCTCAACATTGGCTTGACTGATGGCATCCCACATGGATTTTGCTTGCACTGGAAGGCCTAAAAAGGTGATGTTTGGAAACCAATAAGGCTTCCTCAGTTTGGGTTTCCATTTGAAGGTCCTCATCCCTGGTGGGAAGCCAGCTCATAGGAACACAGTGGGTTTCTGTAAAGATCTCTGACCTGCACAACAGCAGTTTCCCCTCCACCTTTGCTGATGCAATCTCTGCATCCTGAAATTTAAATTTTGATTTGCCACATGCAGCTGTCTCTATTACAGCATCAACCCATTCATCCTCAGCAAGTGGGTGGACTTTGTTTCTCTAGTCTGTGAATAGCAAAACTGCAATTAGGCACCATATATTCCTATTACTCATAACTGCTCTTAGTAAAACAGTCACCATTTTCTTTTTTTACTTCCCTGGTTTTATTAAAAAAAGGTTTTACAGTAGGACTTAAACCTGACACTGATCACTGTTGGAAAAAAGAAATTAATTACCACAAAAGGAACAAATATTCCCTTGATTCAAAAAGTACCTGAGGACACTTGTAGGCTATTTGGTGAATTTTATAACAATCATGTCATTTGGAACACATGGATAAAAAAAGGGATCAATCCTTATATGAAGTCCAAGGCACTGTAATCTTTCTGGGGACTTTGCTTTCAGCCAATGAGATTTTTCAACAGGTTTGATGAGGATTTGGAAGACTTGATCCCAAACTTGCTGAAATAAAAGACCTCACTGCCCTTCTTTTCTTCATATACTCAAGCATGAGGAGCCCCTGATGAAGGAGCATCACAACCCAGCCCGTGGTGAGGCTTGTGAGACAGTACCTCAGTTCTTCCCACTTAATAAATTATTACATTGAATAAAGTGCATTTGTGCAAACACATCTGGATCTGCAACACAGGCTCTGCAGTCAGAGCAAGAAGAAAGGCAGGCAGCTTAGGAGAAAGTAAAATCTTACAGTCACAGTAAAACCCTTTATCGGTGCCTTTCACCTCAAGCAAGCACTGGGATGTCATTGCATTTGCTGTGACATTTGAAGGTCTGTGAATGTCTAATCAATGCACTCACAAAAATGCCAGTGTTCAGGTTATAAAGAATAAATTGGAAAGGTCTAAATAATGCTCTGTCATTCAGTTCAGTATTTTGTAAAGTGTTTGCACTAATATGGAGCTGTGAGTTCTATTTAAAATTCATATTAGTGTGCATTTCAAGGTGACTGCACTTTTTATTCTGAAAACTTCTTCTACATTACTTCATTCAGCTCTATAAACACTTATGGAAAGCACACTCTAAAAATAAATTCCTTTTGCACTTCTCTCATTTAAATTGCTTTCAGGAAAATGCTGATATCAGGAAAGAGGCACCCACATCCATATGTTTACATTTATAGCAATTCTCAGTCACTTTTCTAATGTTAACTAGGAAATTATGTTATTTGAAAAACCTGTAATTACTAACAGAGCAGCAGCCTGTCTTTATATTCACTGCTCTTATTAATGTTTATGGCACCTGCAAATATGGCACTCGGGGCTGAGGCACACGATTCAAGCAGGAAATATAAATAAAGAGAGACAAGATTTTCTCTCCAGACAACTTCAGGTAAGAGTGGCCACCCCTGGGCTGTGTGTAGTGTGGGGGACAGGAGGTACCACAGGATGAACAGTGTGCTCCTGCTGCTGAGCCACACTTTGTCTGCCTGCAGCAGATCTACCCAGCTCAGGAATGGTTCTCCTAACAAGGTTAGTGCCAAGGAGAAGTTTCCTTGCTCCAGACACTTTTCAGGGGACATTTTTTCACTCATGTTGACAAATGTGTCTACATGAGGCAGCTTCTCTCCTAAATGGTGACTGGTGGAAGCTGTACAGGGCCAGTCGATGCAACTCCTCAGGGCACAGGAAGAGGTTGGAGAATGGTGCCCTGCCAACAGCTTGGTGGATGTGGGGAAAAACATGTGACTCAACAGTTTTGACATTGGGAACTGAACTGGTTTAATGCTGGAACAAACCACAGATCTTCACCTGTCTGGAAAATGCATTCTTGTCAATCAGCTTTCTCCAGAACAATGGTCGCACTCTTCTCAGAAAGAAAAAGAGAGCCTTTCAAGAAACCCAGGGGCTTTCTACATAAAAATACATCTTCCAACATCTTTGTCCTTCTCAAGCTAACAGTCAGTCCATCAACTGACCTTTTTATTGATAGTTTTCTAATCTAACAGATGCCTTGTGCAGCCATGAATAAATCACAGATATAGAGATCCTATCAGTTTCTTGCTATGTAGTAGGTCCCACCTGGTCATGCATGAGGTTCAGGGTCTCTGATGCTCTGTGTGAGTAGCTGCTGCCACGGCAGGTTGCTGAGGTCTCTTTTTAGGGTCCACTGTGATGTATCTAGCAAAAAAAACCTACTTCATGCACTTGAGAACTATTAGAGTTTGTGTGCTGCACTTAAAATGTTTGTTTGAAAATCAACAAGATGTCCAAGTCTGAAATGTATTTATTCTGTTGGGGGGGGGAAAAAGGTTGTTCTGATCATTATTAGCTCTGGAAACAGTACTTAAAATACATTTTGTATTGACTAGATGCTGTCTATTGTGTCTCAGTGAGAGAGGGCTTTTTACAGTGCTTGTTCCTGCTGTACAGCTCATGAGTACATCAGAAATACAAGGTAGTCACCTAATTACAGAGCAGGTACAGTGTTATTAGTGATGCGTGGTTCAAAATGGAGCCATAATTATGCATGAAGATCACTCCAAGAAATACTTAATTGCATCACTTATTGCTAACAACTTACATCAACCAGCATGCAGCTGAGTGATAACAGCAGTTCTTCCCCACACACTCTCCCGG
Source organism: Acanthiza pusilla (assembly GCA_036630365.1). NCBI lineage: Eukaryota > Metazoa > Chordata > Aves > Passeriformes > Acanthizidae > Acanthiza > Acanthiza pusilla. The sequence continues at coordinate 54,897,280 of JAXCHO010000164.1, forward strand.
GTCGTACAATGTGCTAAATCTCTGCCAGGACAGGGATTCAGGAAAAGAGTGAGTTTGTATCAAGGACTCAGATAGAGCTCTTCAGAAGAATACATTTTGTCAAAAGCTGAGAGAGACTGCTCACGTGTTTTTTATTGCTCCAAAAATGTCCTCTCAAAAGAAAAATTTCACCCAATGATTCTTGATATTATTTGGATTTTTTTTCCCAGTTGTGAAATATCTAGCATATGAAACAAGAGATTATACATTCTTAACAAGGGTTTTGAAAATTCATACAATTGTGTTTTTGTATTCTTATATTCTTACAGTTTACTGTAACTTCTTAGAGTAACTTTTTTAAAAGAAATTTAAAAGCTCATATTTTTAATTTACCTTTTCTGTAAAATAATAATGAACAAAAGAGATCCGTACTTAATTTTGTCATGTTTTGAAAGATATCCTGAAATTCTTAGTTCAGGTTTCAACTCTATGAAGTGCATTAAGGTCTGCTATAAGAACTCTTGAGGCATTAATATGACCATATACATAGAACAACTCGGGGCTGACTTCCAAATTAATAATTTGCAGTTTGGCTTTTTTTAAATTTAAAACTAAAATAGGTAAAAATACATTAATCTGGTTTAAACTTGTTTAAATTTGCTCTTAAGAAATAAGAATTTTTGTGATTGAAGAGGAAAATATTGTATATACATAGACTGGAGCCTTTGCTTATTGCCTCTGGACCTGCTGTAGGGGTGTCTGGTCTTCCAGATTTCCTTCTGCTTGACTGTTTCCTTTATTTTTAATTCACATATCTGTCTATGAATTGAATTCCACTTTCTGGAAATGGGAAACTTTGGGAATTCTCTAGGATATGTATGTATGCAAAAGCATAAACACATTTATGTTTAAAACACAGATGTACATTCACAATTAATCCCATAACCTCACTTCTCAGTTTATTCTGGAAGCTAGACTGTGTCTTTAAACAACAGCTTGGGGAATGAAAACAAACAAATAGAACCTGATGGCCATCCAGATGCTTTCTCAAAGATTCTCAGCAGTGGGGAGAACCTCCCTGCTCAGCTGACAAAATAGATGATCCAACAGAGAACTGCATGCTTAGATCTTACATCTGGAAAAGTACTGTGGGTTGTGAGACCCCACATGCTGCAACCCAGAGAATGTTCTAAGGGTAAAGGCATAGGTGGTATGGCAGAGCCCTGTGTTTTCTCCCAGACTAGACTCAGCAGCTTGGAAAAAGATATTTCAATAAGGTTTTGCTGGCAATTAGCCTAAGGCAGGGAAAAGATGCCTGTAGCTTTATACCAGATGCATTCATGAAAAAAGTGTGGGGGGGGAAATTTGAATTTAATTTTAAAATTATTCGATAACAATACACTGAAAAAAATATTTCTTCTGAGCTGCAGAGTTTTCTCTAATACAGACAGAAGTTAACAACAGCTTTCAGGAGGTTTGTGTGCCCCTGAAAATATGTAATGTCAAGGTGTGAAAAAAACTAAAAGTGAAAATTTCTTCTAGAGAGAAGAGACTTCTAGAGAAACAGAGACTCCTCAATTCACACCACTCTACAGAGATGAGCTTTTGTTGCACGTCAGAGCCCTTATATATCAGTGGCCTAAGGAAAAAATAATAGGTGATTGAGTGGAGCAGGAAGGAATCACATTAAAAGAATGACAGGAAATGCACTAGGAAATAGCAGTCAAATGTATAAATCAGTGTGACTGGAAAGGACAGTTCTCAGCATGATGTCCTGGCCATGTGTTTCTTGGCATTTTCACAAGTGGAAAAGTGCTGCTTCCTGAACTGGCAATTGATCTGCTCCCCATTGTTAATGTTAGCCTGCTTGGAACTTTACAGCTAACTTGGTGGCTTTCCAATTCATAAAAATGCTTTGATTACTGTATTATTTAATCCAGATTCTGTCACCTTTAGTCATCTTGAATCCATGATTCTATGACCTTACATGGTATCAATTTAATAGATAGGCTCATTATTCCCCTTCTGCCAGCTTCATCTTCATCTCCTCCTTTCTGGCTTTTCCTTATCACCCAAACCAGTTGCTTTGCCTCCTACACCCTGCTTGGTTGAAATTATGGTGAGACAAGCTCCTATTTCAATATCAGAGCCAGGCTTTACAACATCCCAGAGCATTTGTTGACATCTGTCTTACACAGAAAGTCAAGTTGTGCCCAAAATGCCTGGATGGGGATGCTTTGAGAGCTGCAGTGCTGCCAGAGCAGGACTGGGGATGCTCTGTGGGCAGGAGGCAGGACAGCACCTTGCCAAAAGGGGGTTGATTCCTGGTTAAAGGCAAAGTCACCAGGCATGGAAAAATGCACTTTTCAAAAGCATTTAAGATGGCCATATTTGGCAGATATTCACATAGAGATCAGTACTTCTTTCATCCTCCCTACCCACTCTTTTTCCTGGCTTTGACAAATTTAAGAGCTCATTCTCCAGAGCAGGGAATGGAAGAGCAAACCCAAGAAAACATGATGATGTTTTTAGCACATTCAAAACAATGCCTATTCCCCGCTCCTGGGATTTTACCTGATTTTTTTTTTCTTAACATTTTCCATGTTTTCCTAAGGGAATGCTCTAATGCTACTTATCTCTGGCTTCACATCTAATAAATTGCATTGGTCAGTTTCAACTAAAAATGAAAGAGAGGTTTTGGCCATAGTTAAGATTTTACTAGTTCTGTTAAAGAGAGTGAGCAGAGATAGTCTAAATTACTGTGTCCAGTGAGGAAAAATAGGCAGAAGGTAACTCTGCTGTAGGCTGTAGGTCAGTCAGCACAGCCATAAATCATTGCATGCCTTGGAGAAAAGCTGGGTTTCCTTACATGCTTAGGCACAGCACCTGCTCTCTGGTGCTATGGATTTATATCAGACCAGCTTGGGTGTTAGAAAGAAAAACACAAGAACTTTTAGGATCAATAAAAAGGGAAAGAAAAAAGTATTAAAATCTAGTGTAAGTAATAGAAAATTGGTAGCAACTTTGAAGTGGAAAATGTCAAGTTAGAGAACCAGGAACATTTTAGCTGTAGATATTTATTTTCTCTGTGCACATGCCCCTTTTAAAACAATTGTTTTTAAAAGACTGCTATTCTTTTTTTAAAGTATGCATGTTTCTTGCCAATGTCTTTCAGCTGCTCTAAAACTTTCAATCTCTACATATCTACTAGAAACCCCTGATGCCAAAATCTGGTCAGACGCAGAAGGTTGTGCTTATTATTACAGCAAGAGTAATAGATATATATAGAGAAATAAAAGTAGTAAATACCTGAATTATAAAAAATTATATGTTTTCAATGGAGGTAACACTTTCCTGGGTGGATGATCACAAGGAAAAATGTACAAAGAGTTACACAGGAAAGTCTAGATTTACGAGGACAGGAGAACTTCAAAAACAATTTTCCTGGAGACCATGAAATGTCTAAGCAACACAAGGAATCCTAGTTGGGTGAAAAGTCAAGGATTCGTGGGTAATTTAGATCAGACCATCACCACTGGGCTGAGTGGATGCTGTTCTGTTCAGGTCTGTGAGGTGTGCCATGTCTCACCCCTGCAGCCTCTGCCCGTCCCCTGCATGAAGTGGATGTCCAGGAGGCTCCATAAATACATAGTTTCCATACCCATCCCCTCAAATATGTTACAGTCAGAAAATTCTTCCTAATCTTAAAAAAGAATTGACCCTGAAATGGCAACAGCCACAAAACCACAGTGTGGCATGGGAGGAGGGCAGAGACATCAAGGACATCAACAGTGCTCAGACAGCTGCAACAACAGGAAACTTGTTAGGTGAAGATAATCAGAACAAGCTCAGGGAATAGGTCCTTTTCATATTGCACAGCAAGACAAAACCTCAGTAACCTGCCTGGCAGCCCGGCTCAAGGAGAAACTCCTGTTGCTGAAAAGTTAACTGGTTTAGAATGGACTAATGAGACAGACTCCCTGCACTGTGCAATTTAGTATAAAAGTTTCCAAAATCAGTATGAAAACCAGTGTCAAGCACTGTTTTGTCTATGTTATGACCACTCAGTTTCTTTGCTTATTTCTCCTTTTCCTCTCAGATGTGGTCATCAACATTATTTCTGCAGGAAATAGTGTCTTTTTGTGCCTTGTTTACATTGCTGAAGCACACAGCTATACAATTAACCCAGTGTTTCTTCTAAGATATGCCTTTATCTATAATGTTGAATTGAATGAGTACATTTGAGGAATTAGACCTTAAAAAGATATCAGAATGATGTGCTTTACTGAGATACCTCAAGTTCACTGACTTCTTGTGAAATTCAGTTTCATGTATACTAACTCTGTCAATGACTTTGAGAATTTCGTTGGTTTTAATCTCAACCTTGGGTCCATTCCTGTGAGAAGCTAAAGCCCAGCATTTGAAAGTTTCACAAAAAATTGCAGGGTTCTTTTTAGTTCGAGGAATACAGTAAAGAATGTGATAACAATGTAGACACTTCTTCAGAGCTGAAATACAAGGATTATCAGAGCATTGAGGAAAAATGCAATGAAAGGTAACTGCACTAAACACATATAAAATGCAGCAGAAATTAGCATATCAAAAAGATATGGAACCTCCTGAAAATGGGGACTACACAGCCTCTAATTATAGGTCACGAATACAGATAACCAAGGAACAAACATTTCGCAAGCATAAAGTGAGATTTCAACCTTTGTCCCCATTTTGATGAGTCTTGAAAGTAAATGTCATTATTTGTGGGGTTTTTTGAAAGAGAAGGTATAGGAAGAGAACTTCACCTGTAGAGTTCTTCGGGTCAGATCATTGAGATATGAGATTAAACATTAATCAGGCAGAAGTTCAAATATCTGTCTCCCTTTTTATCTGAGACCTCAGTCCCAGCAGAGCAGGGAGAGGATGATCTGTCTACCTAGGAAAGCTAAAGACAGAAAACTTTGATGACCTACTTACTTGAAAATCTTATCAAAACAGACACAATGGTGCCAACAATTTTGCTTTAGTGTATTGATACTGTGTGGTGGTCACAGAGTAACAGACTCACAGAATGGCTGAGGTGGGAAGTGACCTCTGCTCAAATAGGACCAGCTCTGGAGCCAGTTGCCCAGGACCATGTTCAGATGGCATTTGACTCTCTCCAAAGATGGAAACTCCATAACCTCCCTGGGCAACCTGTGCCAGTGTTAACAATGTCACAATAAAAAAAAAGCTTCATGATATTCAGAGGTAATCTCCAGTGTTCTAGTTTGTGCACATTGCCTCCTGTCTTGGTGTCACTGGGCCCCACTGAAAAGATCCTGGCTCAATATTCTCTGCATCTTCCCTTCAGGTATTCATGTGTATTGATAAGGCTCCCTAATCTACCTCCTCCTCAGGCTGAACAGTCCCAGACTTTCCACATAGGAAAGGTGCCCCAATCACTGTAACATCTTCATGGCACTTTGTTGGACTCTCTCCAGGCTGTCCATATCTCTCTTGCAATGGGGAGCCCTGAACTGGGCACAGCATTTCAGAATTTCAGATTTCTGAATCTTTAAGCGCCTTTATCATCTCCACAATATCTTTTCTCCTAAAAAAGACACTGTACAGCTGGGAATTGTTTTGCATTTGTGTCAAAACCCCCTGCTGCTGCTGCTGCTGCTCTGGGAAGTTAGAGACAGAAAGTGATTGCTTGTACCTTCAGTTCAAAGCCCAACCTATCCATGCTGCCAGGGTGGTGCAAAGGGAACCTGGTGAAACTGTAAGTGAAGTCCATTACTTTAATTGTAGGCTGATAATGAACCACTGCATGGAGGTAGTTATAGCAATTTTAAGAGCCAGAGTGGTTTAAAAGCTGCTGCTCTTGCTAAACGATCTTCTTTCTAATCTCCTCCTGCAAGAACAACAGTGGTTGCCAGCCAAATACTTGTGCCCTGTCAGAGCTCTGAACTTACTTGCACTCAGTTATCAGGGGATGATTTCATTATTTTTGCCCTGTTTTAACCCATGCTGTTCAAAATTACCTGTGAAGCATATTCCCTAGTGACACAGCAGTCCTGTGGAATTACTGTGCAGTTTGCTTCACCTTCCCTGCAGGGACCACTGAAGTTACGGCAATCTTTTCTAGTACTACAGATGAGAGACAAAAGCACCTTTGATGAGATTTTTTACCAAAACACGAACCATCCTAGTGATTATTACCTGTTTGCACAGCAGATGGGAAAAAAAAATCCATCAGTAATGGTTGCCTTTCCCCCTGTGAGGATATGAAAGATTATTGTGGGTTGAAACGATTCCAGGATCCAGTGGATAGTCCATTTTCTTATTCTAGTATAGCTGGGAAGGAACTGAATAGAGAAAAGCTAGGAAGAATAACTTGCTCTGCAGATGTAGTTTCTTTTTTTGATGCAAGCATGTTTTTTTCCAAGTCACAACGGGACACCAAAGGAAGCTGGGTCCCTAAATGCCTTTGTAAATCAAAGTGAAACTGTAAGTGAAAGTTAATGGGTTCCATGCTTAAATATGCATGTCTCTGAAAATTTCCCTCACCAGCCATTCTAATATAAATGTGTGAAGGGAAAATTGAGGTTGTTGCATATTTAGAGTTCAGTAAAGCACTTGGCATTGCATTTCATGAAACCTTACTGCTAAATTAATTCAGATTGGCTTGGATAGCAGCATACTCATGTGGGCTGGAAACTGCCTGGCAAATTGTAAACATGTGGCAGTGATAAAGATTCTTCCTTCTACAGTGTTGAAGATATCTGTCTAGTGGCATATACTGTAGGGACTGCAACTAACCACATCTCATTATATTATGAGTACAAACATCTTCAATATTAGCTGAAAAGAGAGACCTAAATCTGGAAAAGCTGAAGTATATATAATACAGTGTTGCAGAGGTTTATTAATCTTTTTGAAGTCTAAAGATCAAAACTCCCCAAAAGATTATAAATACAGGGCTAAGAGATTAGAAACTAGATTAATTTGGACAGGAAAAAAAGCTAAACAAAGCAAAACAAAATATTAAAAAAAACCAGCCAAGGAACCAAAGAATAAAAAAATGCAGTGAGAAGAAAAAGTCTAGAAAGATGTAAAGTTTTATTGGCAATAATCAAGAAGTGCATTATACAAAACCTTTCAATATGATACAAGAAAAAAGTAAACCAGTGAGTTCAGAATGTGCATACAAAGCCATGATGTGATGGACTAATTTTGTTCTGATGTCAGCTACTAACTGCACTGATCAGAATTATTTCCCTATTATTGCTTGAAATCATCCTCTTTCTCCTATGGAACATGAAAAATCACGCAGCTCTTCTGTTTTGTGGTGGTGGAAGAGCCAGTGAAGCTCTGAGCTCTTGCCTTTGCAGAGATACAAGGAGTGACACAGATTCCTTTTCCCTTTAGCTCCTAGATGATTATAACCTTCCAAAGAACTGCAGTGCTCATATTACCACAAACACATCCAAGGAAATTCAGAGAAGTAAAACAAACAAATTGAACTGTTCTCGATGGCTGAAACAGCCAAACCTGCAGAATTTTCTAAAGAATAAGTACTACATATTTTCCTTCTTTAACATATTTACAGCCATTTTATTTCATTACAAGCTCACTGAAATCCACTGAAAAACCAAAGAGCAAAAATAAACTTTTTTAATTTTTATAACCTTTATATTTTAAAAATAAATATATTTGAGAATTTCCTTAGAATTCAAAATGTGCTTTTTGCAAACACGAACACTATCCCTGGACTAAGTTGCATGTAAATTAAGAGTTATTCTGTGATCATTTCACTGTAGTTTCACTCTGACACAGCCTTATGATATGTCAGCTTTTTCAAAGAGCCTCACAAATGTTTTATCTTCAGGCTGTGGTAAATCTGGGCTCCTCTTCAATGAAAGGGGAGTTATTTATAAAATATTGCATAAATAGATGGGTTCCACTGATAATTTGTAACTGTGTAGCATGACATAAGAAAAGACATTCTATATATTTGCACTCATTAATCTTATTTCACCATGTACAAAAACTTGTAACATCTGTTTCCTGGGAGTTCTATAGCAATTACAAAGGATGCAGCCTTTTACCATCAAAAAATTGTGCTAAAGCTGGCAGATGTTGCAGTGTAAACTTTCACTGATAGGTGTTGGGGATGCTTCTGCTTCCCATTTAAAAGAGAGGAGAAATGAAGTTGCAATCTGAGGTGAGGTCTTTCTGGTAGATGACTTCACATGCTCCACTTCTATTGTCATGAAGGGAATGGACCAAGTGCGTTCAGAACTAACTTAATGAGAAATGTTACGCCAATTGGGTATCTTGATCTATTTTGGCCTTATTTGTTAACTTCTGACTGTTTGTTGCCCCATCCTCCATCCAAATCTCAGGCATCTGGCGGTAGAGGACAGCACTTACCAGTTGGTATTTGGATATTCATTCACAGTTTCATAACAAACAGACCTCCTGTCTAATCAGCTTGACCAAATGGCTGCGAAGCAGTTTTGGATCTGGAATTTAAACTGAAAAAAAAGGAAAAAAATTAGAGTGCCTAGGTTGGTCTACTAATTAATGCATAACATACATTTATATAGCAACACTACTAATTCTACTTGTTTTTTCAGATGTGTGGACAACAAACACATGCATTGGCCAAATTACCAATTTGCTTTTAGCCTGGACTGGCAAGCCATAGAGGTTTTTTTGTTAATCATCATCCATTAATGCTTAGCCAGCTGAAAAGAACTCTGAACAGGACACCCCTTGCTCTGCAGCACTAATGCTATAAATTGAGTGTAATTAAAGGCAATCAGTGATGAAAGAACTATATGCTGGGATGCTGCAGTTTATTCACAGTGTACCCCAATATACACATTCTCAGAGGGGAAAAATACTTTCTGGGGTTTTTTCCTGTTAGTTGTATCATCCAAGGACATAGGAAAGTGCTAGCAAAAAAAAAATTGAAAAGTATAAATCAAACTGCAGAAAGAGAAAAAAAAATGCAAATAAGCAAGTAAACCAGGAAAACCTTAAAATGGACCACTTAGACACTATTTTCCCCTGTTAACATAGATTCTTCTTCCACATACAATGTTTTGGGTTTAAATATTTTTTCATCATTTTGTTTTCACAGAGTTGTTTGTTTGGTTTTTTTTGCTATTCAAAACAAAGGAACATACTATCTGTTTAACCAGAAATGATGTAGAGACCTGCTTGGAAAAGTAAGGTACATGCTTAGTCACTCCAGTTTAATCTTCCTGAGTGCCTTTGGGAACCAGGAAACCGAGGCTTCAGCAGAGCTGCTGGGCTGAGCTCTGCCAGGAGGCTGCACCGCCAGCTGAACGTGGAAGAAGAAAAGGGAATGGGTACAGGATGATCACCTGGCTGTGAGAGAGGGGCAAACACCACCCTCGGGTCTGCATATCGCTTTGCTGTTATCTGCAATCATCAGGAATTTAATCAGATCCAAATAAATGAAACTGAGCTTGCCCCAAATTCAAGAAGGGTTGGGAATAAAGCTGATGGACCAGGAAGCTTCCACATGCCTCCACCATCCCCTGAGTATCTTAAAAATGCTGGTCTTATAAAACAGTACACACTGCTTTTTAAGCTGCAATTCTTGTGCAACAGGATTGCTCCTCATACCCTGCAGGAACATCCTGCATGTCACTTATATTCAAAAACATAATTTAGGGAATCTGGATGTAGAAATGGCCAGATTTCAATCATTACTTTAATAAAAGTTTTGTTTGTTGTTTGGGATTTTTTTTCCAACAGCATAATAAGGTTGTCAGTTTTTATTTGTGAGCTAGTTATTACACAAGTCAATTTACATAAAAGGCAATTTTAAGCTGAGAAATATCATCAAATTATTATGTTTTTTAGAGAACACCATGGGAAATTGGTTTTGGTCTGCAATATATAATACTTTGATCAGGGAGTTGGGAGAAAACATAAGATCACTGACAAAAGCTTCATCTCAAAACCGAAATGGAGACAAGTAACAATGAAGAGGAGTGGTCTGTGGCCCAGAGTGGTCCAGATCAGTCAGCTAAACAAAAAGAACTGTGCAGTATGTGCTTTAAAACAGCTAGTGTAAAATCATACCTGTAGGGGCATTTAATTTACCTTAGGTTGAAAAGGAGGACCCCTCTGAATTCAGAAAGAATATGCTGGAACATGAATTTCCAGTTAACTTTGAAATCATATGTATCAGATGCCACAGAGGCAAACAAATGTTGTTTAATATAAACTTTCAGCATATAAGAGATTATTTTGCTCCGTAATCAGTGTGGTGAGTATTGCCTGTGAGTGCATCTGGAAGGCTGTGCTTGATTGTGATTTCCCCTGTTAAAGACATGCTGAACTGGAGAGGGCTCAAATTAAGTATTGGAAATTGGTGGACTTAATCTGTCCACTGAGAGTAACAGAATTTAAGATAACTGGCTCTTTAATCTGGTGGAGAAATGTATAAGACATGACCTGGCTAAAGTTAATTCCAAACACATGCAGCTCATATATGAGCCATATCTTTGTCAGCAGTGAGAGAAATTAGCCAGGACAAATTTGGTAAGACTTTTTTGCACAAGACTTTTTTTTGGTCATCAAGTTTGGATTTTTATTCATTCTGTAGTACAAACAAGATAATTGCATACCTGTTCCTGAACGAATGTCAAAATAAATTATCACAGCTGTTCCCTTTATTTGGTTTGATGATCTATAAATCCTCTTAATATACCTTGATTATTGATTTTTAACATTAGCTAATTAAAAACACAACAACACAGCTTTCAAACTATGTATAAAGCCATTTAAATTTAGCAGACACCTTGCTTTTGAATACAATTATACCATGTAATTGGAAAAGAATAGCACATCCATAATTTCAAAGAACATAGAGGATTTTACAAAATAAAAGATGTTCCTGGGACATTTTTAATAGCTATACCCATTCATAAACAATGAGAAATGCTGACTTGGATAAGTATGTTTGAGGAATTCTACCTTAGAAAATATCAGAGCAATGTGCTTTACTGAGATATGTCAAGTCCACTGAGTCACTTCTTGTGAAATTCAGTTTTGTGCATGCTGACTCTGTCCATGACTTTGGGGGTTTTGTTGATTTTAATCCCAACCTTGGGTCCATTCCTGTGAGAAGCTAAAACCCAGCATTTGAAAGTTTCACAAAAAATTTGTAGGGTTTAGTTTGAGAAATACAGTAAGGAATGTGATAACAATGAGGACACAGCTTCAGAAAGAAAACATATAATGCTGAAATACAAGAATTATTAAATAACATTGAGAAAAAAATCCATGGAAATATGCAATAAAACATTGATGAACTAAACAAATATAAAATCTAGCAGCAACTGGCACATCAAACACAGAAAGATCAGATATATTAAAACAAGGCAGAATTTTTACCCTGGATTACTCAGGCAGATTTAGGAATTAAACCCAAAATGTTCCTATTTTAGACTTGCAACTTAATTATCTTAACCAGTAATGGAGCTTTTCCAAATCCTGTAACATTTTTTGTGGGGATTGAAGTAATTTTTCAGATTATTCTTTACCCCCTTTTTTTTGAAACTGCTGTGTCAAAAATACCAGAAGCTGTGTATTGGAGTGTCAGGGAGAGTTCATGGCAGCTCTTCACAACAATTTCCCAGAACAGTTCTGTGTATGACAACACAGATGAGAGCAGCATATTTTTGCTTGCTTAACTCATTGCATGAAGCTGGATGATGGGTACAAAGCTCTGCTTAGCTGTTTCCAAGACTACTGCTATGTTCATGAAAACAATTATCCACTAAAGACACAAAGTTCTAAATGACCTTAAGAGGCACAAAAATGATCTGAATTATCTAAGTAAAAAATCAGAATTCAGAATAATTTATTAATTTGTAACACATCTCCAAAGAAATTGCAGAGGTTACAAAACTCGAGGGACCTCATCAGCACAAGGAGGAAAAAATGGTTTGAGAATAATTGATTTACACTGAGCTCCCAGGGTAAGAGCTGTGGTACTCCTGAGGAGCTGTGAGTAGTGAGGTACGGCAGAGAGCTTCAGCTGTGGGTAACCTCCCAGAGCCCTCATGTGAGAAGGAGCTTGTGGAATTTCTTCTCTCCCTGTCTGTGAAAGACCTTCATTCCCATGTTCCTTGGTGGGACCAAGGTTGGAAAAACCCAATGTGGCAAACAAGCAGAAGTGCAGCCCAAGGGGGTAAGGCTACTCCATCACATTGTTTGGGGTAAGAGAACCCTTCCTGCAGTCTGCCCCACAGGAGGGAAAAGGTGGGTGTAGGAGGTGTGGGAGCAGTGGTTTTAGGGAGCCATTATTTCCACTTGTGCTTTGGTTCCCCATTGCTGTGAATTTCTGAGGATCTCACTGACTTTGATAGCGTTTGTTTGTGGAGGGGTTCCTGCAGGACTGGGGACAACTTGTCCTGTGTTCTCCAGATGAAAGCCCATCCCAGGCAAGGATGAGTGTGAGACCCAAGGAATGATGTGAAATATTTCACTTCTATGCTTCTGGTGGGAGGCCAGGTCTCTCTTCCTGCATATTTGGAGGGGATCACTGGGGGCTGCGTGTTATTATTGTTCCTAAGCAACTCACTCACTGTGGGAACCCCTGCTATGTTAGTGCACAGAGTTTTTATTACACAGTGTCAATTTTGTCCTGGCAGTTTCTTGATTTTCTTTCTTTACCTTCCTGAAAGAAGGGTTTTTTGGTTTTTTTTTTTAATACACTCAGTGAAACATACAGTGAAAGGTGCATGATAATAGAGGCTCCAAGATAGCTGTGTACTCATAATAACCTGTGCTCACATTTAAAAGCCTTAGCCCCTGAGTGTTTCTATGAAAGCAGCATAGCACAGGCCTATTTATTACCTGCCAATTCCATTTCTTAGAGTGGATTTGCCTCTGAGCCAGAGTATTTTCTGCAAAAACATGTTCCTGCGGATGGATGAGGGGGTTGGTGGATGGGTGGGTAGGCAGGGTAAAAGGATGGGTGTGATGGGAGGACAGTGCCTAGATATTACAGAATTGCTGTAGAAAATATCTTGGCTATTTATTCCTCAAGGCAGATGGTGCCAGTTGATTACCTTCACCAACAGAAGCTGTACCTGTCAGCGAGAGTGTGAAGAAAAGTCTCTGCAGTGAGGGGCTGAGGAAAGGCAAACTGAGGGATTCGAGCAAGAGCCTGATGCAAAGATTAATGTGTGAAGGTTAAAGGGCTGGGGCAGGGTGAACTGTGTGAACACAGAGCTGTTACCCTGAATTGTAGGCACTGCTCTGCTGCATGTCCATGAGAAGATAAGTTATGCCCATCCTATAGGAGGGGATTTTCAGAGCAGAGAGGCAGAGTGCCATAACGCCAGAGAAGATTGTCCTGCTGCAGCCACTCTGCTCATGTGTGAGGTCATACCAAGGTGACCTGTCCAGCCCAGCTTTCTCTGCTCTTTTGATTCAGCATCTGCTTAAACTGCTCCTGAGCAAACAGCTTAGGACAGAGCTCTCATCTGTGTGCATGTGCTCCTTCCTCTGCAGCCTTCCAAAGGGCTTTGTGCATCTGTCCCTGAGCAGCTCAGCACTGATCCCTGGCAGATCAGCCCTTCCACCGCACAAGGTGGGGTTAATTTTTTCTTGATGTGTTTGCTGAGAGTGCCCTCCCTAATAAATAACTATAATCAAAATGGCCTCTTCGTAGAAGCTTCATACTGTTTCTACAGTCTTGTGTTTGATTGCTTTCATTTCCACTGCGTTGGTTTTCCCAGTGGCTTTAAGAGACTTATCTTGGATTTGCACTGACTCAGGGAAAACAGAATCAAACCACCTCTGTAAGATGTGGGGGAGATTTTGAACAAGTAAGGCAGGAAAAGGAGAATTTCTATAGCACAGCAAAAGAACACATGCTGGTTTTTTTCATGTGTTGGCTCCTGGAACTTCACTGCAACACTAAATAAATTGCCTCAGCAGTTTCTGAAAAATGCCATTTAATGTTTGCTGGCCCCTGGAAGTGCTAAACATTGTCACATTTTTTGAAAATGCCAGTAAAAGGCTCCTGGGAATTTCATCCCCATGCCTGCAGCTTTGATAAGTCGTATAACAATCTGGTGTAGTACAGCATTGCTAGTAAGAAGCACTGTGTTTGTGAGGCACTGAAAAATAGTAAGAAAATGCACTTTAATCTTTATTCCTGTCAGGTTAAAAATATATCAGTATACCAAATCCTTAAAAAGAGACAAAACAGATAAAAATGGAAGGTGACTATATGTGCTCCTACATTCAATAGGATTCAATAAGATTCCACTCACCATTTTATTTTTTCTGGAGACTGCAGAAGAATTGTATCTTCATAAAATAAAAAATTCTGGTTATAGCCCAAGTCCTGAATATTTAATTATATCAGGAGTAACTCTATTGTAGAACCAGTCTGGGGAAAGAACTGACATAGTTTGGATATTTTGAAGAACTTGTCCCTGAGTTATGAAAGACAGAGATTCAAGTACCTGTGCCACTTGCTTGAGGCAATAGTATTCCTCCATTAATATTTCAGACTTGCATTATAGTTGTAAAGCTTCCAGGTGTAAAAGCTAGTTAGTGTTTGTTTACCTCCTGACACAAACTTCACTGAAATCAATATATTTTGCTGCTCAGTAGAACAGCATATTTTTGCCTTCACACTTTTGCATTGTACTCTAGGAAAAAAACAAAGAAACCAACAAACAAACCAGCCAGCTTGATTCCAAAGCCAAATCTTGCAACCCAGAATTCTGGTTCTACCTGCTGCCTCATGTTGTGGAAGAAGAAATAGATGAAATGAACTGGTGGGAGAAAGAGGAAGCTTTGGCACATATCTATACATAACTATTTTGGAATTATATGTCAACTGAAACTGGCTTGAGTTTCTCTAAATGTTTTTGTTTTCCTGTCATATTCCAGTATTTGTGCACTTCCATTTCCATTAAGAATATAAAAAACAGAATCCCCACTAAACCATGTCCCTCAGTGTCACATCTACATTTAAAAAGATATTTAGAGGTCTTTTAAATACCTCCAGGGATGATGTGTCAACCACATCCCTGGGAAGCTGATTTCAAGGCTTGGCAACCCTTTCGGTGAAGAAATTATTCCTACTATCCAATCTAAACCTCACCTGGTGCAACTTGAGGCCATTTCCTCTTGTCCTGTCATTTGTTACCTGGGAGAAGAGATTGACCCCCACATGTCCATTCTTTCCAGGTAGTTGTAGAGAGCAATAAGGTTCTCTATTTTCTCAGGTTAAACAACCTCAGCTCCCTCAGCCACTCCTTATATGATTTGTGCTCCAGACCTTTCACCAGCTCTGTTGCCCTCCATCTTCCAAAATAAAATATTGTCTTCTGGAATAATTTTGAGATCAATTTTTGCAGGCTGTAGGAATATGTCTGGTTTGCATAAACAGAAATATGACTCAAAAGATTTTTGCAAGTGTAGCCTTTTGATACAACTACA
Organism: Acanthiza pusilla; assembly: GCA_036630365.1. NCBI lineage: Eukaryota > Metazoa > Chordata > Aves > Passeriformes > Acanthizidae > Acanthiza > Acanthiza pusilla. The sequence continues at coordinate 54,912,751 of JAXCHO010000164.1, forward strand.
AGATTATCTGTTGAACTTTGAGATTTTTCATTACAGTACTTAGGCAATTTTGAAGCAATTTCAGTCTGCAGAACTGTGGCATGGCTGAGCTTCATATTTCTGCTCCAAATTTTTCCCCTGAAAAGTAGAGGCCTAGTGAAGGAATGTGTGGGCTTTACACACGTAGAATTTTTTCTTTGTTCCATTTTAGGAAGATCTTTAGGACAAAATCATTCGACAGGTGGTAAATGTGCCTACTGGAATTCTGCCACCGGAACAGTCTTTCAGGATTGTATTAGGCTGATGAGTCAGGCTTCATGTAGTTTCTTTAGAGACTAACAGGATGTCACTTGTCAAATACTACTATATGCTTGCTTACTTGTCTTATTTTTCCAGAAAGAATAAAACCTGTATTAGTGTAGTAACCTTGCTTGTTCAAAGACCCTGTAGTTCAAATCCTAATAAAATAGGCCTGTGAAAAGAAAGAGGGTATAAAAAAGAACAAAAGAATAATAATAAAAAAAGTTGTTGCTGAAACTTGAAGGACTTTGACTTCCCTAAAGCTTCATTAGCTAAATGTAATGTGACAACAATAACACACCTGCAGCCATTGTGGTAGCTAGAAGATATTTCTCTGTGCTTGTCAGGAACTACGAGTACCAGATCTATTTACAGGACATATTGAAAAATCTCATGGGCATTAACCAGCCTTACTCACTTTTGAAATGGGTCACTTTTTAGCAAGTGCCCTAGAAGTGAAAAGCTTTTTACGTAACATCAGTTCCATGAGTCATTCCATTTCCCCCCATATTGGTTAATATAATTTAATTTCCCTCTCTTCACCTGTCATAAGAGAATCTGGGAAAAAGGGTTGCTTTTCTCTGTACTTGCAAATTAATTGATACAATTCGTTTGAGGTTTCCTTCTTTCATGGTGCTTTCTTAAAATTAGAACCAAATTAAATGTGTTCCTAGCCATTGCAGAATACATTGATTAGAGCTGAATTATGCACAGTTGTGATCTACATTGAAATTTGCATGACACATCTCTCCTGGAGTGAAACTAAAAAAGGAATTTGAATCTTCCCCTATTCTTTTCCAACAAATACAGTTCATCCACCATTAAATCCAATAAGTTGTGGTCAATATTTAGAATAGATGAATGTGTAGAGTTAATGAATGATGCAGCTATTAGAAAAAAAGTCTCAAGTACTTACCTAATCTGTGATAACTTAACAGTCTATGCCTATTAAAGGATAATTATTGGCAAGAACATCTTTATTTTTCCTTTCCTTAATTGTATTGCAGCAGTCTCTACAGTCCCCAGTTTCTGCCAAGACAGCATCCTTGATAAATACAGTAAGATCTTGATTGTGAAAATACGTGTGTTCAGTATGACTGCAGTGAGCATTTGCAATGATTTACATATGCCTACTCATACGTGAAAAGCTGACAGGAATATATATATTTTCAGGGGCTAAGGTGGCCCTGCCTACATTTGCAAGGCCATCACAGCAAGCCTAGGCCTTCTGGTCTCACACAGGTGACTGCTCCCAGCCTCATAAGCTGCAAGCAAGAGTGAAAGGTGTCTGGTAGGAAGCGTTATGGGGTGGCTGCCTGTAAATGGGAAAGGGTCAGCAGAGGACTCACCTCCCACAGGAAGTCATGTTCATGTTTAACTTGTCACATTAACAAAGCTCCACTGAAAGCAAAAGGAGAAATCCAACAACATCCCTACTGGGTTCTTTGAGCCCAGAATATTGTTGCAGGGGACCATACAACTCACTGCACATGTGAAAAATCAGAATACTTTTTCTCCCATCTTTCTGCCACCTTTTTTTTTTTTGTCCTATTTCAATGTATTCTTTCTCCACCCGTTTTTAGAAACAATTAATTTTTCATTTGAAAAGGCTGTATGAGAGAAATTATGTATGTATGTATGTATGTATGTGTAGAAGAGAGAGAGAAAGAAAGAGACACAAGTTGTCCTCTGACTGGATCCAAGAGGAAACAGCTTCTCAGACAGCTATCACAGTAAGGGGACAGCACATCTCTGTGATGATATGAAACAGCAACTACCCCACCTGACACCACTACACAGCCAGCCTCTAATCCCAGATGGCTAACATAAAAGCTCCATAACCTTGTGATACTATTAAATGAAAGGTAGGTCACATATGGGCTCTGACTAGCAGGAACTGTAAGAATTGTGGCTGTGAGAGAGGGAGTAATTGCAGAACCTTTGCTCTGTAAGGATACAGCCAAATTCTCCCACGATGGTTCTTTTTTTCCCAACCTTTCCCAAACAGTGTTGGCTCTCTGATGATAGAAATGCAACAATTGAACTTGAGAAAACTTGTATTGTCATGCTTTTATAGATTTCTTTTCCTCAAATGCTTACACAGATATATATATATTGGATTTTTGTTCATCAAGCATAAGCCCTGTCAAATGTATCTGCACTTTTTTAACTTTGGAGATGACAGCTTTCTGATCAAAGAAAACATTCATTTTCTTTCCATCCTGGGGAATAACACAGTACTGGTTTGCTTCCAAATAACACATCTCATGTCTTGTTGCTTTGCTCCTTCCTTAAGACATATAATTTACCATAGCAAGCTTTTCAATTAGGGCCAGATCCAAAACTTTAACTACTGTTGGGTGAAAAAAGCCCAACAAAATCTACATTGCCTGCAGGCTCTTTCAAGCAGTTTTATGTACAGTTATTCACACAGCGGTCACACTTGCGTGACAAAGCTACACTGTACAGACAATATATACAATACGGCATTTCCTTAGGATATTAATAGTAATTTTGGATAGTAGGAAAGCTACCTTTTCTTCTCTTTTTTCTTCATGTCAGTTCTGGCGATCAGCTGTAAAATCTGACAGTGATTAGACATGGCAGCTTTTTTTTGTACCAGTGTTTTGATGCACCACAACTTACTCTGTTTTCTCTTTTATTTATTTATTTTTTTAATCTATGACAAAGATTCACGGCATCTTTGGGAATTAGCTATGTGATCCACATTTCTGACAGCTGCAGAGGGGGAATTTCTGTTCTCTTTCATGTCTGTCTTTTCAGCTTTTGTCAGAATGTGCTAACAACAAAGAACCTTTCAGACCACCAAACTATCGTGCTATCAGTGTGATTAGAAAATGGTAAAGAGAGAGACTTTAGTTTTCCACAGAGTGTGCCAGCATCACCCTAATGTGGCCACTTCTTCAATCAGCTGGTGAGCCCAAGCACTCAAAGCAGAGTCTCTAAACAAGAAACATCCCTCACTGCTGGCCAGCGGGGTGGTGGTGTGAATACTCAGAGGGCAATCAGAGCAAGCATTGTAGGGACAAAAGGGCAAGCAATCCCTCAGATAAAGGGAGGAAAGCCTGCCAAGGGGCACAGACACCAGATTTTAAACCGGTTTCAGGAGCGCCGGATGCAGCCGGTGCTCTCAGGGTGTGCCTGAGCGCAGCGCAGGGATCAAACTGCTGCTAACCCATCTCCGGGTCTGATCCTTCCTGAGCTGCACACTAGCGGAAAGTTGGGCTTGCTGCGGCTCTCGCCTGCGATCCGCGAGTGGATCAGCCCGACGCCGCGATCCCTGGCTGAGCCTGTGCCTCGCAGCCGCTCATCTGCGCATGAGTCGCTGCAGGAGGCTCCGCGGCTGGAGTATTTGAGGGGCTGGGCAGCGGGGGAAGATGCTCAGAGCCTGCGGAGGCCGTGCGCCCGGCGGAGCGGAGCCGCGGCGGGCCATGGAGGGGGCGCGGGCTCCGGCGCGGGGGGGGCCGCGCTGCGCCGCCCGAGCCTGAGCGGGGCGGCCGTCGGGGCAGCGCCGCTTCAGCACCGCGGACAGCGCTCGGCGAGCTCCGCGCCTGCGGCCCCGCCGCCCTCCGGCCCCGCTCCCCGAGCCCCGCTCCCCGGGCTCCGCTCCCCTGACCCCCTGGCTCCCGCTCCGACTCTCGGGTACCCCCATCTCCACCCTATCTCCCGGCCCGGTCTCTGCGTGCCCCGGAGCCCCCACCCGCGGCTCCGGCCACGCTCCTCCCGGCCCCGCTCCCCCGCTGCCTGACTGCTGTCAGAGAGCCCCGCCGCTGCCCCTGCCATCCTCTCCCCCCCGCCCCGGCCGCCCAGCCCCGCTGCCCTCTCCCCTCTCTCTGCACCTCTGACTCCGCTCGCCGCCCTTGCCCCTCTCCCTGGCCCCGCTGCCCCCGGCGCTGCCCCGGCCCCTGCCCCTGCCCCGCCGCCGGCACCATGCGCGGGCGGCCGCGTTGGGCGGCAGGCGAGGCTGCGGTGCCGGCGCGGGTGCCCCCTTCCTCCTGCCCTCGCCCGCTCCAGGCGACCCGCTGAGAGATGGACTTGGCAGGCGTGCTGCTGGCGCTGCTCCTCGTGCTGGTGCTGGTTGTCTCTCTGCTCTCCAACCTCCTGGTGCTGCTATGCTTCGTCTACAGTACGGAGATCCGCAAGCAGGTCGCCGGGGTTTTCCTGGTGAACTTATCCTTCTGCAACCTGCTTCTCACCGTTCTGAACATGCCTTTTACCCTGCTGGGCATCCTGAGGAACCAGCAACCCCTCGGGGGCTGCGTCTGCAAGGCGGTGGGTTTCCTGGAAACTTTCCTGACTTCCAACACAATGCTGAGCATGGCAGCGCTCAGCATCGACAAATGGATTGCCGTGGTGTTCCCCCTAAGCTACACCAGCAAGATGCGGTATAAGGACGCTGTGATACTGATGGGCTACTCGTGGCTCCACTCCCTCACGTTCCCTTTGGTATCGTTGTTTTACTCGTGGGTAGATTACAACAGCGTTTATGCCTCTTGCACCTTACACCTGAAGGAAGAGACGGAGCGGAGAAGGTTTACAGTGTTCACCATTGTCTTTCACTCCACCAGTTTCATGCTGTCTCTGGTGATCTTGTGTTTTACCTATTTAAAGGTGTTGAAAGTTGCCCGGTTCCACTGCAAGCGGATAGACATTATTACCATGCAGACTCTGGTTTTGCTGGTGGATATCCACCCCAGGTAATGCGTGCGCGTTCGGATTCACAGCCGCGGCTCACTCGCGGTAGTTACCCGGGGCGGACAGGATATCCCGCCCTCCAGGACCCCTTCCTGCCTGCCCCTAGTTTCAGACACTGCTTGCAGTGCCAGCAACGGTGGCTTGTGCATTTGCAGCTTTCTCTGTTTAAATGCTAATCGGGCTCTCCGGGTTATCCCACTTCCCTGAGCTCCCTTTCAGCGGGAGCCACTGCTTTGTTGAGTGCGATCGTCCCGAGGCTCGCCGGGGCTGGGGCTGTCCTCCTCCTCCCCGGGCTGCCCTCCTCTCCCTCGCAGGATTGCCTTCCTGTCCCCCGGGAGGCTGCCCTCCTCCCCTCGGCGCTGCCTTCTTCCTCCCCAGGGATTGCCTTCCTCTCCCTCGGGGCTGCCTTCCTCCCTCCGGGGGCTGCCTTCCTGTCCCCTTCCCTTCCCGGGCTTAGAGAGCTCCTTCCCCTCTCACTTGGGCTCCCGTCTCACCTTCCCCTTCTTGCCTTAACACCCTTACTGCTCTTTTCCCTTCCCAGTGTGAAGCAGCGCTGTCTGAACGAGCAGAAACGGAGGAGGCAGCGGGCTACCAAGAAAATCAGTATTTTTATAGGGTCCTTCGTGATCTGTTTTGGTCCTTACATTATCACCAGGTTAGTATGCCCTATCGGGGTGGGGGACTTTGCGGGACCAGGATGTCCTGTGAAGTGCAGGTGCCCGGGGGTCCTACAGCTAATTTTGGGGTGCCAGAGCCAAACGGATCCCCGGGGCTGGTTTTGAGGGGCAGAGCACACACAGACACACTCAAACACACCCTCACACGCCCTCCTGCCCGCACGCTCAGTCCTAGGGCGCAGCCACGGCAGGACCTGGCTCTCCTTCCCTCATTGCAGCCAGGTCTGGGCGCCTCTGCCAAGAGCAAGTGGCTTTTAGGACAAGTACCAGGAATTAATTACATGCCAGTGGGAGATAAAAGCAGTTTAAAAGACTTGCCACCCCTCCTTATTAGCACAACCCTAGCAATAGGGCAATAGAGAGGAAAACAGACAGACTTTCCTGATTAGCTTGTCCTTTTTTTTTTTTTCTTTTTTTTTCCTTTTTTTTTTAAGGCATAAGGCCAAGCTTGCTGCTATTGGAAGCTGAATTGATATCACTGAAATTTGTCCAGGCTGATAATTTGTTGATAAGATTTCTGCCTGGAACCATTAGTGCCGGTAAATATATTGCTAGTGGTGCAGCACAGACTTTTGATGAGGTGTAAAAGTTATCTCTCAGAGAAAGTCATAATTAGACTCCAAAATGTATAGGAAACACCATGTTCCTCAACTGGACAGAATTATAGCTATCCATCCTGGTGGTTTGCACCTTTTTAAGTGTCCATGCATAATTGTTTTTATGTACTTGTGTAGTCTTCATACAATAGATAATTATTATTATTTTTAAATCTTTAAACCAGTGAGCTGGAAGTCATTGTAACTATACTGACTTGCAGCACCCCAGGATTTAGCCTTTCATCTCTGAACTAAGATGGTCTGCATCTTTCACAAGTGATTTTAAAAGTGTTTCCCACTCCACAATGTGTTCAAAACAGCCTTGAACAGTGCTGACTTGTGTTGAGGAAGGTGCACTAGTGTGCAAAACCCCCTGGTGAGGGCTTCTTCAAGGTTGTTATCAACCCATGCCTGCAGCCACACCAGCTCACAGAAACTGGCCAGCTTTAGAGCTCTGATCTTACAGAATCACACACGGGCCATTTATGGTTGGTGTTGCTGCCCTTTTCTGATGTGAGTAGGGGATGGGTTAAGGCCAGTGCTCTAAACAGACAATGTTTTTTAATTTTTAAAGTGACATTTATTTCAGTTCCCATTTACACATTGAAAGGGGTTCCTTCCTGATTGCCTGGATAACTACATCTTTTTTCTGCAGTTGAAAGGATTATTACAAATATTAGCAATGCACTGCAGCATTAAAAGGTTAATTTGTCATTGTTCGGTACATTTTGAGTCATTTTCTATTCACCTTTGCCATAATCAGGATGTAATTATGTTGAGCAAAGTGGATTTTGCCATCTTCTTTCCATCTGAACATTACCAAGCTCAGCAAATTCCAATCATGGCCACTTTTTTCAGAGCAGAAGTATTCCTCATAAACTTCTAAAATAAAAGTTACTTCCTTCTTCAGACCTTGCATGTGGCAAACATGAGATGGTGCATTTTCTGTGTGTGACAAACTGGCACCTACTGAATCAGAGAAGGCTGAGGGCTGGTTTATGGAAACGTGTGTCCAGGTACAGCTTCTGTCTCAGTCACAAGGACTGAGCTGGTTCAGTGACAGCAAAATGCGAAATATTTGGGGAGGACATCCTAAAAGGCTCTTTGTCCCAAAGACAAGACAGTGCCAAGACAGCACTACAGAAAAGGTGGTTGGAGGACTTGCTGCCATGCCTGTTTCTCCATTCTTCCCTCGTGGTTTTTAGGGGGGTGGCACTGAGGCCACCTCTGGTGAGGCAATGTGAAAGCCATCCTCTCTGTTTTCCTGATCTTGGCCTGGTGACTCAGGTTGTGTTGTGAGCTCAGTATTTGCTCCTCACTTCAGAAATTTGAATGAGATTAGGATCATTAGCAATATATTCATCTGTTCACTAATAGATGACAGGTGAATTTCACCTCTTTTCTAACAGCACTGAAAACAAGAAAATTATACTAAGATGCATTCAGATGGGTATTTCTAAGTCTGACTTGTTTTGGACAGACCTTTTATCTTATTAAAATCTGTGTAATTCTTCTCTGTTGGCTTCAGTGCAATTAAGTTTGGAGCCATAATGCATTAATGGGAACATAGCAATACATCTGTTTTCAAGACTGAAGAATACCTTACTCTTATTTAGTGTGTTTATAAAAGCATCAAATGTGTAAACATAAATTATATATTTCTTGCGTTAGGATGATATGCAGGATGTGATAAACCTGAGCAATCACGTAGCAAGTGTCATTTATTGTACATTTATTTCTCATATTTTGTGCCTTCCTGTTCTGCCTCTTTTGAATTCACTGGAACTTTTTCTGAGCAGCTTAAAACAGATGTCATCTGTTTTTTTAAATGCATTTGCCATAGGAATGATTTAACTTGTCATACAAATAAGAAATTTTCGTGTCATTTGTTGCAATGTTCAGTCCGAATGATGGTAAGGCAGGTTTTCTATGAGGAGGGATTGGAACAGCTTCAAAAGTCCAACACCCTGCAAGTTGGGAGCTCTACATTTTGGAAAGAGGACAGAAGGTTCTTCAAGCCTTGAGAAAGCTTCTGATCTTACATCTTCAAGCAGTGATGTCTTAGAGTACAGTTAAGGGCTATTTTATCTCCCAGAACATTTTCTTTTCTTCTGGGATGAATAGAGCCAAGTAGCATACCCTTGATCCTGCAAAAGGTTTTAAAAAAGATACACGGAAAATAAAAATTCCTCACCCTGTTCTTTCCACCTTCCTGGAGGGTTTGCCCACTGCAGATGAGCTGGGTGAGACATTTGCTGGAATAGTCTGAAGGATTGCTCTCACTTCTGTGAAAAAATTGTTTGACTTAGTTGCAGTTTCTCCCCCCATGATTAATTCATCCCTCTCAGCTGAGGTGCTGAGGCCACTAATCATCTGTGCAGCACAGACCAGGAGCCACAGGTCTGGAGGCAGCTGACTGGTCATATAATTATGATAAAAGTGTTGTCTCCTTGTTTTCTTTGGCCAAACTGGCAGTCACCGAAATGCACACAAAAACTGTCATGGGTAAGTGGTTGTTGGTGTGCTCCTAAGTGTTCTGTGGGATGGCAGCTGCCAGTCAAACCTCTCTGAGATACTGCCAGGTTGTTCTTCATACTGTAGTGGTCTGACATGGATCTGCTTTACATCTTAATTCACCACAGTGGTGTAATGAAGGTGAAGGTTGGCTGGTCTGTGTCTGAGGAGATGGATTCCGTGATCTAGACCAGGTTTCTGGTGTTATTTGAGACACTGCATGGTATCCAAGTCCTTTAGCTAGGCTGGCAGATACGCCACAGGACCTAAAGTGGACCTTCCAGCCTGGTGCCAATGGGATTATGCCCAAATGTCTCAAGTGTCACCAGAGACCTCTACTCAGGCAGCTGAGTTCAGTGAGTCTGGGTGCCCTGGGTCACGTGTGTCTATCTCAAGCTTGCCGTGGGAGACAGGTAGTCAATTATGTCCCCAAAATTTTGACCACTTACCAGCACAACTCAGTAAATTCAGTAAACTGCAGCACTCTCTTATCTGCGATGCACAGAAGTACTACAACTGAAAACACTTTTCCCCTTTCTGTAGAAAGAATTGATTTTGTCTCCAGTGGCCTTGCTAGGAAAGTTCTCTTTGCCCTTATTGAATGTGAAGAGTAAGTACACAGCCTTTCTCCTGCAGGCACTGTGTACTGTAAGAAAATAAATGTTACTTGAATGTTTCATGAAGCATGAGTTGAGCACTGGGCTCACTGTGAATATAACACTCAAGTGTTTCCATTTCTCTTTAATCTTTAACAGGTTGATAGAGCTCCTTCCTTTTGTTACCATAAATTACTACTGGGGAATTATAAGCAAGTGCCTCACCTACAGTAAGGCTGCATCTGATCCATTTGTTTACTCGCTTTTACGTCAACAGTACAAAAAAGTTCTGATCAACATCGTCAACAGGATACTAAAGAGAGACCTGTATCCATCATCAGGGTACAACAGCTCTCTCGACACTGAAAACGATTACTGCTTGCACAGAACAAACTGACAACACGAAAGCATTCCCCTTGCAGGGAGACAGGTGTTTGCTGCTGCTGGAAAGCTGCCTTTCCCCTCTCCTGCTGACAGTGGTGACAGTGTCTCCAGGGTGTGAAAGCTGCACTAACGCGACACATTTCATCGTGGACTTTCATAAAAGGCTCTTCCCTGCTCTGCAGCCGAGCACAATTCACGGCAAAGCCTTGCCCGCGAATGAACAGAGTTGGCCTGAGGGGTTTTAAGAGAGCCTTTGGAGGCTTTAGAGAAGCTTAGACAGCTCTTAATGTTTTGTGTGTGAAGACTTGGTATGTGTTGGAGCGTTCCATATCAGACATGATATTCCGGTGTCTTCTGGGACTGCAGGAATCCCCACGTTGGAAGGACAGGTTCAGAGTCCTCTGTGCTGCGCATGTAACTTGGCAGCCCAGGATCTGCTGTTAGTTTTGAACGTTAAAAATAGGTCTTTTAATTGATTGATTTACTGTATTGGTGCCTCAAGTGAGTCAGCACTTTGAATCTGAGATTGTTACTATTATTATTATTATTATTATTATTATTATTATTATTATTATTATTATTTATTACTAGGCATCATGATTGTAACATAGCCTTTAGGAAGTGGTACATATATTTGATATGCCAGTATTCTATCGAGCATAACCAAAGTCCACATATCTGAGTTACTAATATTTAGCACTTCAGTGGTATGTGATTACAATAACTACAGCAACAGTAACGAAGACATGTATGGAATTTAGTTAAATAGCACTGTAGTTCCATCACTGAGCTAGTAGTCCTATTCAAGCAAGCTTTTACTCAGAAAAAAAACCAGTTAGACAGTAGAAGTGACAGATACCATTGTGTTTAAGATATATTACTTCAGAAGATATCTGTTTTCAAAGAAAAAGCTAAAATGTATTAATTCTTTTTAAGGGATATATAATGTGTAAAATATTTCATGCATTGGCTGTATATGGTTGATTGTAATAATACTGTACAATCTTTTCTTTAATAATGATCAATTAATCTGGTGATTTTAACTGACAACAAGAAATGTGAGAAATATTATAGCAGACCTGCTGCCAAATGCCCAGAAATATAAAGCTGCTTTGTTATTATATGTATTTTTCTCTTTTATTTCTTTTTAAATTTAAACAGGCTTTGGAAAATGTCAGAATTATTTTTGAATAGTATTTCTTTGAATATATAAGACATTTATTAAAATTTAAGAATTCTATGGCATTCAATAAACTACTATTTTCTAATTGAGTACATAAGGGGAAAATTAAAGCAATTCTAAAGTATATTTTAAGAAAAATAAAAAGAAAGATGACAGTAAAGTACTCTTATTTTTTATGTAACAATGGACTTGACCCTATAAAGCATTGAGAAAGCTATTTCTGGTCAAACCAAGCATATAAGCATGTGATTAGGCACAAATATAATTTTCTTTGATGCTAACAGCTCTATTTCCATGCTGAAAATTAAGTACACACTTAACTTTGCAAAATCAGTGTTGAGCAGTCAGCACATTGAGAGGGTTTTTCCCACCATCCACAGTGAGGAAGGAGAGTGTCTTGTTCAATCCCACTGAAGTCAAGGAAAGATGATACTGCCTAACAAATACAGTATTCTCTTACCTCCTGCTTTTAATCTCTGGGGCCTTTATACTTCTCTTTTTCCTTTAAATTTTTTTTCCCCCATGCAAGTACCTTAGGCCTCTGTGCTTTGCATCTATAGTTCTGCCTGTGTTTAAATTGAATGTACTATAATGGTTTTGTCTTCTTAGTAAAGTCTTTGTACTCTCTTCAATTTTGTGTAAATACAGCATTTCAGAAAAAAGAAAAAAGCTGTCTGTGGAATCTTTTCAGTTTAACTGTCTTCCTGTCTCCCCATGCCTCCCCCTCTGCCACTCCGCTAGAAAAACCTGATGTTTCAGTCTTACATTTCAGCTGCAACATAAGGACCTGATAACTCTCTGGGGAGTGGGAGGGATGCTAAATTTTCAGTAATTTTTAGTCAGGTTTGTGCCAAAATGTTTTAATAGCCTACAGTAGCTGTCCATGAATAAACATGAGCTTAATGATACCTACAGTTGTTAGCTTACCCTTGGTTTCCTAAACAAAATGGTCCTCACTTTGGCAAAGGAATAGCTTACATATAGTTAAGTGTATTAAATTGTCACCTTCAAGACATACAAATGAAATAAAGCGTTATTATTAGAGAAAATGGTAGAGGAGAAAAAAATAATAAACTTTAAAGCTATTACAGTAATAAACTTCTAAAGCTATTAAACTATAAGCCACATTTTAAAGGCATAAAACAGAATATGGTTAAAATGCTACCTCTGCTATTAAGTTAATTAACGAAGCTTACGTATGCCAGTTGAGGATGTACACTTTACAATACCACTCAACCTCACTAAGCATTGAACATTTCTGGAGTTTCTCAGATCTAGGTGTTTAAAGAAAAAGAAAAAACTATTTGAGCCTGCACTGGGTGTCCCAGAACATTTTTAGATTTCATTTCCACATGGAATTAGGAAGCCAAGGTCTGCAGTGCTGCAGACCAGAAACTAAGGAAGGGCAAGGAGAGCTGTAGTGCTCTCAGTCCTGATTGGTAATGAAGTTTAACAGACTTGTTTAGCATTACCAAAAGGCATCTCCCCCTGCTCCTTGTAAAGGTAAATTTCTTCTTTCTCTCTTCTCACCACTCACTCTGCACCAGAGAAGGACTTGCTCTACTTTTCTAGCAAAGCGGGAAATGTTCAGTGAGAGGTCTCACTTTCATTCCCTTGTGTTCCTGACGTAGGCAAAACTCATCAGGTTTGTGTTTCATCCACCACAGGTGAATTCAGGGCAGGAGGAGGCAGGGGGAAACCACACTCTGCCCCCACTGTTTTGGAATGCTGCAAAAGCTATCCAAGGATTTAGTGCTACATATATCTCACATGATGGGAACATTCACCAGAGATTGTGGATTCCCTCTTATTGACATTTTGTCATTTTAGATAAGGCAGGGGGCACACAGTCCTGACAGCAGGGTTTAGTTTGGATCAGAAGATTTCCAGCAAAGCTGAGGTGTGATATCCAAAATGGCCTCTTGCCATTGCCACACTCTTGCCAACTCCAAGGTAGTGCTCTAGGAAACCTCAGGGATTTCCTGCCCAAGGACCTGGAGTGCCTTTGCTAAGAGATGAGAGGCTGCCAAAAGCTTGGCAGGTATGTTGTGGAGGTGGAAATGCCACAGGGGTCAGCAGGAACTGCCTGAGACTGTGATTTCCTTAGCAGGAGGTGCTGAGGCTGTGGATGCTGAGGGAAAAGGATAGCAAGTTGTTAAAATATTTTCTCAGAGCAGTAGGGCCCCCCAAAACTCCTGGGCTGTAGTTTTTCGGGTCCTGTTGCAATTCAAATTCACAAAGTCCTCTCCAATTCTCCAAACTTGTATTTTGCCTGCAGAGAACGGAGCTGAGAGCTGCACCCTCCCTGATGCCATCTTCCACTTAATGGTAGTCAAGGTATAAATTCTGCAGCAAAACAAACTCCAAATTAGCCCATGTAACTGAAGAGACGTTGAGCTTAAATTCTTTACACAAGTTCACCAAAATATTTCCAAGCCTGATGAGTGGGTACTTTCAGGGGGGATTCAGGATGGCGTTTTGAATGTGCCTTTTAAGAGGAAGAAATTGAGTCTGCGTGCCTCATTTCCTAGGTGAGTGCTTTGATATTCATAACAAAGAGGGTCACCTCTTCCAAAAGAAAATAGAAGCTCTTTTTTTTTTTTTTCAGGTAAGCTCTGAGACTGACAGAGCGATTTTCTGTGGCAATAAAGTCAAACTATTGCTTAGACTACAGATTCCCAAAAGGTTTAGGTATGAGCTGGCTCCCAGCCTGCTAAACCTGACAGTATGGATGTGCTTCCCTACAAGCACAAAAACAAAACTAGTTTTCTTGGATGAGAACTTTAGTGTCTCTGAGCTTAGATGGCAGCTGAGCACTGAGGACCTTGAATTCTGTGAATTTTCACTCCACAGATTCCTTAGCCTCACTGAAGAACAGGCACATTATTCATCTGGGTAAATCAGCACCTAATAAACGACTGCAAATAATCTGTGCTGCTCAGTGATTACTGAAAACATATTTACCTTGTCTTAATGTGAGTAATGCTGGTATTGAACTTAAATTTCAGAGCCAATTGCAATGTTAGGTTTATTACATGGTTAAATATATTTACAGTTGGAGTCTATGATATCACAAGGCTTTTCCAACTTAAATGGCTTTATGATCCCAAGTGATAATCCAAGTTCCTTAATGCGAGTGCTTAGATATGACTGGAGAGTGATCATGCACTTTACAACTGTGGGTTAAAATTTGAGCTCTTTGAGAAATTTAGCAGCATTGAGCTTTGTTGAAAAAAATTACGTATAACAAGATATCCAAGCCGTTCTAGGTAAAATGCTTTAAAAAAAAAGTCAAACCCAAAACAGAAACTGAAGAGAACTATCTAGTGTGAGTGGGAAGGTTTGACTACATCACCTAGAGGGCATATTTTCTGTTGTATTTGAGGTGCTTATTTCACCCAAATAATTACGTGCACTTGTGCACACAGAATGAACAAGCAACTGTGTGTCTGTATCAAAAGCACATAGCACATTTCGGGATTGAGGAGAGCAAATGGCTTGTTCAGTCTGGCTCAGGAGGACACCTGGTTTGTGGGAGGTGTTAATTACACAAGTAAATTAGAGGTTCTGCTTTTTATTTTTGGAAAGTAGTCCAATTAATATTTAATGGCTCAGCCGGAGACACAGCAGAGATGACCTTAAGAAAGGTTGTAAATATATGAATATCTTTCAGTACCAGAAGCTTGGGGTAGCAAAATGTCACTTGGCACAGTATATGCAGCCAACTCCTTCTCTGAGCTGCATTTTCCCTGTGGCTTATGAGTGGGAAACAGGCCAAATCACTCGTCCCATTTCTGCATATCCCTGGTTCTTCTCCCTTTAATGTCAGATTTTCCTTGCCAGGACAGGAGGGTGCGTGAGGCAGACTTGGTGCTTCTGCTCTTTTCTGCAAGTGAGCAATGCATGAACCATGAGCTGCTCCCAGCCAGGCTTCTCACACATTCTCTATGCAAATGAAACATATTGCAAAGCAGGTATGTTAGATGTCATAGGGTCCATATGGTTTTAAAGGTATTTTTGAGTGTTGAGAACTACAGATCATTCCAGTTCACTGACACCACTTTTAACTAGGTGCCATAAAATATTATAAACTGTAACTGAAGCACCTTCATTTCAATGTCCAATCCATTATCCCGAGTGCAAATTGTTGAGCAGTCCACTGTGAACAGTAAAGACACCAAACAAACCCAAAAACATCTCCTTTGGGACATAACTTATGTTTTTTGTGCATGTTTCATCCATCTCACTGCATCCTGCTGTGTGCACATGTCATATACAGGTTTGTATCCAGCAAATTTGGAGCAAACTATCCAACATATCTTTAAGCTTCCAAGTTTCCTTTCCTATACCTAATGGATTGAAATCTTCAAACACTTTCCAAGAAAACTCCTCATGCCTAACACTCGAGTAGTTTTACTTAACTCACTTTCCCTTTTTTTTTCCCAACCAAAGGTGTAGCACTCAAATTGCACTTCAATGAAGCCTGACCGCAAGTGGCAGACTCATTACCACCTTCTTTTCACTTTTATAATTCCTGTCTTCACATATCCAACCACTCTGCTCCCTTCGCTTGCAGCTGTCAGCCCTGATGTACATTTTCAGAATGTTTTCTGAAACCCAATACATTGCTCAGTGCCCTTGTTTCCATGGCGTGGGACTGGAGATTGGGTTTGTGTTGTTTGTGTGTGTACCTCCATGGGAATATTTAAGGGTGTTTTTGGTCTTATGTTTCATATTTGTCCCTTATCATGGGAAAACAAAATGCTGATTGGTGATATATGACCTTTGTTTTACAAAAGACTGCTGATCACTCCTTGCAGATGCACAGCTCAGACTGGCTTTCAGCTCGAAATCTGGCTTTTCAGCTAATCAGACCCTTGTTGTTATCATTGCTAATGAAGCCTGCTTTAGGTATTTAAATTATCTTTTGGGCTTCTCACACAGTAGTCTTGAATACTTCATTATCCTTTTATTCTTAATACCTTGCTGGAAGCGAGATAAGCACTAGAACTGCTATTCTCAAGGGACCTGAGGCACAGAGATGAAAGACCACACAGCCAGGAAGGGATGAAATTGCATGAAATCACATGGTTTAGAAGATACCTAGGAATGAAAGACAAATACTGCCATCCTGAATCTGTCTGTTGATCTTTTGCTCAAAGTTTCTCAGGCATTTAAAAATGTGCTTTTCATGATGGTTAGGCATACCTCAGAGTTGACAGTGGAGCTGAGCTTTTGGGAGAGAGGAATTTAGGATACAAGAATAAGGTGCTCCTCCTCTCATTCTGAGGAACTTGCCATGCTGGCACCATGCAGAAAAAGGAGTGACAGACATCCCTTACTCATAAAACACAGCTGCATGTGTTGAAGTCACAGCTCCCTTTTGCCTTTTCTAGATGGAGCTTCAGTGGTGCTCTCTGGGTGTGACAGCTCAGGCTGGGATCTCTCTTTTTGGAGAACACCACCTTGGCCAGGCTGGAATTCTGGCAGAAGTTTAAGAAGCTGTGTGTGTATGAGAGGAAGCAGACTCCGTGTACATGGTGGAGAAAAGGTCAATGGGTAGGGCATTTATCACAAAGGAGAGATGATGCTTCTGCCTCTCTTCTGAGGGTTGCTTATATCCCATCTGTATATTACATCCCACTCATTTTGTTCGCGGGCAGAAAAGAAGTTTCCTGAATCAGAAAATAAGTTCAGGGAAGATCCTGGCTTTACTGATTTCAGGTGAAGGTAAGCCAAGATTTTATTTGAAGGTTTGCATCAGTAGAGTCCAAGTCTAAATTGCAAAAATCTTTTGCAAAAGTCATGTAAGACCAGTTCAGTTACGAAGTCTGCTCGCTGAGTTAATCACATAAAAGAAAAAGAAGTTTGATTCTTCTTCTTGATAATGTGAACCACATTAACAGCACTGAATGGAAATGCACTCCAAGGTATAAGTTTTTCTTCAAGTGACAGCAAAGGTATCAAGCAGACTGAAAATGCAGATGGTGTGGCTGTTGAGGAACCTGCACTGTGGTGCTCTGACAGTCACTCACACCTTGGAGCCCTTTTGTCCCTGAGCTCTCTCACGCCTCTGTGCACACTCCTGCTGTCCTCTCCCTGAGGATACCTGTGGCTTGCTGAGCATCTGCAATCACTCCAGCCAAATGAATTTGGCACTTGTAAGCTCCTTTCTTCGAGACCCAGAGGAACACAGTGACAGTGGTTCTGAAAAGTGATTCAGAACCAGGGTATGTTCCTTCCTTTTTAACCCCCCTGTTTATTCTTATTCATAAATTACCTCCCACTCAATTATTTTAATCTCTGGCCTTAGAGCTGAACAGAGACATGAACAGCGTTTGCTCTTTGCATATCTGCCAGCCTGTCCTCCCTTTGCTGGAAGCTCAGTCAATTCCCATGTTTCCTCCACCTTCATCGCCTTGTAAAGCTTCTGCCTGCCCTCTGGTTTCTCATGTCAGCTGAAAGGCAAGCTATTCAGACCCTTCTTCCCTTGATGCATTCCCTTGGGCTATTGTGATGGTATTCTCACTTTTTCTTTTTTTTTCCCTGTGGTTTTGGTTTTCTGTGGGGTTTCTTTGTTGTCTTTATTCAGTTTTCCACTGACAGCCTTTTCAGTTTTTAATTTTGTGCAGATGAGCAGGATTGAAAAATGCAAATAAAATAAACTAGGAAGAAAGCTGTTCCCCTCACTTTTTTGTGCTCAACAAAGGTAAAGGAATAAAACCAAGAATCTTACTGAATCTGCTTTGTCCCTGGGGATTACAGCCTACCAATTTCTGCAGTGCCACACAGAGAGTAATAATATGACTACTGTCACATTCTCACTTTCAGATAAATTTACCAGATATCCATATATGGCTGAATCAAGGTATTCAGCATGAATTCCTCATAAAAATAAAATTCTTACTGTTAGAGCTTCCATAAAACTTTCCACCTACTGTCCTAATAAGCATAATGAAGGGAAGATTGGATGGAAATGCAACCTACCCCATGTGGTGCATAGTGGGTTTCTCCAGGCTCTTGCTGCAATGTCTGTAATTGCCCTGGCACTTCACAGCCTCTGTCTCCAAGTCTGAGGCTCTCAGGTTCAGCCCTTGAGTGTCAGCCACCTTTTGATTTTCAGTTGCACATTATATGAACCTGCAAAAAGCCCCAGATAAATGGATCCCGGGACCTTCAGCTTTGTAATTTCCCCTACTGCCACAGCAATGATCTGATGAGCCCTGGGCATGGCAAATGTTTGGCAACTGGAAGCTGAAAAGGACCAACATAAGACGGAGTAAGTAAACAGTTTGCTCCGACATCCAGGCTTCCTCACAGAGGAAAGATGGAGGTGGGACTTGCCTTCTGGTACCATGCAGTTCACTTCAAGGAGAAAGAAGGGGTGATTCAAGCCCTGTCTAGCATGATAATCTGCAAGGAAATGGAACAACTCAGAAATTTCACTGGATATCTGTTTTCCAAATTTGTCCTGCTTAGCAGTGGTTTAAAGGAAGGTCCTGACTAATAAAAATTTTGACAAATAAAGTTAATCTTTTTTAATGAGACACTAGTTCTTTTTTGTTCCCTAATGACAGTAAAAGATAACTCAGTGATATGAACAGTTGAGGGAAGTTAGAAAAATGCAAATTCACAATTTTCATAGGGATCTCAGTGTCACAGTAACTCAGGTTGCTAACAGTATGACTAGAATGACCAGTGACAACCTTGGAGCTGCTAAAGGTCTTGTTCTGAAGCGTTGTAGGCTGAAGAAGTATCTTCCATAGGGTTTGGTTTGATATGTGGACAATAAGGCATTTCTCATACCCATTCAAACTTTAGCAGTTCTGGATCAGCTCTTTAACCAGGGAAAGAGCATTGTATCAGTAGCACTAGATTACTTTACACTGGCACGGTTTTTTTTCCAGAATACTGGCTTTTTAGAAAAGTAGGGAGGAGGATTTAACTAATTGATGGAGCTGTTCCCAGCATTTAGCCCATGACTGGTATTGTTCCCACAGTTTAGCCTGTGGCTAGCAATTAAGACCTTAGAGCTGTCCTTTTACTCTCCCTTCTGCCCTGTTCTGGTTCTCTTGACCCCTCTTAATTCTGCCTTGGCCTGTCCTATTCAACTTATTTTTTAGACCCTTGAATATCAAATTAGTCATTATTTGGCCAGGAGAAAAAAAACATATTCGACAGCTCAAATTATTTCTCATGGTGAGTCAATGCTTAAGCCCCCATCCAATTTGTTACCTCTCTGCAAATCCTTTCCAGTTTGTTAATGCTTTTCCTGAAATGGAAACACTCGTGCTTCTAATGTCATTGACTGCCTGAAGGGTGGCACACAGCAGGGCTTGCAGGGCTCTGGAGCCCTCTGGTGAGCCCTGGGACAGCCACACGAGGCAGCTCTGAAAGAGTGACACAGCACCACCGCCCTGTCCTCCCCACACAGGACTACATTGAAACAGAAATCTGTGTCTAGAAATGGATGAGTTTCTCACAAATAACTCAGGAAGCCATGATGCTGCATGTGGGTCTGGCATGAGTTGAGAAACTGTTGATAAAGCTGGGAGAACAGCACTGAGGTCAGCAGGCTGCTTGTGATGCCTCTGTGGCATCGTGCTGCTGAAAATCCTGGCAGCATGGGATCCTGCATGACCTCAAGGACAGCCTCCAGCCTGGTCTCTCCCCTTTTGCTCTCTCTATCCAATACCTTTGGTGATTGGGGCAATTCAGCACATCTTTAATCTGAACATTCTGGGTGGAACATGCCTGAGTACCACAGGCTAGAGATATTGTCTTCCAAGGATTGTCTGGGGAGAAATAAAACAGTGGTTTTATATTTAGTCTCTAGTTTCTACTAATAGATACTTAGATACATTGATAGATGTTTCGTAGATTCTTTGAATAAATGCAGAAAATAAAATTTGAACTAAAAATCCTTATGTTTTAACATACTCTGTTTATCTTATAGGCTGTGTAACTCTAAAGAGTTAGAGCCTTGATATTGAAAACAAATATTAAGACACTTCAATATTATCATGGCACAGATATTTAGTGTGGTGTAGATTCGCAGTATACGTCTATGTAATTTTAAAGTGCTTAAATGTCTTCAAAAACATTCTATTTTGACTTCTTTAACAGCATTTTACTCCTGTTTTGAAGTCAGACTTGTGTCTCAGAAGTGTATTTCTGAAAGTGAAGTTAAAGTCGTCAGAGCTGTCATGCTAGCTAGCATCATCTGAAATAGCTACTGGTTCTTGCTATCTGAGCTGAACTCCCAGTTTTCTGGGGAGGGCCAGCCTTGGAGGGCCTTATTTTTCTTTGGAAAGTGCCAAGGATCTGCATTAATAGCATCAGGGTCTCTTAAGTATTTCCCCCATCAGGTATCTACAAATTAAGCACTCCAAGTCACTTTTTCAAAATGCTTCGCAACACCTCTGTGAATGTGCAAAGCAAGCCCTAGAGAACTTCTTTTGAATGTTTTGGCATTAATGTTCTGTGAGAGAGGGAGAAGAGATGAAGTGAAATGAGTCTCAAAATAGGACTGTCAAGTTCTTTTCTGGTAGAACTTACATTAATTTTTAATACTCCATCTGTGATCAGAAGAAAAGAAAGACCTTTAGTTCTCAGCACAGATCTTTTTTGAGCACACATTTTTCCTTGTAGCGGTTATATATTCAGTTCTATGATTCACCAACTTATTTGTATTATTTTTCTTGCTTTATGGGAGTCAGGCAGAGTCACCTTTGAGCCTCATCTTGAACTAACACTGCAAAATGCATCACCAGTAACCCCTCAGCTGTAATCCTACTTTGCTGCTTTACATGTGGGAGTAATAAGAGGCAGCCTTTGAGAGGATAACAAGGTCCTTATGTCAGCTCTATCTTTTTAATGATTAAATTTAAATAATACTGTGTGCTTATAGCAGGATCTGGTGATCAGTGCATGTTATTTTGCACATGTTCTCCTGGATATAGAATCATATTTATTACTGTTGTCCCTTTGTGGTCTCATTCTACCATCTGGTGCCAGGTTCCCTTCCAGTCTTTTGTATCATTTGTGCCTTTGATCATGACTGAATTTTAACTAGATATCATTTTCTCCTGTCATCAAAAGAAACTTTCTGAGTGGCTTCATTTCTTACTGATTAACTCAAACAAGCACGGAGACCACATGAAGGGTAGGCTGAAAGAAAGGCATGTATCGAGTTGGATCTTTTGGGGATGGCAGGGCCTTCTCCTGTTTTAATTGCATTCTTCTGCATTATGATAGGATCAGTTCAGTGAATCACCTGGAAGCAACTAATTTTGTGGGTCATTGACTTAGTTAATCTGTGACAAGTCAGGAGATGAAAACAGAATTTAATTATCATTGACAGTACTTGTATTGAATTTAAATCATTTAAATATTTTTCAAGAGCTGCATTTTTTAACATGTATTATATTTAATCATGAAGGAAAGGAGTATCTGTGACTGTAATATTAAGTGGGGGAAGTAAACCCACCCACTCATTGCTTGCTTTTGTTTCCATCTTAAGAAGAAAACTGGGGGAAAGAAATTGGCAAAACATGTCAAAATGAAAAAAAAAAAAAAAAAACCAAAATAATTAAAGACCAATTTTGAAGGCATTGCAGGAAATTTAATATTTTGAGTATGGTGAGGCTGGTTCACTCTGTGGAGGTTTACTGGAGCTTTATTTTTTCTCCCTGAGCAAGTTGGTAATATGTACTTGATTAATAATGATCAATAATGATGAAAAATAACTGGTAGAAGATACAGGGAATTTTTTTAGTATTTGAGACTTGCAGACACTTGCAGTCCATGATCCATTCTAGGTTAAAACTTAGAGTACAAGTGTAGAAAAACAGGAAAACTTATTCTTGTGGTCTTTTTCCTTTCCAGTCTCTCAATCGAATTTCCAGCTCTCAATATTTATGTGTGGCAGTTTCTAAAGGGAGTTTAATCCTGTGGGTCATAAGGGGAACAAATTGAAAGTTGAGATAAAAGGCACTGCTGAAGAAATGCTCAGTGAGAAAGTTAAAAGCTCCCCAAGTATAACGTAGATGGTCCCAGAAGGCACAGAGAAACATCCCAAAATATCTGCTTAAGTGCAGAGCTCAGAATAGTCTGTGTATCTTCAGAGTAAATTATCCATCTCTCTTATCCACATGCATGTTAATTTGAATTAGAAATATTTGTTTGGAGAACAAATCTGTTTTCCTTTTTTAACTTAGCAGCTAGAAGCTGAAAGAGAAGCCCTTGTGGACCTTTTCAGATCTCTGCTGTTACATGAAACTCAGTCTGTTCATAAGGAAATAAGGTCTTGCAAAGATAGGTAGAATAGGGTTGGGTTTTTTAAAATATTACTATTGCTTTGCAGGAAGTTGCTGATTTTCTCCCTGTCTGTCCTGAGAGCAGTTTCTCTTCTCTGCCCTGTTTGGCAGAAACTGAAAGAGGGGAAAAAATTAGTATGAAACAAAACCCACAGAATGGGGATTGGTTTCTGCTGTGCAAATGAAAATATCTCCTGGATTAATTTAAATTACTGTAAAGTCCTAAAACCAGACCTGCTGACTTTGTACTGGAGCAGATGTGATGTGCTGCCAAACACTTTCTGCCAGCTTCACTATCACCAGTAAGGAAGAGAATAACAAGCCATGAAGAGGCACTTTCACCTGGTCTCTGTCTGTTTGTCCTTCAGAAAAGCTATCTAGACAGCACTGCTTCTTTTTATTGTTCAACTTCCACTCAGCAAAGTCAAAATAAAAAAGAATCAGATTATGAAACCCCGTCTAAATCCAAGATATTCCTCTGCTAAATTTCTCTTACAATAGTAAGAATCATGAGAATGCAAGCAAGTTAAATGTACTGTATTTAATCCCACTTTGAGAACCTGCCAAGGGCATAAACCATTTTTGGTATTTACTCCTGTCTGAGGATTTCTGGATTGCTGCTGTACTGTGGACTGTAGGCTAACAGAAAGGTCAGATCAGGAAAAACATAGTCAGCAATAAGAGCTAGTGAAATTATCTGACTTTATTGCAGTGATTCAAATGCAAATGATGGAACTCAGGTGATGTTGTTAGATCTGCTTAGCACTC
Source organism: Acanthiza pusilla (assembly GCA_036630365.1). Lineage (NCBI taxonomy): Eukaryota > Metazoa > Chordata > Aves > Passeriformes > Acanthizidae > Acanthiza > Acanthiza pusilla. The sequence goes on from JAXCHO010000164.1 coordinate 54,935,782, forward strand.
TGGGAGTCACTGGTTCATTTTTAAGGTTCTTTTAGAACTGGGGTGAAAATATCATATTTAAGCCTAAGCCAGAACTTGTTGTCAACTCTCTGGGAAGACTAGAAGACTTACTAAACCTCAGAAATGAAAATAGAGAGATTGAGAAATCCCTCTATTCCCAACCATCCCTTCCCTAGCTGCTTTTAGGTTTGGCCATGCAGTTGTGCAATACCTGCTAGTCCCATTTGATAGAGTTAGTGTTAACACACAACAAAAGTGAGAGAAGGGCAAGTGATATACATAAACTGCTTACAATGGGCTGAAAATAGCCAAAGAAGTTAGAAATGCTGGATGGCTGGAAATATTGTATAAGTGGGAAGGGCAGTGTCTGAATTACCATTCCCCTCAGAAAGGCGCAGGTCTGCAGGGGAACCCAGAGGTGACAAACATGCCAAACCTTCACAGAAAGACACACTGTAAAGTCTGGGATCAAATCCCTTGGAAAGGAAGAAAAGAACATGCAATCTAAGCTAAAAGTGAAATAACCCTTCCAGGCCTTCTGTTTTCCTACCTTAGGGCATGCAAGCATGGAAACATCTATAGATGGTGGTGACAAACTGATAAATTTGCCTTTGTTGTTAATTACCTGAATGTCATTCTTAGCCCCCCACCTATCCTACTTCTGCAATAAATTTTTCATCCTGGTACCAAATAGAAATGCTGATTGAACGTAGGTCTGTGAAAGCTGAGGAACAAAGAAGCTTGGAGCTTGCCAGCCACTGACAGCTTTGTTTAGTTGGTGCAGTGGAGCTTGTGAAGGATGTGGTGGTTGTGGGTGTCATCCAGGCAATGAGGGCATGTGCAGGTTCAGGCAGAGATGAGGGGGAGTCCCGTGGTGGGAAGCACACACAGATGATGCCAGGAGAGCTGGTTTGTCCCCAGCACTCACATAAGGGTCAGTACAGAGAGCTCAGCCTGCTGTCCCTCTGTGGCTGTTCAGGATTGAGGTTCACTGGGGGAAACACACAGGCTCCTACTCTGGGTTCACAGCTGCGCTCACACCCACAGATCCCTCAAACATCAGCACAGCTCTCAGGTCATGTCTGCATCTGGGCCCTTTACCCAGCCACTGGTTCACACCTCCAGTCTTTTCAGATAAATCCTCTCCTACTTGCCTGCTAATCCAGGCTGAAGTTTGCTAACTACGCATGCACACACATGGACACAGGATTATATTCACTTGGGAAATATAAACACATCCAGGTCTCTCCAGACACCTAGACTTTGCATCTCACACCTTAGTCTCTCAGGTTCCTGGCATTTTGACCTTTCAGCACACATGCCTAGATCACAGGGAAATTGCATAGTAGGAGGAAAAAAAGGTAAGGATTGAATATGAAAATAGATTGGATTGCAGTGATCAGGCACAGGACTCGGTCAGACAAGTATAGAGCCTGGCAGCCTACCTGCATGCAGCCATTCCTTTTAATCCCCTCTGATCTTCCTACTCTTGGACCTCCCTGATCCACACTGGTTCTTCCCCTTGCTCCTTCCCCTTAGCAGGCCGTCATAAATTTTGCATGGTCTGAAGCCACTTCTAATATCCAACAGAACTGAAGTTAATAATATTTTATGTTTCTAATCAATGACAAATTTCAGCCTGACCCTCCTCGAGGCTGTGCCCGAATTGTTGCTTTAATGGTCCATCAGGCACTGACCAACACATTCTAGTTCCTGTTAATGTCTCCTTCACCACTTGCTCGTTAATTCCTGAGTGTCTGTGTGTTTAATTTATCACTTTCTTTGTTACTTGTTTATTCTGCTGCTCTGAATACAATGCCTTACAATGTCCTTACAATGCCTCCATTTGATTCTGGGGAAGTTGATACAATGGCCTTCAGCTGACTGAACTGAAGGGATTGGGGGTGGAAAGAGATGTAAAGACAAGCCACAAATAATATTATATGTATACAATAATCTTGAGAAGAAAAAATTTATAATGTGTGCCACAATCTTTTAATTCTGGGAAATAGCAAATGAACATTCCCAAATGATATCAAATCAGTAGTCCTGGGGAATGGGACTTTGTCTCATTGGTATTTGAGACTAAATATGAGGCACAGTATGAATGTGGAGTATCACAGTGCTAATAGTGCTGGTGAAAGCAGCTGACAGTGGCTTGCAAAATGTCTTGGGGGATCCTGGTAAAGGAGGCTCACATTTGCTGGTGTTTTAAAATACATCATCCCAAAGAATGTGGCACTGGCACTGGTGGCTGAAGTGCAGTGGAGGGGAGGAGGCACTCACAAGGACACAGTGCCTAGGCTGGAGGGTAGGAAATTGAGAGGCAGAAAAACATGCCAACAATGAAAAAAAAGAGAAAGGAAAAGCTGACAGGACTGTAGATAGCACACGATTAGCTCTGCAGCAGAGTTCACCTCCACAAGCATTGGGATAGATGGGAGAGATCTCAGCACTCTGAAAGGCTGCAGAAAACTACAATAAAGCCATGAGCACTTCCAAGGTCTAAGGGTTGGCTTTTGTTTGCAGGTATAACCTCTGCTGCCTTTTACTGTCATAGAAAATTGAGCCACATCACTTTGGTTGGTTCTGGGCAGCTTCTTTTTTCCCTTTAACACAAAAGGCACAGCCCGGGCACACAGCAAGCCTTGGGCTTGGACACCCTCAGCTGTTCCTGAGCACATCAGCTGCGAGTGTGGCAGACTGGTGTTCAGAGCAGCCAGCTTCAGGCTGCTGGGGAGCTGGGCACAACGTGAAGTGTTCCTGCCCTTAGAGGCCACACTTCCAGAGCTGTGTTGGTACTTTTTTTTCTTTTCTTGAGAGTCCAGCCATACCGCTGTGTGATCAGGACAAAAAATAAGGCAGGTTAATAGTACTTTTGTCTTTGGAAGTTTGTTTTTTGGACTCTGATAGGCTTTGGTACTGTTTACTCCCAGGGCAGACTCTGCAGTCTCCAGATCAAGAAGGAAACCCTGGAGACAAAAAGCCAACCTTCCTTGCAGAGCCTGGAATCAGAGGGCATACTCGACTGCTGAACTTCCCAATGCATCTCTTCCAAATGAGATGAGACATCAATTTCTTTTTGAGACACACACAGTTTTCTCCTGCCCTGCCAGCCTCTTCAGTGGTTTCCCTGTGGGTGGTTTATTTGATTACATTATCATATAGCACCATAACTCCCTACTGATCTCTGATACTGATCAGCAGGAGTCAGCACACTCTGCCTGCAAGGACAGATTCTCTGCTCTCATGTGTAAGCAGGTATCTGTTCTCAAAGGGACATGCACTGCCTGAAAAAATAGGATGCTTTAGTCTGTCGTGTTTTAGATTTTTGAGGAAAAGTTCCCCTTTTTCTGTGATGTGAGATGTATTTTGATGTGCAGGTAAGAAATGAGGAATTTGCATCTTACCCTCTCCACCATACCTGTTGCACAGAAATAAAAACATATAATGCATATTTCCCTAAAATATACTGGAAAAAACCCACCACAACCAAACAAACAAGAAAATAAAATTCAATTTACTATCAACTTAATATAGATTTACCATCCAGTTTAAACCTTATAATGCTGTCCTGGAGTCGTATCTAGACATTTGTGAAGTTATTATATTTTAAGAATAGACAGAAAATACACACATCCCTCTGAGTTTGCTTCTGTAAACTGGATCTTAAGCAAAATGCCCAGGAGGAGGACACGGAAGGGGATCCTGGTGGCTGTTCCGTGTGTTCCCATCCCCTCTGTGCTGGAGGGAATGCAGCTCAGAGTGCCTTCACTGTCATGTTCTGCTTTAAACTTGCAGTTAAGTATGTGATGAAATACCACTCTTTGGGAGGAAAGTTGCTTTCAGTTGTTTGCTTTTCTCTGTCTCTTTTCCATCTGTTCTCTGCAGGCAGCTCTCTTGGCTTCAGGGAGACACTCTCTCATGACTGTCCCTTGTCCCTTAGGAAAAGTTCTGCATGGGGACCAAAGGGACCCGCGGCTGAAGAGCAGCCGAGCACAGCCCTGCGGGGACCCCCCTTTTTTCAAAGTGTTTGTGAAATTGTAAACCAGGCTGCAGGAGGGAGACGGTCTGCAGGCACAGAGGAGGGGGAGCTCATTCCTCCTCCCTGTCTCCGAGCCTTTTGCTTTCCAAGCTCAAATGCAGCTGAAATCTGACTCCTGGACTGCACACACTGTGAGACGTGGGCATGCCCTTGCAGTGCACTGATTTCCTCTGCAGCTTGGAGAGCCAGAGCAGCGCTGAGGCTCAGGAGAGGAGCCACTGCATCAGGCAGTGAGTGCCACATCACTGTGCTGCCTGTGCCAGGGGCTCCAGCATGGTCCTGAGGCTCCTGCTCCTCCTCGGGGGGCTGCTTAGGGCCACCAAGCCAGCACCCCGCTGTGAAACCGGCCAGGAGACCCTAGGTAAGCCTAATCACTCCCAAAGTCCTACTTCTTCTCTTCTTCCTCCTCCTGGAGATGAGTAAAAAGTTCCAGCTTCAAGGAGGGGGAGACAGGAGCTGTCACCCTCCCCTAGAGATGAGGGGGATCAACTCTTTGGAAATCTGCGTTCTGCTGGTGATGAAACTGGGGTTGTGCTGGGGAAGTATGGATGGGAAGGTGGGAGGTGTGGCTCTGCAACAGAAAAACAAGGCTGTGATGGAAGGGAGCATAAGGATTCCTCATCACTGTCTTTAAGGCTGTCTGTAGATGTGTCTTTCTGTCAATCTGTGGTGTTGCAGTTGTTAGGACCCCCCTCACTGCTATGGGGAATGTAGAAGATTCGCCTCATCTCTGGCCCTGCCTTCTAGGAATGTGGTAGTCAGATTGCAAAGAGGTGAACTTTTGACCTTCTGTATGCTTTTCTGCTTAAGAAGAAAAGCTTTTCCTTACATTTAGCTTTAGGTCATTTATTTCAAGTCCAAAGTCTGAGATTTATTAGGATCTGACAGCTGTAGGGTGTGTTTTAGCTTGCTATAAGCAATATGGAATTTGTGTGAGTTGATTGGCTGGAAAAGCAGATTTACCCTTTAGAATAAAGGTTAGATAGGAACATGCTGCTAAATTAATTGAAAGTTTTGATTCAGTAACCAGTTGACTAATAAAATGTATTAACAGTGCCTTTTAAAAATTTTTTTTTTCAAGTGTGCTTAATTAAAATTTCATTTATGTGGGGACTGTGGAGACATGAATTTCAGTGTAGTGACAAGGTCTATTCCAGGAAAACTATTTTCAGAGAGTTTAAACTTAAAATGAGCCAGAAAAATATTTATTTTATATGATTACAGGAAGATATAAGTTAACCTGAAACTGACCTTAATGCTACCCAAGGAAGTTCAGGATATCTCAGTGCTTAAATATAAGCCATAGACTGTCACTGGCACTGAACTGCCACACAATATAGTCCATGTGCCATGTACTGCGTATAATTTGAGAGTGCTGCTCCCACGAACATCAAAGTGAGGTCTACCACAGCCTAAAGGGATTTTATTTTTGGATAAAGCTGCACAAAGAGAAGTGTTGTAGACTATTTACAGCCAATTACAGGAAGAGGCTGTGTGGTTTGCAGTATGACCTTTCTCTCTGAGGTATGATTCTGCTCCAGTTCCAGCTGATCAAAGTCTTGCCATGGGATATTAATCCTAGCAACCACAAATGTATGGATCATTGAGGGGTGACTCTGAGAGTGTTTTGTGTGCGTTGGCAGCTGTGGTATCTTTAGGGCAGGGCTTGCAGAAAGGCAGCTGAATATGCTGCCAGAGGGATGGCTGGAGGTAGGGAAAGGGACCTGTCCATGTCCCCACATTGTCCCCAGATTGTCCATGTCCCCACAGGGAACACACTTCACCCTGGAGGGCTGCTGGATCAGGCAATAAAGCAGCAGCTTGGACACTGCCAGGTTTCTCAAGGGTCTTTCTTTTCTAAAGGGGGGATGAGGTCATGTCAGGCCACATGAAAAGAGAGGGGCCTGCAGTGATGCACACGGTCCCAAATGGACCTTGCAGGGGTCTCCTGTCAGCCTTCAGGGCATAGGCTGTATCTTCAGCTGTAGCAGTGGGATTTTCTGCCCTCTCTTGGGATCTTTATGTAGGTCTTGATGTTTCCCAGTGCTCAGACCTGTGGTGCCTTGCAAGAGGAGACCAGCCTGGAGCTGGTCTTGCAACAGAGAACAGCAGGAACCAGTGCCACTGTCTGACTCCCAGCAAGGCTGGAGCTGCTTTCTGCAGGCTGCCTGGTGATATTTGTTCTGCAGTGACTCATTTTGCTTTTTTTTTTTTTTTTTTTTTTAAATAAGAAGCCAAAATGAAATATGCTTTACAATACCAAGATCCTTTGAAAATGCCTTGTGCTTTTCTGTTTAGAAAAATAAGGAAATGATTACTGTCATCCAGCTCCACAATATGACACAGGCATCATGCACTATGTGGTGAGCTTTTTGGGCAGCAGTTGGGAGCCCTGAGAGAGGGCAGATCCTTTCTCCCTAGCTGTGTCCTGTATCCCTGGGGTGTCTCAGAAAGCTACTGTCTCTCTCAGTGGTAAGATGCTACATGGTCCCATGATGAGGCAGCACTTTCAGACCCTGATGAGTTTAACTGGCCTCTTAGCCTCTAGTTTGGGTGAGAAAAGTGCCTCTTAGCCTTTAGTTTGGGTGAGAAAAGTGCAGCTTAGCATGTTTCCCCTGAGAGATGGCCAAACTTTTTCAGAGGACCAGAGAGAACAGGTTCCTGTTTATCCAAGTTGTGAGTCTCTGCTGCTGACTGATGTAGTCCAGTGTTAATTAGTTAATTGAAGTGCTTTATAATGATTGGCAACAAAACTAAAAACTCATAAAATCCAGCTGGTAATATGCATTCACATAGGTGATTTTCCCTGCAGCTGGGGACAACTCTACAATTTTGATGCCTCTGGGGTCAGGCTAAAGCTGCATCATAGAATCACAGAATGGTTTGGGTTGGAAGGGACCTTAAAGGTCATGTCGTTCCAACCCCCTGCCATGGACAGGGACACCCTCCACTAGATCGCGTCGCTCCAAGCCCTATCCAGCCTGGCCTTGAGCACTTCCAGGAATGGGGCATAACAGCGATGCTCGCAGCGGCACAGCCTTTCCTTTCCTGACCACCTGTGTTGGGGAGCGCTTCATGGGGTGTTCCGGGGCAGGGCACACCGCTGCTCCAGCAGGGTCGCGGCCCCCGGGGCTCGCAGGGGGTGCGGGGAGAGGACGCCCCAGGCTCGCCCTGGCCCCGGCGGCTCCGGGCTGCGGCCGCCGCCGCCACCGCCACCGCCACCGCGCGGGGCCGCGCCGCCGTCTGTGGTGCCACCGTGTGGCTCCGCGGCTCGCACGGCGGCGCGGGGAGGCACCGGCCGGACCGGCCTGGGCACCAGCAGCGGTGCCCGAGCCTTTGGCCACCCTCCCGATCCCTGCCCGAGCCTTTGGCCACCCTCCCGATCCCTGCCCGAGGGATGGGGATGGTTCGGGCACGTGGCGCAGATGATAGAACCACGGAATTGTTACGGCTGGGAAAGATCTTGGAGTTCAACCACTAAGCCAGCATCGTTGTGTTCAGCACTAAATCACGTCCCTAGCCAGCCCATCTACATGTCTTCTAAATCCTTCCAGGGATGTGACTCAAGCACTTCCCTCGGTGGCCTGTTCCAATGCTTGACAACATTTCTGTAAAGAAATCTTTCCTAATATCTGACCGAAACCTCCCCTAGACCAGCCTGAGGCCATTTCTTCCCCTCCTTTTACTTGTTACCTGGGGAAACAGACCGACCCCCACCTCACTACAACCCCTTCAAGTAATTGCAGAGAAAGATAAGGTCCACCTGAGCCTCCTATTCTCCAGGCAGGAGTCCAGCGGAGTGGAGCTGTTTAAGCTGTGGAGGCAGGAGAGCAGCCAGAGTGCCGCTTGGCACACCTTGGGGGTGGCACACCTTGCCACTTGTGGGTCTCCTCCTCTTCCAAGCACCTTGGTGTTTTCATGAGACAGACATTTTGGCTTTTCCTGAGACAAATTGCCCCATCCTGAGGATCTCTGACCTTAGCCACTGGAGATGAGAGGGAGTGGGGAGGTACAAGGAAGAGAGATGAGGAGTGAGAAACCACCAGGTTAGGAGGCAGGGAACAGTTAGTTGCAGTATTCTAGAGCCCAGAACAGATCTTGTGACACTGGCCCCTTCCTGAGCTATAGCATTAAGACTGATTGTTGGACTGACAGAAAAAGCATGCTCACATATAGATGTTATACCTTTCCCCTCCCCTTCTCTGCAGCTCCCAACTCCACAACGTGCCACGGTTTTTGCTAAGTGAAAGGGGAAAAATGCAAAAAGCTCTTTCCTCCCATGACCTTCACACTGGCCCTGGTTTCATGGGACCTGAGCAAATTTGTTCACCTGCTGTGGATGTTTCTCACGCTGGTTTCCTGGTGAAACCTGTGCACACACAGAGGCAAATCCTCTGCAGCTGCTGCTGCTCCTTGCTCCTGTGATTGCAGTGACCTGGCAGAGGGCTGGGGTCTGCTCCCTGCCCCACTGGGGTGCTCCCTCATCCTGCTGTGGCTGTCACAGGCAGGTGCTGACATGGGGCATGACCACAGGACTGTGCTGCCACATGTGGGAAAGCCCAAGCTCTAGGAATCTCGTGTGCTGGACCCGAGATGGATGTGTCCAAGTTGTGTCAAAAGAAAAAAATGCAGAATTAGCCTCTACATCTTGCTCACTCACGAGATGAGAAATTCCTCCTCTTGTGAAGCTAGTTGTCATCACTGAATCATGTGAGCTCTGCTGAATTCCTGCCAGTGGCTCGAGGATTTCTACACAATTACCATTTTAGCAACACTGCCCTTCAGCTCCATTTAACATGGGAAATGGGATCAGAAAGAGACACTTATGTGGGGAAAGTAAGTTTATATTGAAAACAAAATACACAGGTGTCTCATACTTCTGAAATGGTCTATGCATTATTTTAATCTGAAGGCAAAATTTTCTTCAGAATACTTGTACAGACATCTTTAAAGTGTGAGGGTGTGAATACATAGAAGTCAAAACTTGAACAAAACCCCACTGCTCTTAGGCACAGATAAGCTTTTAGCAAGACTTAGTAACATCAATGGTAACATTTCTAGGCACTACCTCTCCCTTCACACAGTCACAGTATTTGAGGATGCTGGCTGGCTCATAGCTGCCATGGTCCACTGTGGGCTGCAGATGCCAGGTGAGAGCCGTCCCCTTCTCAAGCCTGGACCAAATGCTGGAAAAATGTCATGTGTTATTGCTTGATGCAGGGCTGAGCACGGAGGTACCGTGCAGAACTCACCTATCATGTTGTGAGCATAATGTTTGAGGCTGGTGGGCCACGTCCTGATCTCTTTGCTGGGCTTTTATGACCCAGGGCTTTTATGACTGCTGAATCTTGTTTGGACAGAATTACCTTCCCAGTTGGATGCAGCTGTCACAGATCAGTGGAGTTTAGGGACTTAGGATTACTTTGTCCACTTCAGAAATAAAATTGAAATTTCAATCCCTTAATTTATCCTGTTGTAATTCCATTGACATAATTGGCACCCAATTTTATAGGGTTATAATAGGATACACTTATCTAGGAGACAGTGTGAGATTAAGGCACAGATTTAACTCCAGGTTATTAAGTTAACTGTCAATAACTGACATAAAAGTACCACATTTGGTTGAAACTCAACTGCTTACAGAAGAATCAGATGTGATGTTAATTACAAGAGTTCTCATATATCTAAACTAAACACAGAGTTGTTCTAGGGAGCTGCACACACTGTTTAAAGAGGATGGGTTGATGTTTTGGCAAATGTTTTGGAAAGGTTGTAGCAGAAAAGATAAAACTCTCAATTTTTCAGACATGGTCCTCCATCCCATGGCATTCAACAGAGTTGGGCTTACTTAAACCAAAGCTTCTGCCAGTGGTAGGTTGTTGGCCAAAGCACTTGGGGAGTATTGCATTCTTAGACAGTGGGAACTGAGCTATAAAGAGTGTGTGATCACAAAGCTATGGAGGCACCACAGATCCAGATAGCCTGGTTAATAAGTGTTTTTACCCTTCTCCAGGCTACCTGGAGAAAAAAATTGATCCTTTAGACAATAGTTTAGGGATTTCCTGACCTGTTCTACCTTCTCACCAGAGTTGTTGTTTAGTGCCATCATCCTCCAGATATGAGTGAATTTCTCCTTCCCTCACTGACCAGATACTGAGAGATGATCTCCATATGTCTCTAGATCATCCTGGTGAACAGGAAATATTTGTTCAGCAGCAGCCCAGTCACACATAGAGCTCACTAGGCCTTCAGCCAATTTGGCAACTGCTGGCCCACTTTGTTATTATCATCTTTGCTGCATTTTGTTTTCCCAACTGGTAATTTTTTTCTTTGCAATTTTAGAAAGATCTCAACTGAGGCCAGAAAAAGGCATTTAGTAGATTTTGTTTAGGGAATTGTGTTCAGGATTTTCAGGTCCTCAAGGACTCCTTGGAGCAGCACTTACCAGCCAGAGACACAGCTGGGGTGACACCAGAGTCACTTGAGGTATTGTGGGGATGGACAGACAGACAGACAGACAGGAATACTCTTCATCAGTTCTTTTAGGCACCTGCAACTGCAGACCTGTTGGATTTGCATCTGAACAACCAGAAACAAAGGGAGAGTACCAGTACTCACTAAGGCTGTCTTTGTGCCCTTGCCATGTGACAGGTCTTGCAGTGCACAGATTTTGACCTGTGGTCTACAGCTTGTGATCTTACATCACCCATGGAAAAGCTTCAGCACCTTCTTGCTGGCCCCAGAGCAGTCCTGAGAGAGAAACAGTCCCAAAAGAGCTGACTGCATTGTCATTGCTGTGGGAACACCTTCATAATTCAATTAAAATGTGTGTTTAACCAGATGCCAGGCAGCAGGTGGGTTAGAAAGAAGGGTGGTTGGCAATGAGCACTGGCTTCTATCTTCCTACTGTGATCTTGCTGTGCAAAGTGAAGGCAGATGAGGCATTAATCTCTTTCAGGTGCTTTCAGGCTTCTTCAAGAGAGGGAGCAGGGTTAAACAAGGGCTGCAGAGTGCTCTGGGCACTGCTTCTGCGTGCTGCAAACACATCCCTCCCCCAGGCAGCTAGTGCAGCTGCTGGAGGGTTAATAACAGCTATTCAGTCCTCTGCTCACAAAACCTTTGATGTATCCAGAAAACAGAATTAACCACGTGGCTGCTTTTTGCAAGCTCTCCTTTCTTCTCCAATTTTCCTGGAATTTCTTCTCCGTGCCTGGGAATCTTCTCCACTTCTGCCCCTGCATGAACATCTTAGGTGTGTAGCTGCCTTCTCTTCTGGGCCTTCTATTTGACCATTCTGCCCTGGTCCAAGCCACTCAGCCCTCTCATTACTCTGCCACTAGTCAACTTACATCTCCACTCCTCCCACACCCTCCTCATGATGATTCTGATCCATTTTAGCATTATATAATGGACATCTTCCTGCCCTGTCCTTGTGCTGTAGCTAGGAGCTGGCTCTGGATGCAGGCTCTGCCTTGCCATTTGAAGGTGCTGTTCCAGGGTTTTGCAAAAGGGTACAGCTCAGCAGTGTTTGTATCTTACTACTCATATTAAGTTTTGTCTCTTTAGTGACCAAGGCAGAATATCACTGAAAGATTGGCTCAATGAACTGTGTACAACAGCCAGGAGAGTAATAGTAATGTGATAAGGAACTGAAATGCTTTGTTTGAAAAAGCAGAGGTTTTGACTATAAACAGACTAAAATGAATACATATGTTCTTCTAGTTTAGAAAAGTACTGTAAGAAGCCCAGAAAGCTGGGAGGGGGTGTGTTGGTCAGTACAGATCAAAATAGATGAGATAATTTATAGTTTAAAGACCAGCACACCCGCTACCGCTCTGCCTCACTGAATGATTTAGGTATTTTAGATTTAAGGCTGGCTCTTGGGCTTATTCCAGATCATCAATTGCATGAATCTCCTGTTGCCTTTGCTCTCGAAAGGCAGCTGGCCAGCCTGGTACTGGAAGTAGCTGTTGAGCTCTGTTGTCTGGGTTAGGGTTAATCACAGCAGCTTGCTTCCTTCGGTGCTGAATCATCAAGGGGAAAAAAATGTAAGCTTGGCAGTAAAATATGTATGTGCTGCATTGTAGATTTTCAAGCTTGCCTTTGCAAATTAGAACCAGAAGTGTATTTTATAGAGAGAGCTCAGAAAGCTTGAAATGGCTTTTCTCCTCTTCAATAAGTTATTTTATCCGTAATCTTAAATAGAGGCTGTGCTACTGAAAGGACTTTTGTAGCTCTGGTGGAATAGTTAGAGTACAAAATAAACATAAAAAATTCAAAAGGCTGTTCTGGTTCAGGAAGAAAAAGGTCTCTCTGTACCCACCTGTTGGTGGATGGGACTTTGAGAGAAGGTGACACTCTCTTCCTTTGAGCCCAGGGAAGCCTTTGCACAAAAAAATTGAAAAATTTTAGACTCTTTCAAGCACAGAAGAAACAGCGACTGAAGCCTGCCAAGTGAATTGGGAGACCTGAGAAATTCTTTGTAAACCATTGCCTGTCATTTCTCTTGTGAAAATGAGGAAGGGAGCGGCTGAACTCTTCAGACATTGCCAAATCTTAGAGCAAACGAGCTGTCATGGGTGGGGATGGGGATTTTCTGGTGATTTCTGTGTGCAGAGACCCAGGCCAGTGGGTGCAAGGCTACAGGAACAGAGCGTACACTGCAGCCTGGGAGCTGGCCTTGGAGAGGTTCCTGCTGCTGGCTCTCCAGGCAGGCAGGCTCTGGCCCAGCTACGTGGATCCACACTTATTTATAAAAGCACACATGCTGGAGAATTATCTTTGGCCCTTGCAGAGCTGCACCCTCCAAAACATATGTAAGCATTGGCATCAGGAAACATTGGGGAAGTCGAAACACCACATCAGCACACAAACACAATTCAGGCTGGCTATAAAGCAAGGTTTGGTATAAAACAGACCTTTTTTCTCTTGCTTTCATGTATACTGAGTCCCGATAACCTGAAATCTCAAGCTGCTTCACTCCTGGGTGTGGCTGTGGCTGATATGTGGGTCATGTGGGATTGCATGATGGGGAGAGGCAGCCTCTTTCAGCAGAAGAAGTTGCATAGATATCTTAGTAAGGAGAGACAGAGAGAAAACATCGTGGTATGCTGCGAAAGTATGAGGCTTAGGTCTTTTTTTAGTTTAGATCTAGATTTAGGTTTAGATCCAGGTTTAGCACCCAGGAGCAAGGAGCCACTTTTGCTAATCAGTGAGTCTTGGCAGCTTTGAGTTTTTAAGGGACATCCTGGATCACAAGCAGTGGAAAAGCTTTGCCCACTAAGCAGGGGTGCTGCAGAATCATCCCTGCTTATCACATACCAAGATGAATAACTTCAGTTGCCATGGAAAAGATTTATAAGGATTTGGTTCCTCATCTAAAAAATAGATTTATCCTCTCCAGTCAGCATCTTTGTTAAAGACTAATAGCCAGGTTGCTTAATAGATTTCCTCTGCCTGTATAAATATGGTAATAATATTGAAGAGTAGACAACAGGTAGCACAGTCTAAAAGCAAAGCTGTCTTTCCCTCACCTGTGCTAGCATCTCCTCTTGCAAAAGAAGCCAGTCCTCAGGTGAACCCAGGGACAGCATATCTCACAGCGGAATTTCACCTCTCTTCCATCAGCTGTCCATTGCTTCCCGATGCCTCTCCTTCTGGGCAGAAAGAGGCATCTGCTAAAAGCAGCAGACCTGCTGCTTTCCCCCTTTGGTTTCCAGCGTGTTGCCAGAACACCTTTGTGCTCCAGCTGAATAAGCAGAATCCTGAGATGCCACTGAGAGCAGGCCTGTGCCACATCTCAAGCTGACTGATTCCTATAGCACTCCTGCACAGCAAAAGCAGCTGGGGAGACTGTGTGCACCTCAGTTTCATTATTTGATCATTGCATGCCAGAGAGATAAACAAAAAGGACAATTGCAGCTTGGTCTTGGAGCCAGCAGAGGGGCAATGCCTCTTACCTTTGAGGAAATGTGAGCAGTTGTAGAAAGACCATTCACACTCCCTCAATGCCCCATGAAGAAATGTGCCCAGCACACACCACCCTCTAGTATAAAATAATAGCTACAAAATATTCATTTTCTGCTCAGGAGAGGAAAAAAAGGTGTCAAATGTTTCTCATCCACCCCTCAAAGTAACGAAGGGGATTCATTGCCAATGACCCTGGTGATAAACAGAGCCAGTGTCACTACTTGTTGAGACGTGGCTAAACTCAAGCCAGTCCTCTCCATACTACGTTTTCCCCTCTGTAAGGAACATTTGGCTGGCTCCAGACTTGTGTCCAAGGTCTCTCAAATGTGGGTGTGATGGTGCTAGTGTATAAGACTATCCAGATTCAGGAGGCAGTGACATCCAATTTTATCAGGAGGATTAATTGCTGGAGCTTTTACTAACAAGAGACCATTTCTTTCTCTCTCCCAGCTAGCATTGTACAAAATGCTATTCCTTGATTATCCCCAGATGTAACACTACATGCAGTATCTGTCTGAGATGAAGCTTTTTTAGAAATGCGTTGACCTTAATAACTAACTCACAGAGGGGATTGTGCCTAGCTAGGGGAAACACTGAAATCCTATAATAGAAGGCACTGTTGGTGAACCAGGTATTATTTAATGCAATTAGTATAATGTTCTGAGGCAGGAAAGGAGTTTGGATGGATATAATTTTTTCTAGCTTGCAGCTTAACAGAACTTGTTGGGGTTGGGGATGGGCTGTTTCCGCTAGTTCTGACGCCTCATTTATTTTATGAGGTAATGTGGCTCAATTACAATTCATACTATAGAACCAGGCTAATTTCCAATTAAATGTCCGCCTCCAAGATAAAATCCCAGGGTTAATTTGGTTCTCATTACAATTTCTTTATTTTGGCTAAAGAACGATCAACTCATTAGCAACACATATGCAGATGATTACATTTAAATAAATATGCCAGGAGAAGTTTAAACTCTCTTTAGCAGGGAAAAAAAGAAAACATAATGAATTTGGTCTTGTGAGGACAAATACTCAATTTACTGGGCGAGAAGCTAGATGCCTGTCCCCCCAGTGAGAGCAAGAAGAAACAGCAGCAGAGCAGAGCCCCAGTGCATCACAGGGAAAGTGAACCTGATGGTGTTCCACCTTGCACACAGTGATTGAACTCCTACAAGGCACTGGTGAAACCAACTCCAATACCTTGGTACAAATATATTTCTTTACTTGCCAGTATTGGAGAAGTACAGTATAGAATTGTTGGCTAAACGAGCAAAAGAAACATTTCCTGGGTCATCAAACCATGTTTCTTCAAAATTAAGAAAGCATCATTTATTGGAACTAGCAAACAAAAAACAGAGGAGATCTGTTTGCTCTTTGAAAACTCAGGGTGAAGGAATGCACCAGAGAATGCAGAGAGCTATTTAAGCTAAAGGACAATGCTGGCACAACAACACATGGCTATAAACTGGCCACAAGTACTTTAAAACAGGAAATTAAAAGGCAATTTCTAGCCATTAGAAGAGTGATCTTTTGTAAAAGCTTTCCTGTGAGAGTATTTGGGGAGGGAAATAATTAGTTTTAAGATATTATTAAAAGTGTGATAAAATGCAATTGCTAGAGATATGATGAAGTAGAATGAGGAAGAAATTAGGTCCCCTCATATCTACCAAAGGCTGAATTGCTTTAGAAGAAAGGTATGCACAACATTCTGTGGGACAAATAGATCTTTTAAGGGAGAACGAAAAAAAACACCTTGAAAAGTACAGAAGGACACATATGGAGTTTTAGACTAAACCAGATTTCAAAAGACCTAGGTTTTGATTAGAGAATTTTCCTAGGCACCTAACTGTGTGTGGATGAGGGTGAATGGAGTTTCTCAACTCAGCTTATTCTGTGATTCTGTAATATGTGCCTGCTGGGAACATGAGCTTGTCCCTGGTGTGGCTGGACCTCAGGACACAGAGCTGCAGCAGCCTCTGTGGGGATACCAGATCAGACAATTCCTAACACAAGGAGCCATGTACACCCACCCTGTAATGATTTTTCTTTTTCTCTTTATTTACAGGTCAATGCCAAACTGTGCAGAGAGGTATGAAATGTCTTTCCTTACTGTTCTTGGAGAACCTCAAAACATTAAGTATTTCTTCATGATTTCCTGACAAGTATTCTCATGTCGGTGCTGTAGTGGGTTTTATTACAAGAGAAATGTGCTCCTTCACACAGTGTAGTATTTTGCTGCTGTGACAACAATATTTGTTACCAACCAGAGACATTGTCAAAAGGATGCTCAAATGTAGACCCATTACTATAATAGCCAGTCATTTTATGAAGAGATGTCTTTCTATTACTCCTTTTCACCTGTAAGTGGGTTGAAGGTATTTTCAACATTTGTCCTTCCTAAGGCCTCCTAACCTGATTTCTTAAAATGTATTGGGTTTATGAGAATATACATGTAATCACATTTATGGGTCTGCTTCCCTGTGAGTTAAGCATCAAAATTACTTTCATCTCTTTGGGCAATTTCAATCAGATTTTATAGAGGGTCTGTAATTTCAGAGATATTCAACTCTACAAATTTTGAGGGACCAGGCAGAGAAAAGGGATGACTTAGTGGTATGTTCCTCACTAAAGAAAAAAAACCTGCATGAGCTCACACCTACTCAGAGAATCCATATGCAAAGGCAAGGACAGGGGAGAGAGTGATATCACAAATATGCTTTTATTCAGGAATCTGAGTTTTTCCCACCAGAAAATTCCCACCTTCCTTGTAAGAATTCTCTGGTCAAATTCCTAAGCTCAAATTATATCCCCAGACCAGGCATGCTTTTCCTCATCTTTCTGTAAGTGGTTTTAAACAGGCAAATCATTTTGCAAACTGCTTCCAGCCTATCTGAGAACTAAAGAAATAAGTTAATTGGGCATGATATTTGTTATGTTGTCTTTGAGCAATTCAGAATGTCGGTGAAGAAAGTTATTATTCCTATGTTCATCTCCTTCTCATAGCAAAATGCGTGGATATTGCCTTGAGTTCTTGTACTGATGTTGCCTATACTCAAATGGTGTATCCTAATTTTCTGGATCAGAAGTCTCGAGAAGTGATTGAGTACAGCTCCGAGTACCTCCTCATCAGTGTGCTGCACAACTTGCTCCAGGGGGAATGCAACCCTGACCTGAGGCTCCTGGGCTGCTCCGTGCTGGCCCCGCAGTGTGAGAAGGACAAAGCCATAAAGCCCTGCAGGCACGTCTGTGAAAACCTCAAAAAAAATTGCCTCCCTGCCTTCGATGCCATAGACATGGCTTGGCCTTACTTCTTGGACTGTGACCGCTTTTTCGCTGGGGAGGAGGAGGGGTGCTTTGACCCTTTGGCGAAGCTGCGAGGTGAGCAAGGGAACTCTGCTGGCACACCTTGTCGGGTGGGGAGGGGCTCGTCTCATTCAGCTTGACATCTCTACGGCACAAAACCTTGTCATCTCAGCCTGTTGTCTTTGTAGAGACCTGCAATGTGTCATTAATTTTGTTCCACCTATTTTAAACGCATAATTAAATTGTGCTCAAGAAGTATCTATTTTTCTCTCTCGTTTGAAAAGAGCATCAAGACAGGCAGCTCAGAGCAAGGTGTTTGGCTGGATTTAGATAAGCCCTGTGTGATAGCTGTCTATATATTTGAAATATTTTATTTAAAAACTGAATCTTTAGTTGCACTCATAAATCTGTGACTGCCTGTCAAGCTTAACAGCTCATTAAAATATTCTCATTAATGATTGTCACAGATTTTTGTTTGGATGAAGAAGATCCAGATAGCTGAAGACTGATGAATCTCATTTAAAAAAAATCACCAAATTCAAAGGCAAAAATCTGTACAATTTGTTACTAAAATGAGCTAGCATGCCAAAGGTCAAATTAAAACTGGAGGTTGCACAAATATTTGTCAGTGTGCATATGCATTAGTAGGATTTTGCAAATAAAACATGCCACAATAAACACTGTAGGATGTACTACATACATTTAAGGTTTTGATTGCAGCTTTATTTTCTATTATTCTTCTACCTATAAAGATATCTTGCAAAAAAGTGCAGGCTTTCATACAATCCTCTGACCACTATGGTTCTAAACACTGTTATGATTATTCATTGCAGGAGAAGTGGATGCTGAGGAAGATTTGGCTTCAGACTTGCCAGCAACTTTTATTCAGTTCAAACACCATTCATATCCCCAAATGGTGAGCACGCTGAAGAAGACTGCTTCTAAGTGCTCCCACATTGCAACAACTTACAGCATAGGTCGCAGTTTTGAAGGGAAGGATCTTTTTGTGATTGAGTTTTCAACCAAGCCCGGACACCACGAACTGCGTGAGTTTTATCAGTGCTGATCAGGTTGCTTGAGGGGAGAGCAGATTATCCAGGTGAAAACAAGCCCTTTTACGGGGACATCCCTTAAACTGTAAAAAGCATTGACTCAAAGATGTTTCTCCTCCCTGGTCTTCCTGAATTACAGTGAGAGTTGATGATTCCTTGTAGCAATTACAACCCAGCAGCAATTTCTCACTGTTACAAGCTCTGCGTATGACCATGCTTGGTAAACCTGTTCCTTGTATGACCATGTATTTGCTTGCAGGGATATGGCAGTTATTTATTTGTGCCCAATGTACAAATTAGGGATACTTTTCTGTTACTGAATTGCCCTCCCTACCACCTACCACTCCCTCACTGTCCTTCACATCCTAAAATACACATGTCTTCTGAGAAGGGCACAGATACACAAGGAAATTGACACCAAAAAAGGGCAATCCGGCACAGAAAACAATCCTGAGCAGAGATTCGTGTCAGTGCTGCACCTGTCAGTGTTACAGGTGGATGACACCAGCAGTTTATGTTATCATAGCACCCAAACAGATGCTATTATACTATATATAGCTGCTAATATACACATTAGAATTTGAGTCCTCAAAAATTTTCTGCAGAGGGGAACAGTGCAAATCTCTTATTTTGTAGTTTCAACACTAAGACAGAAAGGGCCAGATTTTAAAGTGTTTTAAATTCTTCAACTAGCAGATAATTTTCTATGGGAATAATAGGTACTATTTTCCAGTTACTGGCTCCCAGCTCAAAAATTATCCTTGACTAGATATGGTGGATTTCTGTGGCTACTGCTGAGAGCCTCAGGTTGCTTCTCATCAGAAGAACTCCAGCGTCAACACAGCCTCAGCAGTGTGACAGAACTACATCTGACTTAATACTTTATTGAGATTATGATCTCAGGTCAAGTTGCTGTGTCCTCTGTGTGCTGTGCTGCAGGGGACTCAGAGGACAGCAAAGACTGGTGGCTTTGTTTACTCATTTGAGGTGCCTTTAAACTTAATCAGGTCCCAGTAGATGTCATTAACAGAGCAAAGATCTACATTACATTTTCCTGGCCTGTCATCCTTCCTCTCTTTTTCAAAGAAAATGAGTTGCAGGTGTCTTTTTAAGCTTATACTCTGTTTGCCAGGAAAACACAAAGCCTGTGAATCAGGCTTTTAAATGAAAACTGTGATATGGCATGATAAAAGATGGTAGTTTAACACATTTCCTAGCATTTCCTTCTAAATCTGTTGCTTCATGATGCTCAGGACAGTATAAAAGGGGGTGGAAATAGTTGCAGAGCTGGAGATTTTGCCAGCCTGGCAGCTATTTGGCATAATAGCTCTGTGCCAGGCCCCCTCCCATGTCTGGTGCTCAAGGCTGGCCAGGATCAAAGGCAAAGATGAAGGGATAGACAGGAAAGGGTGTCTCCAAAGTGCACTTATTTTCTATTTTCCACTAGTCTCTAAGGAAGGATGGAAATTGAGAGAATAACTGCAGGGAATTGTAAAGTTGTGTGTTTCTAATAGGCTCATTCCAGGGCTATTTAGCCTGAAAGACCCTTTATATGCATAACCCAGTTTCCTTTCCAAATAAAGGGGTAATATATTACACATCTGCAGGTCATTTCTAGGGTCTGTGACAGAATAAGGCATTGAAGCTGCCCAAGGTAGGTCAGAAAGCCAGGGCTGTATTTTGTTCCATCCCAACCATGGCTTGACATTTTTGTTTTCAGCATCCTTTGCCCACAATCAATGACGAGTCTAACAAAAGCTCAGAGCACTGATTGCCTCTTATGGTTTGGATTCTCGATAGTTTGGACTTAACTTTATTTCACACTATTTAAACTGTTTCTGAACTTGTGTGTAATGGAGGGAAGATCACCTGGAAGTGCTGTGCTATTTCCAAGGAAGGGTGCACAAAATTGGTGTAAATAAAACTTTGACTCATCAGTAAGCAACTTGGGTTAGTCTGATTTTGAAAACCACTCAAGTATAATCAAATTAAAGCATCTCATTACTTCATATTCCACAGTCAAGCCAGAGTTTAAGTACATTGGCAACATGCACGGAAATGAAGTCGTGGGGAAGGAACTGCTGATATACCTCGCACAGTATCTGTGCTCAGAGTACCTTCTTGGGAACCCTCGCATCCAGACCTTGATTAATAACACCAGAATTCATCTCCTGCCTTCACTCAACCCTGATGGGTATGAACTGGCTGCAGAAGAGGTAAAAGTTTTAGTTTAAGGAGGTGTTCAGGCTTTCATGTTTCTACAATTCCCTGTGGGTAAGAACAAACCAGGAGGGGAGTGTCATGTGAAGGAGGAAACAAAATATTTGACTTCCAGAATCCCAGGTGGGTCTGGTGGGTCATTGCTTTCCAAAGATGGTATGAACAGAAATAAGAGGAAATCAAAGCCATATTTGTCATTTTTGCTGCCTGCATGTGATGATGTGGGAATGACTGTGTTACTCTTTCACACACTTAGCACTCTCTGCTCTCAGTTCTAGAACAAAATGCCTACTGACTCACTATAATGACTTACATTGTTTGATAAAGAAATGCAGCTTAATACCACAAAATAGATATTCCCCTTCTTTTAAAAGTGTAGGTATAATGAAATGTGAATATTTTCTGTACTGTCACGGTTTCATAATGGATGGCAGTTTTCACAGACCAACTCACGTTAGACAGAGACCTGTGAAAACAAAGATTCTATTATTTGTTACCTGACATTCTTCTTTCCCCCTCATTGTTTTCTCTGCCACCATTAGCATGAAACTAGACCTTTCTTTCTCTGTGTTGCTCATTTGGTGAGCTCTGTCAGTTTAATGAGTTTGGGGGTTATTGCACTCTGCCTCATCCTGTCTTGGGGCTTCAGCTGTATTTTCTTTTTCTCCTCCTCTAACCCACTCTGCATGCTGCTCTGAGCAAGAGGCTCCTGTGTTCCTCTCATGAGTCACATCACTGGTGAGTGAAACACTTCCTGAATGCTAGTTAGTGCATTAATATTCATGGGGACAAAATGTGATTAATTAGTAAGTGTGGGTTTTTAACAGTACAGACATTTTCAAATTACTTCTGTTAAAACTTCTCTTTGATTAAACAACTTCCACAAAGTGCTATTTGAGGCAGGAAGCTGTTCTGAAGTTGGCTTCTGTGTTCCAAAATAGGGGGCTGGCTACAATGGATGGGTCATTGGACGACAGACAGCTCAGAACTTGGACCTGAACAGAAATTTCCCTGATTTGACATCTGAGGCTTACAGAAGAGCAGGGATTCGTGGGGCCCGTCTGGACCACATCCCCATTCCACAGTCCTACTGGTGGGGTAAGGTATGAATTACACATTTTATAAATCATATATACTACAGAGCAGCTCAGAAGTTAAGAGACTGAGATTGCTTGTTCTGAAGTTATTTGCTTGTAGTCAGATTTTATAAGTAGGACTGAACTGGACAGGCTCAGAAGTGGCATGAAAATCATGGTGTAGGTCAGGCCAAAGAGGCAGGTGTCACAAATCAAATTTGTGGATAATTTCAACTTTGCTGTTTTAGGTTAAGAATAATGACTGTTACAAGGGGGTCACAAGTGTGTCATGATTCATCCTTAGTGCTTTAAACTGTGGTGAATGTTAAAGGCATTATGGATTTGGTTGTCCTTGCACTAAGCTCTGCACAGGTTTGATGCAACAGGAGTTTCTGCCTTGGAAAATGCACAAGGGCTGCATGTGAAGTTGTGTGGTGCCTCCTTCCATTAAAAGAGGGTGTTTATAAATGACTGTAACCGTGCAGAGCAGTGGAAACAGCTTGTGAAGCTGCAGTGGTGCTGGAAGGGGAAACTGCTGCAGGGTGGGAGCAGGATGGAGGCAGCGCTACTCATCCTCACTAAGCTCTGTGCAATGTTCTGTCAGGAACGCAAAGCTCAGTCCTGCCTGCGTTTCTGGCAGCCCAGCATCCCCTGGCACGAGCAGCTCTCAGTGGAACTTAGCTGCCCTTGAAAGAAGAATCACGGGAAGCTGAATCAGTAGCTCAGATATTGGGAGCTCTGCTTTTCTTCTGCTTTTAAACTAATTTTATTCCAATTCAATATTTATTGCTGGCACAAAGCCTCAGGCAGGTGGGGAAGATGGTTTGTTTCAGCAGCTGGTGTGCTAGCAGAAGATTTGAGAGATCATACTTCAGTTTCTTACTCTGCTGCAGGTGGTCTTGTATAAAGCCAGGTCTAAATTCCAAAGGCATCCCTGATGCTCCCCCAGTGTTCTGGTGCCCCATTTCACAGCAGTAAAATCTGGATAAAAACACCTCACTTCCTCAGGATAATGTGAATATGAAGATGCAAGGCTGTGAGAGGTTCAGTAATGCACAGTGTATTAGATCAGTGATTTCTGCCATAACTAAGCTCAAGTAGTTTATTCTATTTTATACTGTAATCACAGATCCCAACTAATGGCACTAAATTTCTGCTTGATTATAGGGTCACAAGCTTAAAAGTGTTCAACTTTTGACTGAATAACAACAGATAACAGTGAGCTGGTAAATGCAAGTAGAGTACAAAGCCTCTGACTGGAAAAGAAGAATTGAGAGCTGTGGAGCAGAGCCTGAGGCCAAACGAAAATAGGTGGGGGGAAAAAGAGTGATTTTTAGGAGAAAATTCAGAGAGATTTTGATTCACCACTGTGGTGAGTTGTCCCTAGCTGGACACCAGGTGCCCACTAAAGCCACTCTGTAACTCCTCTCCTCAGCTGAACAGGGGAGAGAAAATATAACTAAAAGCTCATGAGCTGAAGTAAAGACCGGGAGAGATTGGTCACCAATTACCATCAGAAACAAAAGAGAATCGACTTGGGGAAATTATTTGTATTTCTTTTATTTATTATGAATCAAATCAGACTACAGTAATAAGAAATCTTAAAAACACTTTCCCTCCACCTCTGCCCTCTTCTCAGGCTTAATTTTGCACCTGAGTTCTAGACCTCCTTCTCCCCTGTGGTTCAGGGGGACTTGGAATGGGGGCTGTGGTCAGTTCATCACACATTATCTCTGGTGCTCCTTCCACCTGAGGGGAAGGGCTCCTCAAACTCTTCCCCTGCTCCAACGTGGGAAGGAAAGGATGGAGATCTCCCTCCACGTGTGTTCTCCCTCTCTCTCTGTGTCCAGAGGTGCAGAGTTGAGGATCCAAGCAGCACTGAGGAAGGACAAACACATCTTTGATCCCCTTTTTTCCAGTGCCTGGTGCAAACTGTGAGCTTGCTGTGCAGCCCAGATCCCTGTAACTCTGGATTTCGTGGCTCTAACCTCCTCCCTCTCCAAGTTCTGCTTCTGCCCGGCTCCTGCTGATCTGTGAGATGGTCAGTGGCAGGCAGCCACTCGCAGAAGTCATTTTTACAACCATGTATTTAGCTTTCTTAAACACTGTGTAGGATCAGAGCAGTTTATAGAGGGATGGGTGGAGACAGCCTGGCATTGCTGTCACAGCTGTCCCCATAGCTCTGCCCCAGCTGCAGCATGCTGCTCACCCTGGCTTGTCTGCCACCACAGACAGTGGCCAGGGAGCCTCAGCACACAGCCACCCCCTGCCCGAGCTGTGCCTCAGTGGGTGCACACCTGGGCTTCAAATGCATTGCTTCTCCTGCAAACCTTTTCTTCTTTTTAAAGGTGACCATCAAGGAATCATTCCTCAGAGCACTGAAGCTTAGGGAAATTCTAGGTGCTCTCCTGGCCCCAAAGCTGGTCCTCACACAAACGACACCCAAAGCATCTCCAAATCAATACACTTTGCAGAAAAAATTAGGGAACCAATGTGCCTGTGGCATTTGGAATCCTATGATTCCAAACCTCGCAGTAAGTGGTCTCACAGCCTTGTGTCTCCTCTGCTGGTGGTATCACAGGACTGCCAAATCACTCTCCCAAAATGAGCCTCAGTTTTGTCAGGCAGAAGAACCCAAGGCTCTTACAGTAGTGCTTTGTGCCTGCAGGAGCATTAGGTTGAGTGTTTCTACACCAGCCTCTCAGCTTTCATTTGCTTAATAGTGTTTGTTACCTGCCTTATTAAAGTAATTACCTGAGAGTGGCAGGGCATTGTATAAAGATCAGGAAGCAGAAAGCGAGCTCTCAGCCAGAGCTCCTGCTCCCCAAAAGCCTGGCTTTATACAGCGTGTTTCGTTCCCCACTATTATGAATTGTTGTAATAAGTGGTCTGAGGCTCAGACAGAGAGACTTCAGGCTTCATGTGAAATAAAGTCAGTTCAATTGGCTTGATTCAAATAGAATTTGGAGCTCTATGCCAGTGGAGGCTGGCATAGTCTTTAGCAAAATTAGTCTGGCTGCTTTTAAAAGGGAAAAAAGTAATCTTTGAAAGCCGTGGAGACAGTGACTAATTGCAGTATAATCGACAGAAATAAGATTCAGGTTTAAAAAGGATAGTGGCCCTTCTCTGTACTCAGGCAGAAATAATTTAGCTGTTTTCTAATTGTGCTCTGAATTGTTCTTGTGAGATGGGTACTTTAAAATTGATCTCATCTAACTTAAAAGCAAAAGCCCTGGTGGAAAAAATAAAATCAAACCCCACAAAACCCACATTAAAGAAAAAGTCAAAGGCCAGAGTGGCATAGATAACATCTGCTATCATCCAGTGAACCAAGATGTGCACATTTCAAAACCTTAATCATGGATGTCACTGAAATGTTATTAGGATAAAAATAGTGACATTGAAACTCCTGGTTTTCCACAACATTCACTTCAATAAGACACTGGCTCTGTGAGACAGCCCTGTCTTGGGGCTTTTGCAGGTATCTGCTTAGTCAGTTGGGTGGTCAGGATGATGGACTGAAATTAGGAGCTCTAAAATAAAACTCTGCATTTTACTCTTGTCCACTGAATTGCAGAAGCAACTTAAAAATCTTACCAAGGCCCAAGGCTGCTGTTTGAAAGCAGAGCTGATGCTGTGTCAGGCATGGCCTCTCTGGCTGGGCAGCAGGAGCTGGATCAGCTGCAGCAGGGCATGGAGCTGATGGCATTTTGGGGCAGCACCCTCCTCTGAAGTGCTGGTGCTGTGGGCTTGGAGGGTGTGAGCTTGGGGCCAGGTGCTCAGCCACGCTGTGGGCTCCCAAAGAGGGACCCACAGGGCAGGCAAGGACACTTACAGCCTCTTATCTGGGGTATTCTGCTCTTCGGAGGAGATGGGCTCAGAGGATGAACTTCCAGGGCTAAGGTGGGAGTGGCTGGTGCAGTCCCAAATATTACTGGGTTAAAGATCATGATCAGATCAACCCAGGACACTGTACAAGAAGCAAGGGCAAGAAAAAACCAATAATTTGGTGGAGATAGCATTCTTGGAACTGCCATGTTCCTTGCCAGGAAGCCTGGGGGATGCTTTCGTCTTCCATTTCTGTGTTGTGTGAGTGGGCATGTGAGACTGCAAAAAGTCCTTTCCTTTTGGAATGCCCTTTTTCTGCCTTTTTAATTTTTTTTTTTTAATGTGGTGCTCTTCCTGGAAACTCTGTGTTTAATCTTCCCTATTATGTAAAAAACCTGCTTGATTAGGTTTCTGTAGTGTAAAGTGCATCCCATGTGTTCCTGAGCTATCAGACTTCACCAGTTATGTCCCACTTTTTAAGTTGCCTCTTTAAAATGCCAAAGTTGAAAGGGCTGTCACACAGAGATTCAGAGGCTACCACTAGGCTGATAGACAAAATGAACCTGGCCTTTTTCTCCCGGGGGTCAGTGGCACCGACTGCCTTGTGTTTGTATGCTAATCACAAACAACTGATTTAATGATTCACCTTGCAGCACTGGGAAACTCAGGCTCCCATCTCTTCCCTAGCACAGACTTTCACACTTGCCGTGGCTAAAGGCACTGGGTCAGAGCAGTAGCTACAGAAGGGCGTTTTAAGGAAAGCTGAAAGCTAGAAGGACTCAGTTAATAACTATGGCATCTGTAGGGAGGTAATCTCCTGCTTGGGTCGCGAATAGACAGTGCAATATCTTCTTAAATCATTCCAGGTGAAACTATACTTAGACAAGGCTTTTTCCTTGGCTCTCTGCCTCATTGGTGCAGCTGTAATACATCCATGGTGCACCTTTGCTTCACAGTGCTTTTCTCTGCTCCAAACCTGGGTTTGTGGATCCCCAAAGGTTTTTTGTAACAATAGCAGGTTAGGGACTGATCCAAAGAAAACAGGAATTACTATTGTTGAAACACAAATGTATAGGTCTTTAGGGGTTTTATTCGGTTGGTTTGGTTGAGTTTTCTTGTTTGTTTGGTCTGGAAGTATTTTTCCTGCACACTGTTAGTCCCTAGGCGCCCTGGAGCAGTGGCTGCCTGGTTTTCTGCAGCTGCTGAAGTCAAAGCAGAGGGTGATAAGCAATTAGCAGCCCTAAATAGATGCTGGACGAAGTTAATCATAACAGGTGATTATAAAACCTGCATATCTGCGCTTGTGCAGAGTCAGGATGGGCAGCTTCTGCCCTCCTCTAGTTTTCCCCAGGTAACTTCGCCCAGCTGCGAGGAAAAGAGCCTCAGCTCTCCCGGGGCACTGGCTGAGTCTGGGCTTGCAGGGAGCGGCCACCAGATGCCACTGTTATCCCTAAGAACGAACCAACACCGGAGCAGGTCCCAGAAATCACCCCTCAGAAAGGGGATGAAGGAGCCTCCGGTGCCTGAGCATCTCTCGGAGTCAGTGCCCTCTCCCTCGGCGCTGTGACTGAGGAGGGACTCTCAAAACCCCCCAGACTTGGCGACTTACCTGCCACAGTTCACTGCAGGTAAACTGCAGATATTGCTGTGCTGTATTTGCATTAGTTTGCATTTATTTGTAGATAAACTTGGACAAAAGGATAGCAAATGTATTTTCACCAAGTGATGAGAATTGCAGATTTATCCCCCTGTTCCAGCTTATCCATTCAAATTCAATCCTACTAATTCAGAAGTGAAAATAGATAGGGAGTTTGGTTTGCAAGCAGTGATACAATGCCACAAGTTTTCCAGCCTAAAGTACTGCCACCATCACTTTGACCTGCTGAAAATGTCACTGTAATGAAAAGTTTATTCTTCTGTCAAATTTTCTCTTTCATTTTTGCTCCAGTTTTTCCACAGTGAACAATGTGTATCATCTCTTCCCTGGAGAAAACTTTCTTCCCCTGGTGACTTTTGGGATGGAAGAGCCAAAAAGCCTCAACATTCTCCTTTCATCACAATGCCTTCTCCACTGGGCTTCATCCTGCCCAGGTCAAATCCCTTTGGCTAGTAACAGCTTTTTTTTCTTTTCTCCTGGATTTCAGGTGGCCCCTGAGACAAAAGCAGTCATGAAGTGGTTGAGGTCTATCCCATTTGTGCTCTCTGCAAGCCTCCACGGGGGTGAGCTGGTTGTGACCTATCCTTATGACTATTCAAGGCATCCTATGGAAGAAAAAATGTTCTCCCCTACACCTGATGAGAAGGTAATATTCATTTTCCAGGGTGAGCATATTGGTGTGGAACTATGGAAATATTTTGTTTTCATAAATAACAAACTTTGACTACTTTAGATCATGTACATGTGTGTATATGTATGCATGTATGTATTAAATACGTAATAAACCACAGGTTTATATACATAGTGCAAGTCCATATACATATATACAATGTGACATCAGCTCAGACGGGTAGAGCATGGTGCTAATAATGCCAGGGTCAGGTGTTCAATCTCCACACAGGACCTTCACTTAAGGGTTGGACTTGATGATCCTTGAATCCCTTGAATCCCTTCCAACTCAGAACATTATGTGACTCTGATTTATACACTTACTTAATGTACTTTAAAATTATTTACACACTATCAGCTTGCTCTGGAAAGATTTGCCTGTCTTTTGTGAGTCCAAACACAGTTTAATAAGGCACAGATTAGGAAAATCCAGGCTTTTAATTCTTAAAGGGAGTAGGCTGTGATATTTTTTAACCAGTGGTTTCCAGAAGAAAAGGAACAAGCCTGACCAGCAGTGTTATTTTCCCTTGGAATCCGTAAGGAGTGGGGGGAAAAAAGGCTCATTGCCATATGGTGGCAGCCTTGTAACATTTATTCCAGGTCAGATGAATGGGAATGGTTTCCCCCTCTTGTCCCTGGAAAGTTCCTCATTTGGGACTCACTGTAAATCTTCTGTGAAATTTTTTGCCATCTTTCCTATTTCCCTTTGGTTTCCTCAATCTAGTATTCATTGCCGACATGCCCACCAGGAGAACAGCTAGCTTTTCAGCCTTCTAGTGTGTGCTAAAAATGTCTGTGGCCTCTTAAGAAAAGTGCTTCTTTATATAAACAAAGAGCAGTTGAAAATAGTCAGAAGTTGATCTTTGACTTGAAGCATCCTTTATCTTTGAGCATATCTCTAGGCTGACTTCTTCTGAAATGACGGTTCTCAACAACACATACTAAATATTTAAAAATTTACGACTTTTTCTGTATCAATCCATTTCTTCTGAGCTGTACAATACCTACTGACTATGTGTATATGAAAACGATTTAGCAGTAAAATTAACCAGGAACCACACAATAAAAGAGAAATTTCTGGTGAAAAGTATCTGGTGGGTGCTAAAAGCTGCAGAACCTCTTGCTGAGGACTGGGGGAAATCATAAACTTGTTCATTTGCATCCCACTGCCTGCGCTAGGGCTATCCTATGCATAGATGGTGAAGGAATACTGCCATGTGTGCTTTATCAAGCAGTTCACCCCTGGAATGGGAGTACAGCAGCACCTCCATCATCTCCACTCAGGGACAGAATGTGTATTTTGAGTGAAAGGATGCAGCCATGCAGACAAAGGACTCCATCCCAGTATAGTGCACAGCCGGGGAAACCCTAATGGCACTCCTGGCTTGCAACAGAGTAAGACAAGGAAACTTACACCGGTGACTGCTGCACAGTCAGCAGCTGCAAAGTCTGGAAGTTAGCTACAAATCTGGAAGTTTAGAACATGCAGGGGAGGGCTGGGGATGTCCTCAATGAAAATCCAGTTTTTTTAATAACTCAGCACAGGAGCCTTAACACTTAATCACTTCAAATTTTGCACATAAAGTTATAAAACCCATACCTGTGAAGTGACCTGCATTTAAGTGATGTCATCTACAGCTGCTGCTGTCAGGGAACCTGCATCCCAAAATACAGCAGTTTGGTTAAGCTGCAATACATCAGCCATAACCCTTGTTCTGAGCACTGACCTGCTGCATTTGCTGTGCAAGGGGAAACTTGCAGCCCAGAGTGAAATGCTGCAGTGCAGTTAATAGCCAGATATTAAAAAATCAGATTGTGAGAAATGTATTCAAGCCATGTTGCCCCATTTCAAAATGTGTCCATCATGGTGCATGTGTGGGAGCACAAGGATCCTCTATTTCCTCGGCTCCAAGACACTGCAAATTTCAAGCCTCTTTTTACCCTGCACCGCAGCCTGGGCCAGCACCTGCTGAGAGCAAGGAGTCTCAAAGCTGGACCATGTCCTTACACTCACATTCTTGCATCTGGGTCAGCCCACCTAATTAAAAACTTTCCCATATTTTGGGGTTTGTGGAGATAGATGTTTTAATATTGTGTGTTGCACAAGAAGCTGAACTGATGCCTCTGCTCACGAGAGCAGAAAGGTCCACATCAAGTCAAGCTCACTCCCTTTGGTGAGTTGAAATGCTCCCTTCCCTCCCCCTTAAAAACCGAACCTGTGACATTCAGTGGGGTAAAAGTGCTGGACAAGGTAACAGCACCGACCTCATTTTACTGAATGAAACCTCACACTAGCAAAGTCACAAGGATTCCTCTGTGGTTTTCCCCTTTTTGTTCCACTGCATTACACCTAAATATCTAAGTATCCTTCAGGTCTGTGATTTGGCTTCTAAGTGATAACAAATGCATTGTTATCCAGGAAATTTTAATTCTTTTTTTTTTTTAAGTTTAACTACCTTTTTTTTAAAATAGATTTCACTTTCTTTTGAAATTCTCACTTTCTCTTCTCCCTGCCACTTGCCTTCTTTTACTTGCACTAGTGTCCTGGCAAAAGCCTTATGCCTCTTAGTGTGAGACAAGAGGAGACTTGGTCACTGGAAATAGAACAGCTGCGGATGTCTTTGTAAAAGGTGAGGAACATGCTCCTAATTCAAACAGGCATGTTCTAAACATTTTTATCAAATACCTTCCATGGAAGACTCAGAACAGGGCCCCAAATTCCTGTAGAAATTACAGACATTGAGCCTGGCACTGAACTATTGGCAGTAAATGTTCCTCTTAACATACTAAATTAACATCTATTTCTTTTCAGCAGAATTTTGAAGGTCATTTAATTTTCTAGTCTGAGCAGTACTTAGACACATAAAAAACTTAAGGGAGCTAAAACAGCATTTTGTATGAAGTCTGGATCTTTAGTGTCTGGTCATCAGAAGTATTTCAGTAAATTATCTTTACTCTTACATTAAACTCTCCTTCCACCTTTCCTTGGTCACCTACCTGATCCCATAATTGGCTCAGCCATGTGATTAGTAGAAACAATCACAATGTTAATCAATATTGAGTGCTTGGTTATATTGGTCTTTATCCTTGATGACAACAGCTAGGATAAAGTTTTAGGATCACTTCTAAAACTAGGATTTAGCCACACAACTTCTTGCACACATTGTCTTAAGCAATATGGAATGAAATTCACTGTAATGAATAGTAGGATCAAGTAATATCTGAAAACTGCTGTGATTTCAGCGTTGAAATCTGTAAGTGTAGCCTTTGCAGAGGAGGTTCAAATAAACAAAAAGGAGAGGGAAGATTTTTATACAAAGTTGGAATAACCATTGGGGAAGAAGGGCAGGAATATGATTTGAATAAATGGTTTCTGCAGATAACTGCTCTTTCTTCTGTCTTCGTGACATGTTCTGTCACTGTTCCTTTCTGCGTGGTGACTGCTCTGCTCTACATCAGTATCAACACTCTTTGGAAATCAGTGGTGACATCCTACATCACCGCATCCTATCATTCACTTTTTAGGAATGGTTTCTGCCCCACAGAGAAGCAACTGTCACTGAGATTGAGCTGCCAGGTTTTCCTGTGTGAGTGATAAGTGCAAAGCAAATTGACACTGTCTATTTTAAACAGCAGCAGTCAGTGTGAAGAGCTAGTTGGGCTGAAGGTAATGCAGGTATTTTTTAAGGGGTAAAAATAGAAAAACCTAAAACATAACCTAAAGGAGTCCTAAATTTCAACTTTAAAACCTGGGACTTGAAGCACAACCAAAAAAGTCCTCTACTCCGGCCCCAGACGGTAGATTGAAGCCAAGTATCACAAAATCCACTAGTATTTAACATGTCTTCTCTGGCTAAATATATCGGATTGCAGAGAAGGACCCTGGAGATGAAGACAAATGAAAACCTCCTAGCAGCAAATGAAACTTCTTGCACAGCAGTTCATCACCTGCTCCAGTCGAGGACGCAGGGTGGCTCGTTGTGTGGCCTCACAGCAGCAGCAGTGAATAGCAGCAATGGTTTTCAGTTTGTAAATGCAAATGTCTCTCACTCCTGTTTGTTGCAGGTGTTTAAAATGCTGGCCAAAGCCTATGCAGATGCACACCCTGTCATCTCAGACCGCTCCGAGCTCCGCTGCGGTGGGAATTTTGTAAAACGTGGAGGTATTATAAATGGTGCTGAGTGGTACAGCTTCACTGGAGGTAAAACCACTTTACCATCATATCAAGTGAGGTAAAACCTCTATGTGACCTTTATAAGACACAAGGGTTTGAACAAAATGATTTTATTCATTTCAGTTTGCTTAAGTTCCCACCCCTGCAAAACATAATTTGTAGGGGATTTAAGTAATAAAATGGTAGTGTTTATATGCAGATAACGTGGGATGTATTCAACCCCAATGGGACCTGAGGAAAGCTAACAAGTTATGCAAGGGTCAAATTTGTTATAGCATATAATATCATTTTCATTTTCAAATCTAACATGTAGAAACAAATGCTTAGTGCTATGCTCTCATTCCTTAGCAGCATGAGTCTGAATCAATCTTATAGATTATGCAAGCGCTACTTTTTCATCTGTTTAAATGAATTCTTTTTTCAGGGAAAACTACAACAGAGACAAACATCCAATTCATTTGTGCTTCCGTTGTTAATTTGATTTCCCCAATAATAGTATTTTGTTTTCATTAGGATTCCTTCAATACTGGCATGGATAAAATATCAGCATTCATAAATTTTCAGCAGTGCTTCCGTTGTGTTTTCCAGTAGGACTCAGCTGGATCCCCAAATAATTATGTTGAAACTAGACATTTGGAATGCTTTGGGGCATGGGTGAGAATTAGGTTTGAATATCTTTGGCCTACATTCATCCCAAAATTATATCCAATGTCTTTTGTACAGAAACAGTTTTAAACATAATAATGGCAAAAGGTCATTTAAGTTCTGGTGACCCTTGGCAATCACTTCTGATACAGCTGATTATCCAATTACTGTGATTAACCAATCTTTATCGCTCTATCGCTGCTTCTTGGCCAGGTGAATAATAATAATTTAAAATTATGCTTTTTTGCCTGAAAAATTGTCATTGTCATTAGTTATTTTATAATTGAAACAAGTTGCAGAGTTCTGAATCTGTTGAATAATCTTTATGCATTAGCAAGCACTCTTTACAGTACAATTACCCACACCCACAGGGGCGGCATTCAGCTGACTGCAGCAGCAAAGCTCCAGTTAAAGGCTACATGGCCTCTTCATGAGCTCTCCTTTTTCTTTTTAAACCTACAGGTATGGCAGATTTTAATTACCTTCACACAAATTGCTTTGAAGTTACTGTGGAGGTGGGATGCGAAAAGTTTCCTTTGGAGGAAGAACTGTTTACAATCTGGCATGAAAACAAAGGTGCCCTTCTGAATTACATGGAAATGGTACTGCTCTGCTTATGGTTTTTCTTTTTCATTCTCTGTCAAAATTAATTTCTTTGCTGTTTTCCTGGTGAGCTGTTGAGGTAATGCTGAATCAATCATCACACTCCACCAGAAGCCCCAGTGCCTCAGTTTGTCCAGCAGGACACACCGAGAATATTTTGCCTGCGCTGCAGAAGGGATTGAGATTGAGGACTGCAAAAGCCTTGAAAATAGTGAGACAGGGAATTATCTGTGAATACTTTGGGCAGCATTAGTCATCAGCTGTCCAAAATTTAACACTAGAGTAAACCATAATATTCAGAAAAGTATGAATCAACCTTCACCTTGAAGATTAAAGCAGCAAGATCTGCTCTCCAGAGAGTTTCCTGAAGCTTTTTCCTTTCCATATTCCATGTCTGTCCCAAGCCCAACTGTTCCACAGCATAAGAATTAGATTCAGCTAAAATCTTGCTAGAAAAGCAGTTTATACACTTTCCATCTTGATTTATTTATGAAAGTAGTTATTAAATATCTGAAGCAAAATCTTCTAAAGGGAGAAATCTGTGTCTCTGAACATTAAAACATGCCACTTAAATGTCATTTTTAATAATAAGTTTAAGCTCAGCAAAAACAAATACCTCACTGACAATAAGTAAGTGAGCACAGAAACAGAAGTTGCTCATCTTTCTCTCAGCCATTAGTAGATTAGCCTTCTGTCATGCCTTATTTTGATAGAGTATGCAGTAATTTAAAATTGTTAGGAGTGTTTTTATGGCCTTTCTAAGCAACCTCTTGCTACTTGTGGTAAGTATTATCATTCAATAAAGTCTACAGTACAGACCACCAAACTCATTTCGTTTTACAGCTGTCTGATGAAAATGAGTTTTAGTGAATCCAAATGGAGCTGGGTTAAATCCATATATATTGCAATTGAAGTCTTCAAGATGTAAAGATTTTATAGTGTGAGATACTGTAGACGTCTGTGCTGGAAAAGCTTTTTGAGTAAATGCAGGACAGTAAGCAAAACAACTTTTCAGATAAGGATGACTGAATTACCCCCGATAAGGATTAAGTCTGCCATAACCAATTCAAACTTTTCTTATTCTGATATATACCAGGCTGTTTGGTGTGTGTACAAATCTACTTGGCTTAACATACAGAAGTAGAATTCATTTTTCTAAATGCTGATCTCTTCTCTGTATCAGAAGTAAAATCAAAAAACTCTGCCAAACTCATGTGGCACCAACTTGAGGAAAAATTAAAAATAGTACATTTACTAAAGCAAACTAAAGCAACATTGTTAAATAAATTTCAATTTTGTCATTTTTATCCCAGCATGTTGAAATTACAAAATTATTATTGGAGTTGGATGAGGTCATACTACTTTGAGTATGTCTACAATGTAAATTAAATTTGAGTCTGAGATGACTCTTCTGACCAGATTTACTATCTATCCTTATGATAAATCCTCAAGTTCATGCTGAAAAGCAAATTGCAGTGCTTCATTATAAGGAGTAGTTTTCAAATCCTTACACTGAGTTGTTCCTAAACTTTCCAATGAATAACTTCACTCAGTATGGAACAGCTGCTTAACAAGAGCAGTGAAAACACAGCCTCACCTTAAATTAAAAACGCCTGTCACTAGGCTAGACTTCTTTTTTTCAAGCTTTGTATTATCAATTACTGTAAAGTTGGATATTTTTTAATGATTATTTTTAAACATCTTTATATTCCAACAGAAAAGCAAATATCTTTTTGCTATTGTTTTGATGCTTTGTGTTCTTTTTCTATTCTTCTTTTGTGACAAGGGTACTCGGGAAGAGCAAGTGAGAGGAAGAGAAAAAAGGAGGTGGGGAAATGAAATAAAGAACAACTCAAGTTGGTCATAGCTGTTCAGAGAAAAAATTGAAATGGAATTGTTTTTCACTTAAAGAGGTCATATAGATTTTCCAATATAAAATGTTTTCATTTCGGAGTGGTATAAAAAGAGAACCTTAAGAGGCTTAATGTTTAAATACTTGGATTTTTTTTCTGTTTTTTTATTGAACTTCCAACATAGCTGTTCGTGCACCTCCTTGTGTGACAGAATTCACATTGCTCTTTAGTTTGTCACCAAGCACGTTTCTCAACAGCTCAAGCAGCTCAGCTCTGCTCTTGTAGAGAAGGAAAAATGGCTGTCACACGCTGCTGTGATGGCATTGTGACAGGCAGTGAGGTGTAGGCAGCAGAGTGATGATGAGTCACAAGTACCTGAGGTGATGCCTTGTCATTGTGTGCAGAGCGTTGGATTGGTTTTCAAAGCCTTAACTTTTCATTTCTTTGTGGTTCTGTGTCTAGGGCAGACATTCAGAAACAGTCCCTCAATCCTGTGGTCAGGTCATGAGGTGCCAGTGATTTGTGCAGAGAAGAGTCTGTCAATGCAGAGCCACATACCCAGCCCAAAAAAAGCTCTGGTTCCATTATCCCTTTCCCTCAGCCCCCTTGAAGCTCCCTAAATAGGGAATGTGATCTGGAGGGACATTAGTGCCTGAGAGCCTCTGTAGTGGTTTAAACTCTTCAACAATTGTTTCCTCTCTACAAAGGTTTCCTTGTGATGAGGAGGTGGCACTGCAATAAGTGACTCCCATCTAACTTCGCTTTGCTTTGCCAGGTTCATCGGGGGATAAAAGGAATTGTGTCCGATAAGTTTGGCAACCCAATAAAAAATGCTCGTATTTCAGTCAGAGGCATTCAGCATGATGTCACCACAGGTAATATTTTTAGTTTAAGATTTTTCCTGGGGCAGAGTGAAAATACTCAGAGCTTAACCTGCAGAAGTATTGTCATGTGATGGAATAAGTTAGTTGAGATATTGTGAACATGAGCCGTAGATAGTACAGTAGGATCCTCTCTGGTTTTCACAACTAGAATAATTGCAGTAATTGAAAGGTCCACAGCCTTTCTCATTCATGTGGAAATGCATAAATATGTGCAGTTTTTGGAAAACAACTATATCAAATGCAAGAAAGTAGAACATTGAATTATGTCCATTTTATACCTGTCACCAATGGATAAACATGAATTGAGGCATGTGCGACTGTTACTTTTCACAGTCGTAAAGTTCTGAGCTCTTAGGCTGTCACTGGAATCAATGCTTTCTTTTTACTATTGATTTCAGTGAGAAGAGGGTAGGCCATACAAGTGCAAAATAGAAGACATGAATGGTAATATTTTTCTCTAATGATAGTTGTTGAATCAATTTGGAAAGCCAGAATGGCTTATAATGTAGTGGATGTTTTCCAGCTTTCAAAAAAAACTAGCACTGGTGGGGATACAATAGTGGAGATGATGCAGATTCTTGAGGCTGGTGGGAGACTCTGGCATGAATTAGGGTCTTTTTCAAACTTCTTCCCAGACAATGGCTTCCCATTGGCAGTGGACTTTTAAAGGATTAAGAATTAAATAAAAAATATGTTTACACTGTAGGAAAGAGGAGTATTTTGAGTTAGGTGGAGTTAAGAATGTAATATGATTTACAATTTTTTTAATTTCAGTGTTAAAAAGGACTAAGAAATTCCATGGGAAAAGAGTATTAATGCAATATTAACTGAGCTAAGAGACTTGCCATTCAAAATAAAGGAAATATAAAATGAGGAATAATTTTTTCTGTTTTAAAGCTCCCTGCTTTTGCCTGCAGGGTCTAACCTTCAGCTGGAGGAAATTTACACCCATTTTACACTAATGGCAATTTATACCAGCTGCAGCTCCAACTCCATACTCTTACATGCTAGAATGTCTGCAAAGTAATTGAATGTAATTTAATAAAAAGAGGGATTTCTTAGCTCCTTAGACATGCTATATATATATACATATATATATATGTATGTACATATAAATATTGCAGCCTGGATTCTGATTTCACTTTCTTAAGTTTCACATAGTTTTAAATTAATTTCTTTGGGAGTTATTCCTTGCACCCTTGGGAAAAGCAGCATGAAGGGGAGCTTCTCCTCCCTGTGTTAGAGGAACAGCAGTTACTGACATTTTGTGTGCGAATTTTCCTCCATTAGCTCCCAAGGGCCAGGTTTTCACGGGTGAAGTCCCTTTTCGTCGCCTAGAATTTTCATTCAAACAATTCTCAAAATCTGAGAGCCTTCCATAGCCCACCTGGTGGTACCTGTGTGCCCATGGGTGTGTGCGTAACCACCAAGGCTGCGATGCCAAAAACCAATTTCTGTTTTGTCATTCCTGTCCCTTTCCCAGCTGCTGATGGCGACTACTGGCGACTGCTGCCCCCGGGGACGTACATCATCAGCGCCCAGGCGCCAGGCTACAGCCGGGTGATGAAGAGGGTCACCATCCCCACCAGGATGAAGCAGGCAGGGCGCGTGGATTTCGTGCTGCGACCCATGGAGGCCTGGCCCAACAAACTCCTCCGCCGCTCCATGGAGGACGCCTACGACCCTTATGACCCCCTGGAACTTTTTGACCCTCACGCCCAGCATGGGCAGCCCGAGGCTCGTGGTGGGTCTGCCCCAGGCAGGGAGAAGCCCTGGTGGTGGTCGTACTTCAGCTCTCTGGACCTGCACAAACCTCTGTGGCTGCTCAAGCAGCGCTGAGGGCCATCGCGGGGCTCTGCTCGGCTCATCACGGTGCCCTCCTGTTTGGTTCCAGACACCCTCGCCGCTCTTGGCAATATTTAAATGTTTCGTTTGAAAATATAATGTTGGTTCAAGCACGCTTACTTCTTTTGTTTTCTCTTCACACGCAGCTGAGTATATTCAAGTGGGTTTTTATGTATTAAAAACAACAGTGCGCATCCTTTCAAAGGGCAGATTTTATGCAGGTTTTTTTTCTTGGTAATGCTCTGTACTTCTGCCCGTGTAGTTAATCATCATATTAATTATTTATTAGATTCTAAGTACCTACAGGAAAATATTCCTGATCCTTTAATGCATTTTTGTACATGTTTTAAGACATTAATGATTACATACTAAAAACAGCTTTCAGAAACACTCAGAAAACTCTTTTATTTTCCCTTTTTACATTAGCATATTAAGTTCGTTACCTCTTCTAATAACAACTCAAAATACAGGTTTTAGGTTTTTTTAAATTTTAAATGTTTTTATAAATTTTAAAATAGGCTTTTAATGTACTTTAGCAAAATACTGAAAAATGCCTTTATTGCTGGAAATACACACATCCTATAAATCTGTGTGTAGACATAGAAAAATACATGAGATAACTCGTGAGGAATTTAGGTTAAAGTGTGACATATTACACTAAGGTTGTTAACATCATGCAATGTTCTGAGCCTATGTACATTAATGAAACTTGTAGACATGGAAGAAATAACAAACTTATTTTCAAGATAGTTGGGTAAAGCTCAGTGGATAGTGGTCTTCCAAGATGCGTTCCACTCTCAGATACTAGATGCAATTTTTTTAAGGTGATATATATATATAAAAGTCCTTGATTTTGAATGAAACACATAGGCCCACACTTCCTTTTGGCTTGAACAGTTAATGAACTCTCTATACAGACTGTGTTTCCTCCTCTAAATGCCACAGTGCATGAATAGTGTGATTGTTGGAGCTGATATACTTTCTGCAGAACTGCTGGATTAGCTGTGTGAAAACTTTTTTGCTCATCTTGGATAAAGCAGCCCCCATTGCATGAATCCTGTAGTCCGCATGCATATATCTCGTACTGTAATTGCCTAAGAAGACCCAAGAGATGAATGATCTTAATTCTGCAACCAGATGCTGCACATGGCTAAGTACCTATTCCCAGCTGTAATCTGATTGAAGTTCGGAGTCTGTTATTCATGTGCTTGGATGTCTGCAGGACTGGAGACTATGTTAAAATGAAAGAAAATTATTTCAGAGCATTAACAAAAAGTAATTATATGGGAGTGAATGTACTGCATGCACATGGATAAGTGTTCCTTGCCCAGGCCTGCCAAGTTAAAGGAACTCTGAACCCTAAATATGCCAAAGAAAATTGAGCAGGAGATACACCTCCAGACTTTATTTCCAGTAATAGGTATTACTGCTATTTTCTGTGGTCATTTTTTTCAAAGCCAGCTTCCTGCGAAAACAGTGGTGAAGCTAACAAAATCAGAACAATATGCCAAATTGCAGACTATTAGCTGCACTTTTTAGGCACATAATGTGTTGCACACTTAGAAAGATATTTTCTCTAAGTATTTCCTAGATTTTCACAGGGCTATTTAGAAATTTTTTCAAATAATCACAATAAACCCAAGCCCGCTGAAATGCAAAATAGAATGACTGTGCAGAAAATCCAATTCTGTCCTGCAGTCCTGAGTTGAAATAGCAGATGAGAGTCAAAACTTGGGAAATATGATTTACTGAGTAGATTGTGAAGACATCTTATGTTTGAGACAGTTTGAAAAAGTAGTTTGCTGTACTACCATACCACTTAGATGAAAATGGTATGAGAGAGCAAGAACAGACTCTCTTCCTACCTTAGTTATTAAAAGAGGTGTACAGCAGAGAAAAAGTTAAGATCAGAACCTTCTGCAGGTTCACACTCAATAGCCTGTATAGAAGGGATGTATTAAACAGCATTGAAGTAACTGTGAGGCTCTTGGGAAAAGATGTGCTTCAGTCTTCTGGAATCATTTAATTTTTTCATAAGAGGAAGTATTGAGTTTGCAGTTCTCTTGGAGGTGGAAAAGACTGACAGAATGATTAGAGTGGCTCCCAAAATTCCATATGACTTTAGATGAGATTTAGGACATATTTGTTGGTGCTTTGAGAAAGAAAAGGAAAGAAGCAAAGAAGGAAAGAAAGAGAAAGA
Organism: Acanthiza pusilla; assembly: GCA_036630365.1. NCBI lineage: Eukaryota > Metazoa > Chordata > Aves > Passeriformes > Acanthizidae > Acanthiza > Acanthiza pusilla. The sequence goes on from JAXCHO010000164.1 coordinate 54,975,805, forward strand.
AAAAGAAAGAAGGAAGGAAAGAAAGAAAAGGAAAGAAAGAATTGGTCAAAGCCAGCCAAATAACAATGCAACCAAAATTAATATCACCATTCCATTCTTATTTGAGATTAATATAGACTTAATTATATATATATATATATGCAAGGGAAAGTATTGGCTTGGATGTGTATCCTGAACTGAATTACATAAATCTTCTTCAATGTTTATTTAAATCAAGCAATGTGTGTTTAATATCAGATAGCTTTTGGGTCTTTTTTCTTTTTTAAAAGAGGCATAACCCAAAATAACCCACCCCATAACTATAAGATGGTTCAAGTGATTTTTAAGTGGTGGTGAAATTTAAGCAGCTCTGTAACTAATATATGGAAATGAACACATTGATCAGCTCTCTCATGCACCTCTCTGGAAGATGCTCATATATGGAGATTAATGCAACATAAATTTAGGAGCAAATTAAATACTTTTTAAATAGCAGAATTAAAATGCTTCAATGAAACATGCCCTCCTACAAGTGAAGTGCAAGTAACATAGGAAAGAAGTGAGAAATAACCTAAGTTCTCCTGGAGTCTCCATCATGCTTAAACCCTGCCTTAGAGACTGGGCTTGGCCTTTTTCCAGTGCCACTTTGGATTGTGACAGGTTCAGCAGCCAGACGGTGCTGTCAGGAATTATAGTGTGTGCTCATCAGACGCCCTCTCCTTTTAACTCAGAGTCTACATAATTTTTTTCAATTACCTTCCAACCACATATTGAACAGTATTGATGTATGTTTTTGCAACATCCTCAATAATTAATTCCCCAGTCTCCATATTTCTTTCAGAGGGATCTTCTCTACCATGGAGGCAAACTTTTCTGCACAATCACACTAATAAATGTTTTGACCTGCCAATTGTCCAGACCTCATTGCTCTGCCAGCAATGAATCTTCCCAACAAGTCAAAGCATGCAAATCTAACTAACAGCATTACAAGCATAAGAGCAAATAGAAAGCTCTGCTTATGTCAGATGTGCAATTTCTCTTTCAATCACATGCCAGAAAAAAGCCAAGAACACATTAAAAAAATATATCAGCAGTTAAATCACAAGCTGTGTGCATGAATTGTACAAAAGAAGATTTGGGTCTGTTTGTTCCATTCATAAAAACTTTTTAGATCAAAAATAACAATAATAAGCAAAGGCATGAAAGTTTGCAGCTGTTTACATCTTTGTCTCCTGTAACAAAATTGTCTTCTAGTCTTGGGCCACCCACATATAGGACGGAACATCTTTATTTTCCTAAAGACAGAAAAGAAAAGAAAGGTGTCCTAAGCTAACTGTTGAAAAGAGAACTTTAAGTGTCGAAATCACTGAGTAATAGAAGCTCTTCCTGCCATCATTTTTCACGGTGTTTATGCAGTTTTTCTCCTTTTCATGCTTCGGTTTAGCAGCTAAAGGGAAGCACTCCAAAACAATATTGCAGTCTGTTCTGAAGTACCGTGAACCAGCTGTCGATCAGAGTTTGCCAAGCCAGTGCCATTTCTTTGTGTCCATCACTCTAGGATTGCACTGCAATTCAAAAACAAGCCAGAAATGTCTTTAGTGGTTACAAAAGCAGCCATCAAAGTGAGACTAGTCTGTGTGTCTGAGGTGATGCTTGCAGACAGGCTGGGAGAGCTCTGAGATGGGTGGGCATTCCCCCCGCAGCAGTGAGGCACTGGAGATTCAACCTTTAGGAGATGAGGAACAACAGAGACTGGAGCTGTTCGAGTGTCTTGGATGGAAATGTGAGCTGAAGCTGATACACCTCTTTACAAAGCTCCTGTCAGAGGGACTCTCATGCTGTTTTCCTTCACTGTAAGATCTGACTTTTGAAGCTTCCACAGTGTAAAAGGAGTGGATGGGGAGGTTGCACTATACTTCCCCTGCTGTCTTTGTCTTCACAGCACCTTGGAGGAGAGATCCCCTTTGACATTTGCCTTTTCTGACATCCTGTACTCTTGTCATGCTGGCAAAGGGCTTCACATAGGCCTCCTTGGTGGGGCAGCCGGACCTCTGTGAGGAGGTTTTCTGCCTCCAGCCATCATTATTCTTAGGGAACACCAGAAGGGCTTCTCTGTAGCGGCTCTTGGTGACCTTTTTGATCTTGGGTCCAGGTCTGCTTACATCAGAGTGTGAGGGCCTGGAAAGAAGAGTGGGATTGGCAAGGTGGTTTTAGTTTGGTTTTCTTTTTCCCTCTGCTACTCCATTTTTGATTAGCAATAAAATCTCCACCAAGTCAAGTCTACTTTTACCTACAATGGTAAGTAGTGTCCTTATCTTGATCCATGAATGTTTTAATCTTATTTTCCGTCACTGCCTTGCTGAGGAGGAGGAGTGAGAGAGCATCATGGTGGACACTTGGCAGCCACTGGGTTTAACCCTCCACACAGTATCTGCATGTCCCAATGAATTCTGCACTGAGTGACATGCCTTCTCTGCTGTGAGCAGGTATTTGACATGGGTTTCGAATTTCCCTAAACATCAGGGTCCTCAATAATTGTAATGATATTGTAATGATGAGGACCAATTTTTTTTTGCCCATTACATAAGCAGGTGTGAAATGCCTTCTAAGGAGTTGCTGGCAGTCCTATCAGCAAAGGCTGCTGAAAAAACTGAGATTGTTTTGCAGGGAGGTGATGATATGACTTTATGAAGGAAATCCATCTAATGATGAGGATTATCAGACATGAATAATTGTATTATGGTTTTATCATCTGTTCTAATCAGGCTTTCTTACAAGAACCAAGCACAGACTTGTTTCCCAGGCTGGCTCCTTTTGGCCATAAGAAGTCTGGGCAGGTCATCAGCAGAGCAGGGACATGGTGGTCCTTTCAGGGTAGGAGGGTGCTGAGGACTTTTGCTGGCACAGCTGCCACTCAGGGGAAGTGAACAAACTAACCCAAGTACTAACATAACTATTTCTCTGGGTGAAGAAGAAAAAATGCACTTCTGAGGTGATATGACTGTGTTCACAGGTAAATTCTTGCTGGACTAACTGCAAATTGTACCCTTGGCTGAGACAAATAAGTAGAGAGTAACACAGGAAATTCTGGTCCAGTTCAGACCAGTGGCCACCTCCATGCAGAGCTCCCTGAGGGTGGCAACTAATCCTCCTCACACAGGTGGCACAAGGCATGGCCAGGCAGCCTCTGCTTTTAAAGGAGGGTTTTTTTAATGAACATTAGAAACTTTAAGCAGAAAAAGTTTGTGTGGTGTAGATTCATTTGGTTCATTTCTGCAAATTGCTTCTGAACAAAGCCACTTTCCCCAAGCAAAGATGTTTAAACTGAGCTGGTATAACACCAGCACTTTTTGGGCAATTGAATAAAGGCAGTGATTGTGTCTGTGTCAACTGAACAAATACAAAAGCCTCTTGCCAGCTCTGGGATGCCATCATGTCCTGTACCAGGGCTGGGGCAGCACTGAGGCAGCTCCTCAAGTGCCCCTGATGCAAGTATTCCTGGGTCTCCAAGAAGTGCCATGAACCTTTATTAACCCACAATATAGTTCACTCTTTTTCTCACTCACACAGACAATCCTCTGAATGAAATCCAATTTGAAAAGGGGTGTTGTATTTATTAAATGTAAAATGCCACAAACCAGGACTCCAAAAGTTAGCATGTTCATATGAGATCTCTTAATTTATACACACACACTCATGCAGTCATATATACACACACACATGCACATGCACATACATGGAGACTTATTTTTATAGAATGAAGATATTAACAATAATGGATTATAAGTTACATCATACACTACTTATTTATATTGCAATCAGAAAGATATTTGAGTCATTAAGAATAAAAGAGTAATATTGTCTTTATTTAATTTGGTTCATATTTCTGAAGACTTAATAAATATGCCTTGTCTCAAATCAAATAACATCTTCAAAATTCATCTTCAAAAGTGGATGAGTCACAAAACCTAAGGTATTTTTCTTCATTAATTTTTTATCAGCTAAGCTGAATGAAACATTGTTGTCACCAAAAATTAGCACTAGTACATTACCACAAGTGATTCAGTTAGTTCTGCTGTTTTTATTAACATGAAATACCAGACTTAGGCAGTTCAAAAGGTGCAAGCCTTCAGTAACAGAATTACTAATGAAATAAAAGGCAAGATCTGAGCAAGTTAAAGCAGCAGTAAGGCTTAGTGGTTAGGGCTACCAGGAAGCAAACAAAGGAGAGACGTGGCAGCTAAAACAACATTGTTTTGTGACTAATGCAGTGCACAAGGCAACTCTTCTGCCCTCCAGTAGGTAACCAGGAAATGAGTTTAACAGAATTTTTATTTTTTCACTAATGCTAAGAAATTAATGGAGAACAGAGAAACTTGCTTTTAAAACTGAAGGCAGACTCATCTGTCTCTAGGAAAAAAATGGCTGCAGTTGGTCGAAATCACTAACAAAACATTTGTCCTGTTTGTGTAAAGGACACATGAAAACCCACTTCTCCCCAGAAGGCCATTTTGTTTTAGGCAAAAGAATTGGACAAGTTCAGGTTTTAAAATCTCAGAGCCCCTGCTCAGCTACTCCAATTTGCGCACCAAAAGCATGCAGGATACTTTTCTTCTGATGTTAATAATAATCACTTAAATGTCTACTTGTCGGCTTGCTCAAAAGCATCAGTCATGGCATGCTCGGGGGTACAGCTCCTATTTCATTCTCTGCTGGGATTCACAAATTGGATTTTCCTCTGACTACCTCCCCTGAAAGGCTTGGTCCAGTCAGCACTCGTGCTGCTCATCCAAAAAACTGCAGTAGCTGTGTCAACTTGCATTTAAAACCCAGCTAGAGAAGGCAGAGCCTTCAATAGCCCTCTGTTAAAAGTGTAGCTGATACATCCTCAGCTCTTCCCTCCATAAAAAGTGCTCTGGACCCATATATTCCTTCTATCTGGGCTATTTTCTAGTGATTAAGACATTCTGGGTAAACTAGTCGATATTTCTTAAGTTGATTTTTTATAAATCATAGTATCAGAAAATCCTAGAATGGTTTGGGTTGGATGGGACCTCAAAGATCATCTCGTTCCAGCCCCCCTGCCATGGGCAGGGACACCTTCCACTGGACCAGGTTCCTCAAAGCCCCGTCCAACCTTGCCTTGAACACTTTCTGAAGTTAAAAATAATCTATAAAAAAAGTAAAAAGACAGAACATTATGCCATAGTTATTCTTCCTGTTTTCAAGGGTTGCTCACCACTATTAAAGTGTGTTAAATACATTTAGCAGACTAGACATGTGAAGAGACCTGTGGAGGGCATCAACTCACTAGACTTTAATGTAAATATACACAATCAAGATATTAGCTCTAAGCTCAGTTTGTAGTTGATACATTAAGTAATGATGCATTATGTTAGATGCAAATATTTTCATGCCAATTCTAGCTCGGTCCAAAGTTTCCAACACAAGGACAATTTTTGGCACAATTCTTGGCATACACAGAAACATGAGTTTAGTTAATTAGAGAAATTCACTGAAAAAATTGATAAATCTCTAGTCTTTAAACACATCAAGGTGAATTTTGAGGATCTCTTCATTTAGAGGATCCTATTAAATTCAACCAAGGATCATTTCAAGTCCTTTTTAAATCACTTTATAATGTAGAAATATATGTTTGTTTATAAAACTTCTACCAAAACCGAGTTGCCAATATGAAGCTTGCATGCACTGGTAACAGAGCACAGCTCCGTCTGGTTTATGATCAATCTAAAAAAGAAGAGAATGAACTTAAGTCTCTGTGACTTAAAAGAGAGTTATTTTTTGACTGGGTCTTCGTCTAAATCCGGAAAATTTTACAAATCAGGAACCATGTTTTCTAATGTCCCGTGAATACCCTAAGGAACTGTTTGGAAAAACATTTGACAGGTAGAAATGTTCAGAAGACACAGGAAAGGAGCCATAAAAAACAATCTTTCCATTGCATTACTAGTGTTTGCACAACCAAATTTTCTTTTAGAAAACGTACAGTGGTTGCTGGTTTTGCAGCTATTCTTTGACAGAAACCTGAAGATGTTTAGCTTTCTTCACACAAATATGATCTTTGTAGATGGAAAAATCAGATAGATAAGTGAATCTGTTAGATAAAGGGACAATCATCTGACGTAAAATATCTGCTGTGTAGAAGATCTCAGTCTTTAAGTCTGTGGGCACAATCAAGAACGCCTACATAACTTTCTACATAATGCAGGAGTCCAACTGAAGAGTATTTTACTACTGCTTGAATAGTAGTAGGTTAAGGTAGAAGGGGAGACTTCCTTAAAGGCTGATGCCCAGTAATACCACCCAGACATTCTCCCCAGTGTTTGGCAGTGCTTTCCCTGCTGCTTCTCCCTCCACCCTCGTCTTATTCAGACTCTGACTACTTCATTGATGGGAAAGAGCAGCAGCATAATACAGCACATTCATTCCACTGAAAGATCTGTCTTCTCAGGGACTTCTCAGAAATCCTCCATTATGGGAAGAAAAGCAGTAAAGGATGCTGGTGGATATCTTAACTTGTGATCCTGTGTAGAGGCATAAAGTTCTGATGTATAAAAAACCTTGACTCCTTTGAAATAACTCCTCAAAGATATTATGTAGTGTAGTCTTCATGAGCTAATTAATGTGAATTTTCCTGTTAACTCTCGTCAAGTACTTTGCTCCAATTCTACTCTGAGGGAGTGATTTTCATAATTTACTGATATTTTAATGTTCTTAGCTTTATTAAAATGATGTTGTAATTTACTACCTAAATAAAGCTAAGCCCCACTGCTGAGACTAGAGAAAATTTTCAGAAACTGTGATGCAGAACACTCTCTGGTAGGAACTGGCCACTCGCCCTCTCACTGAATGTCAGTTTGAATGCCTTCTTGAGTAGGAATCGGCTATTGGATTTTGGCAAAAGGTGGAGATGAAGCAAATATGGCATCTTGGCCCCTGGACTGTGAGAAAGCTTTCAGGCTACACTAGACTGTGCGATAACTTTAAGTCTTATATTTCTCTAAAGATGCATCTTGAGTAAAGGTCAATATCCTTTCAGCTCTGCTGCTGCTGCAAAAGTGAGAAACTTGTAACACGTCAAAAAGTGGGTGGGAATGAAAATTTTGAAGGACTCAATGCAGCTTTGCTAGACAATCTCCAGTGTCCACATGTACTTGGCTTAAAGGTAACTTGGGTAACTTATCACCACTTGGCATCGTAGTGTGGAATATATCTATGCCATTAAATACATCCTCCACCCTTAACCATGACTGATTTGAATGGGGACATATATGCAGAGATTTGAAGCTGGCATAGCACAAGACAGTTTTCTTCTATTTAATCCACACTAAAAATGCAAAAGGGTGGTGCAGGCATGCTCTTGACAGTTTGGTTTATAAAAATAAATGTTGTGGTTAAGTGGGTGGGAAATACAATGAGGAGTTGAGGACCAAGTGGGAAATGCCTCCTGGTTGAGGAATGCTTTTGCAATCCTGATTTTCTGTGTGTAAAGCTAACCTTGCAGTGTGTGGAATGAGAGAAGAGACCACACAATCCTTTGGAGCATATGGGAGTAGTCATTATGTGGACTCAGGAGTATTTGCTAAGATGTCCTAATAATCAAATGAAGTAGCTGAGCTGCCTTGTCTTGCTACAGAATAGATTGGCTTCTTCTGCCAATTACAGAAACAACATTGAACAGATTTTTTATTGCAATCATGTGGATTCAGATTCTTCCATCCTTCAACACCTTATGCATTTCATTCCTCTGTAGACAGTTCCACATAGATAAAATCTGGAATATTAAAAAATATTGTACACATGTTCCTGGGGCTTTTCAGGTATCTGTCTGCATTGACACTGACCTTGGAGTGGTGGGCCAAGATGTTGGCTCTGTTCTAATTTCCTTAGGCAGTGGTGGTGAGACTGGGATGTCTACCCTGGCCCAGGGGTAAGTGGTAAGATGTGTTACACCAGAAAAGGCATCCAAATGTGAATGGTCTTGGCTTACCTAGCAACATCAGTAGGAATAAGCCAGCAGAGAGTCCACTCAAAAGTTTTGTGGTGAAAAAGCACCTTTCAGAAGCAACTATACCCACCAGGACTGTACAGGTACCTCTAATCTGTCCTGTCTTTAAAAGGGAAAGAGCTCTAAATATGAAGTCTGGTTCAAATGAGGTTTCCTTTGAAACTGCTATCTTCTTCAAGTAAATATAAATGTAAAATGTAAAATGATTCCCAGATCAGCACGAGCAAAGCAAATATCCTGTGGCAGCGGAAATTTGTAACAGCACAGAGGAGCAGTGGTGAGAATACACAAATCTGTGAACATGGGAACCAAGGATGCCTGATGTCCTATTGACTTGTGATTCAAAACAGAGTTCCCAAGAAGATCCATGCCCATGTCCAAGCAGGGCTAAACTCACTGTAAAGTCACCTTCTCAGTGGGAGCCTTAGCAGGATTTCTTTCTTTTGAGATCTTTCTCCACCTCTCAAATTTTGATTGCAATTGACCATAAGACAAGTGTCAAATAGAAATAATTGCATAAGCACACATGCACACAAAAATTCCCACAAACCCATGTGTATCAAGGGCTTTTACTGGAGAAATCACCCTAATACTCTAGCAAATGCAAACACATCTGCCCCAGAGAACTGGGGTGGAGTGCTGCTCCCTTCTTAGTGCAGGAGTGCTCAGTTGCTGGGAATCTAAAACCCATCCAGAAGTGATGAATCATGAGCTTTAAACTGCATTGCCAGTGTTACAAATAAAAAGTCGGAATGAGCTCCTTCACTTTAGAAGCAGTGATAAATGCAGTAGAAGCCACTTAATTAGTCTATGATAAATTGCATGCCCAATTAATTGTGATGATTGCCTAGGGGGCAAAACCCAACTCGAGGCAGTCTGATGACTCCACAGTAATGGCAAATTTAGTGAACATTGGAGAGTCTTTTTCCATGCCCTTTCTGCAGTTGTCGGAAGCTGAATCACAGCAGTTATCTGCCAGGGATATATTTCCTTGCACTAGCTTTGCCCCAATTTGACCTTTTCTTCATTTTATTCTGGTTAAATGAATCAATATTGTCTTAATACAGCATTTCCTTTTGTCCTCCCAGTAGCAGGGCATGGCTATACTGCAGATTTAAAGTGCAATCAATGAAAAATTAAACGAGTGCAATGGGATTCCTCATCCCTCAGAGCAGTAGGTGGGAATTGGGAGGAAATACATTAAAGGTGAAGGAGTTACCTGAATGTTAAATCAGTGCAGATCTCAAAGCTATGCTTCATAATTTATGTACAGAGCCTGGGAAGCATGACCATGACAAACACGGTTGTACCCATTTGAGCAAAAATGTAGTTTTAAAATGTTTGTGCTAAACTGATGACAAAGACCATGCAGATATTGCTCTTTCAGTTTCAAAACAGCAAACGACTTCACAGGGCAGAGTCAGGTCCCAAATGTGCCATCTGCTTGGTTGTGGTTTGTTTATTTTATACATGATTGACTGTAGCGCTCGCCTTGGTTCCTTTTACATAATCACGTTATGATAACCACATAATTAATGTTTTTAGTATTTAACAGATAAATGAGATGAAAAAAGAGAGAGAGAAATATCTGATGCTTAAATAGAAATTCTCAAGTGCTCAGCAGAAGCCCAGATTTATTCTACTATATGTAGTCTATAATTTGTTATATATAATATTTAGAATTAGCTTCCAGTAATAGTAAAGTTTTTTAATGAACTTTTCCTGGAATGTTAATGCATGGGAGAAACAAAACTTTTTGGCTTTTTGGCTTTGTTTTTTCCCTCTCCCATATTGTTTTTTCCTCCCACATGCTAATTTCCAAAACTGCCCAAAATTTCATCAGAAATTAGAATAAAATTTCAATATAGGCAAAAATATTTTACTTTATTTCAGGAGCTGAAGAATCTCCTGGAAATCTCATTAAATGTGTGTTCTTGAAAATATATCTGGGTTTTACAGACCTTCTACTCCTGCAAACATCTGAATGCTTATACTCTTGCCCCTTATTTCTTATACAAATGTGGAGCTTATACTCTTGCCCCTTCTCATTTGGAAAGTTAACCTCTCCACAAATGGAACTAGAGTTTGAGCAGAAACATATGGAGAAAATACGTGTTGTTCTTCTGGTTCCATGAAAAGTTATGAAGTGGAGGTGAAGAATGTGAGCTTAGTGGGGGAAGAGGAGGTCAATGAGAAATTTGTCCCTGTTTCAAATATTTTCTCCTCACAGACTAGATTGGGCAACGTTCTTCCTAGGTCGGGATCATGGAAACGTGTCTCCAGTGATTTGACTTTAGCCTCTCTCGGGATGGATTTCTGGCGGGAATTCTCATATTTCTTAGTGATGTTTTAAATTGCAAATGTTCAGATAAAGAACCCCATACATTCACCAAAAAAATGAGTTCTGTGGACTCCTGTAGCAATGCACAAAGCTGATGTCTGCTATTAAGAAAGTTCTTTACAAGAATAATTTTGAAGTGGTGTTATGCATTATTAATGGAGACAGATCTGATGGTGAAGCAAACTACATTTGGCAGAAAGAACATTTACTAAAAATGTCATTAAAGAATTTAGGCTGTATGCTACCAAGTATTTTGTAACTCCCTTCACTGACTTCTTGGCCTCTTTATTTCTTTCATGTCTGGTAAGTAGCTTGAGGTGGTTGATGAACATTGGAACTGAGGAAGTCTGGCTTCTCGCTGCTGTTTGTCTAAAGGTTTGTTGGCTTTGACACATAAGAAGAAGGAAGCTCTAACCCAGTCCATGCCTCATTTTGTGCATTTGGAGCTTTCCTAAGGCTTCTCTTTCATGTTGGTTTTATGGAGTCAAAAAGAAGTCGGGGTTTTACCACAACTCCTCCTCATTTTACATAATTTCCCAGTGGAGGTAAATTTACACTTTTTTCCTAATGATGAATGCCTATTTCCAATATTTAGAAAATTTGAGATCTCTTACAACCTACCCCTGACAAATTTACATCAATACAAGTGGATAAATTTTGCTAAAATCTTATAATAAATGATAAAGAAAAATAGAAAATCCAATAGGCTATAACGTTCACTTAGAATGACATGACCCATTTCTTAGAAATACCCCCTTTAAAAAGAGAAGCCATTGGGATATACTTCATCAACTACTGCATTCAATGTCATCTTTGGGAAAAAGTGTAACTGCTGCATCTCTTCTGTTTGAAATGCTGAGGCAGTGAAATGCAATAGTTACCTTTGAAATTAAATGCAAACTCAAAGGCTGGCTTACTAGGACAAAATGTTACCACCCAAGTGATCATTGGGACAGACTGAAATAATCAGAAATATAAGTCCTGCTTATATAAAGCTCATTTTTATATTAAAAAAAGGTAAGGTGATCCTATTGTGTTTTTGAAATCTACTGATATCACAACACAAGTACCTAGGGATTTTTTCTGCTGTACCAATGAATGCTGGTTATAAATAAATAGCCACATACAGCTGGAACAGAAAATGAGGAAGTATTTAAAATTAGAGGAATATTTACCTTCAGCACCTGAAATCAAACAGGTGGAAGTAAAAAAAAAAAAGTGTGCATATATATATATATATATATATATATATATATAAAGGAGGTTTTCCCACCACATTTATTTATCCACTGGATTTTTGACAGCTCTGCAAGGTCTGCCACGGAGCTCTCTACTCATTGAATTTAGGGCAAGAATGTGTAAAGGCTGTATTGTCTGAAGCTGGACATGGACTATGAGCTGGCCTTCATGATCCATAGATTCTATGACCTGAATTGCCAAAGATAAGGCAATTTTAATCATGGACTTTCCCAGCTCCTTAGGGAGTGATGAAGGCACAAGGTATTTCTTCCAGCAGCTCAATGATTTTCCCAGGTGGATGAGGTGCCCCCCTTTCCTCATGCCTTACAAGCAAACATTTTCTTACAGGTAGGTCTCTATTTTTTTCAGTTTTACTGGGATTTGGTGTTGGCCTTATTGAAACCCTCCCTGGAGCTGATGGAAGCTGCAACATTGAGCCCCTGTCCCCAGGGAGGCTTCACAGGGATGTGAAGGAGTGGGTGAAGCATATCTGAGAGTCTTCCTGAGGAAGGGTTCAGTTTGATCTACTTTTCATGGAAGTACTTAAATATCTGCTATGCCAGAGAGAGAAATAAGGAAAATGGCATTGCTGAAATAAAGACAGCCCAATGGGAGCAGCTCCAGGGGCTGTCCACCTGGGCTGGGGAGGCCTAGTTACTTGTAGGACTTTGCTGGGAAATGACACCTGTACCCACACCTTGTAGAGCCCAGGCTGATGTTCTTCCAAGCAGGACAGCCAGACCCTCCCCCTGAGGAGAGGGGCTTTGGGGGGTTGGCAGGAGCAGAACTGGTGGGACATTAGAAATGTTGACAGAATGTAAATGTTTCCAGTGGCAGATGAAAAGAGGGTGGTGGTTTTGAAGAGTGAAATTTGAGCAAACGCACTCCAGCCCTCCAGTCTATTCAGGGATTTAAATCCCTCTGTGGATATTGGCCTATATAGAGAGCTGCTGGACTGTGCTTTTACATAAGATCCTAAGTGACTTTGTAAGCCTTCAAGCACTTCCAAATCCTCCACTTTCAACAACAGCGCTCTTTGTACTGAAAATTTAGTATATAAAGCCATATCATATACTGGGGTTTGAACATACTCAGAAAAGTTCCACATAATGGCATCTTAATGCCTAGACAAATGCAAAATTAATATACTGGAAATCTCCAGCAGTAGTCAGAGTAAAAGCAGTACAATTTTTTAATGTTTTGTTGGGGTTTTTTTTAATAACAAGCTCTACTTCTGAGACAGGCAGAGGAAAATCTTCTCAAGCTGTAAGCTCAGCATCCCCAGAGTGAATAAGGTTCAATGTAGCATGGATAATTTGTTTGCTTTGCAATTATTTTCCGTCAGTGGAGACAAATTGATTTGTACAATAAAATTGACGGTCACTGCAAGGCAGCTGGCTTTCGAAACTGTAAAAGAATTTGACTAGGTTAAGTGAGTACCAAATTTTTGGAGTACTGGGATGTCCTTTCGTACTGGTAAAATTTGCAACGATTTTAGGGCTTGCCAGTGATTCCTATGTGAAATTCAATATCAGAGAATGCCAGAATAGTTATTCTTAATACCGCTGTGAGCAGGCCCTTTGCCAGTTTATTAGCAGCCTGCTTTGAAAATTATTTCCACCAAAACAGAAATCAAAATGCAGACAGTAGAGCAGATGAAAAGGTAGAAAGGAAATAGCAATAATTGCCTCCAAGCCACCATCTTATTTATTAAGTGGAAATGAGATATTTAACATGATCCAGAGTCAGGGATGCTAGGCATTGCTAGGCATTGTTTTTTTCTAGCAGAGAAAAACAAGTAACAAAGGCATATCTGGAAAATAGGAGCATAATCAGACAGTGAGGTGTATTTCCAGAAAATGCTGGTACTGGAAACATAGAAGAAATAACCAATGTGTTCTCCAACTAGAGTATTTGGATGTTTGTCCAAATATGATAATTTAAATCTCATAAAAAATAAATGGCCATTGACATCCTTTCTTTCACTTTTATTTTTAAAAACAAAGACCTGGTTTGGCTTCTCAAAAGGCCTGGCAAAATTTTAGTGCATGCATGATCAAATGCTAAGTGTGATTAGGAATGCTGTAGTACCTGGTAGCAGCCTGAAATGAGGCTTTGATTCCACTTTTCACAACACTGGGCTAATCAGGACATTCTGTCATATTCAATTTAAAAGCTGGATATGCCCCAGAAAAATGTTGGACCTAAAAGCTCAGCAAATAGCTCCAGTTAAACTTCACTTGGATGTTTCAAGTGTTAAACCTCATTGCAGACATCAGGATTAGATTAGTGATACTGTCAGTTTTGCAAAAGTCCAAGATCAGCACTAAGTAAAGTAGAAGTTTGCTAAGACGGGCGAGTTTCTCTTAGCCCAAATTAAAAGGACCTGGGAAAAGCTGATACTGTACAGTTCAAGGGTGTTTGATTGGGCTCAATACATAAGGTAAACAAAGCACTCGGAGCCCCGATCAAAGTGCAGTTCTGGAGGCCAGTGGCATGATCTTGAGGTGTGAGAAAAAAAGTTTTGAGGAAGAAGGTCACATGTTTGAAGGTCCAGACAATCAGGCTTTGGCTTGACCTCTCTGCCTATCTGGGAGCAGCTCCCCCCAGCTACTCATGTGAGCGGGGTTCAGAGGTTACCAATTACTTAGGGAGGCTGAGAAAGTTGTATGGAGCTGCTCTCAGCTGCCATTTCGCATTAGCTTCAGGCCACTTGCAGGTAGGCTGTGGCTCTTAATGCTTCACTGCCGGTCACGGATGTTTTTCAGCTCTCAGTCGCCGTGGCAGTGACAAACCGTGTCCCTGTCCCACCAAGCAGTGCTTAGTGCCTGTCCTGCAGCACAGATCCCCATTCCCACGTTTGTGCATTACAAAGCTTCACCCTCACCCCATGGAGGTTGTTTTAATTGCTTAACTGCTGACCAGGTAACATTTTTCTGCCCTTTTACAATTTTTTCTCTTTTTTTTTTTTTTTTCCTCTCTGAATATTTCAGAGCCATCAACAGAAATGAGTGAAATGCTTTAATTGGTTGCAGATATTGAGATTATTAAAGGAATTTGTGGCAAATCTTTCTTTCAAATCTTAAAATAATATATGTGTCTGCACACATTTCATTACTAACAAATTAAACAAGGGTGACTTACAACCCTTTGGTAGCAGAAGTATAAAATAATACCTCCAATAAAAGTCTTGAAAATATAGTTAAAAAATCAGAATCTTATACAAAACTCTTAATTTAAGAGCTTGTTTTCATTTTCCAACTTTAGAAGTTAGAATTACCCTCAGAAATTAACTGAGGGTGGATAGATTGTGTGAAATGTGGTCCCTGGGGGAGTTCTCCTGCTTTCTTCTGAAGCTGCTCTCTTGGGTAGTGACAAACAGGATATTGAACTACCCAGGACTCTGGTTTGATCCAGTATGGAAAGTCCTATTCTTTCCATTTCACAAATAGGGTTTGGGAGTTCGGAGTTTTTGCTTTGTGGAAGTCACAAACTTGAGAATGATCACACTTCTCTAATGCAAGGCATATTTTCAGTCTATAAACAAGCCAGTTTCCTTTCAGAAATAAGTCTGGGTTTTATTACACATCCTTTAACTTTCTCTGGAAAATGAGTACATTTGTGTTTGGAAATATTCACATAAGTGAAGAAATTTTCTAGGAAATTAAGTGAGCCACTTTGAGTTTACAGTGAAAGGCAAGAGGAGCCCTGCCTTAGTTTGTCAATGTCCTATTTCACATACACTGTTACCATATGTATTTATACTTGCTTGGTTTTAGTTTTTTCATGGATAGTTTGTTGGTTTTGGTTTGGAGGTTTTTTTTGGATGGTGTTTTTGTTTTGTTTTGATTTTTGGGGGTTTTTTGGGGGTGGGGGGTTGTTTATTTTTTTGGTAATTGTTTTTGTTTGCTTGTCTGGGTTTTTTTAGAATTCAAAAAATTCACAAAGAATAACCAGGATTATTTTAGTCTTGATTTACACTCACTTTCTTCTTCTCTATCTCTTAACAGTTAATTTACCTTTAGGGTGAAAGATGGTGCCTGTTAAATGTTTCACAGAGTAAATATGTGGTGCTCATAATTTCCTGTATCATGTACTTACTGGAAGTCTGCTTTCCATGGAGCAAACAGGCAAGAATGAGGCCTGGGACTTTCACTATCTGGACAATAGAGTTGGAATATCCTGGTCACATGGCTTGTCATGCCACACGGCACAGACAGTGACATATCTGGAGAAACATTTGCTACGTCCTAGGTTTTTTCAAAAGCATCTTGACTCTGACTCATGTCACTACAGAGACTCTTATTTAATATACGGATGCATTACAAATGTTCCAATGTTTTTCTTTTTGGCATTTTTGTTTCCACTTTACCATGTAAGGTTGAATAAAGCAGCAATTATTTTTCATTTAATTTCATTTAATTTTCTACTCAAAAAAATTCCACTATTAAGAAAACCTTAACTGGATAATCTTTTTGAGAATTTAATGCTGTCACTGTGAGTTTATTGAGAGAAGTGAATTTATAACTTGATATAAATGGAATTGTCGCCTCTTACCTAATCTGTGGCTAGGAAAATTCAATCACTTTCACAGAAAAAAAAATACCAAGCATAGACAATACTCATAAAGGTAAGGGTAGGGTATTCTATAAAGTTTTTAGGGGTGCTAGGTTTATAATTGTCCAAATTGTAATGTCTTACAGCCATTGTGTAGTATAATGTAATAGATATCTTCAACAGGATTATCAATAAGAGAGGAAGGAAATGAAAGGATAACATTTGAAGTGTTTTGACCCCATTTTGTGCAGATTTGTCCCTCTTCAGACACGTTTTTGGGTTTCAATCCCCACTAACAAAAGGCACTTCAAAACACTGCATAGATTTCAGGAAGAAGACTGTGTAGAATGCTAAGGAGTAGAATAGCTGGGAAAGGATTCCTGGAAAAACAGGACTTGCAGAGGAGATTTTACAGCTCATTGCTCACTTGGGTTAAAGTCAGAGCAGGCAGATTGCTGCAGAGAAGGAGAATGGATGAGAACTGGCAGAAGATGAGGAGCAAAAAACTGGAGGTTTGGTGGAGGAGGAAGAAAGCAATAGGAAGAAAAGAGAAAGTACAAGAAACTTGAGATGTGTTTTTAAGGAGCACAGACCCTAAAACATAAAAACAAATAGACATCCAATTTAAATGTTTGACAATAGAGAGAAGACATTATTTCTACCTGTTTTACATTAACCTAAACAAAGTATTCCTTGCCTTATATATCCTTTTATGCATGAACTAAATATTGAATGTAATGCTACTGTAAAACATATTTAATGTTAAAACATTTTTTACACCTTTATTTAAAGTTACTTCACATAAAAGAGAGAAACTGCAATCCAGGCTTTCATGAGTAGTATTGGAAAACCAAACAAAACAAGCGAACAAAAAAAAATGACATTCGAAATTATTTAATATATAAGTTTAACGTCACCACCACTAACTTAATGGAAAACTCCCTCATGCCCTGTGTGAAATTCAGTGTGTTTTTGAAAGTATGCTTTAAAGAAACATGTATTGCAGAGAAAAGTATTTCTAGGAGAAATGTCAGGACTAGCAATTAGAGGAAGATTTAGAAATTTTGACATATATAGGTGCAAAGGATCTCATGAATGTAGCTGCTTAGCAATGGACAAAGCCCAAATACACAAGGAGTTTTTAAACTGTCGGATGTAAATGTAAATATTATTCCCAGTTTAGAGGTCCTACAGAGATTCTGCAGTGATGTTCTGGATGGCTGAAGAAAAGCCATAGATTCCAGGGAGAACAGAAAAGTATATTTTTGCAATATGCATTTAAATGTTTACTTTTTATCAGTGAAAATTAAATGAATTTGCAATGCCAAAAGTTACATTATTTTTAATTATTACTGATTAATACTATTTTTGAAATATATATATTGACATGTCTACTGTACCCCTTCTTTTCATGAACATCCTCACCATGTCAGCTGATCCTGCTTAAGCTAATTCAAAGAAAAAAATAATCACAGTGGGCAAAGTACAGCCAAAAAGGTCAAAGGCTGTTCCTGTGGTGCAGACTCCTGTCTTGGATGGGTAGCTGAATGGTGTTGGGAGAGTTGGTGAAAGCTTTGATTTAACAGAGTGAGGAATTTGGATGGCATCGAGCTTCAGTCTTTGAAATATTAGCTCTGCCAAATTTGTTGCACTTCACTGAGATGAGCTGATAGCTGAGTAGCCCACGTAGTACTGCATTTCAGTAGAGAGTGACTCATTTTAAAATACCCCAGTGAGCCACAGGAAGAGAGCAGCAGGGAAAGTGAAGAAAAGTTCAGCGGACTGAAGCTCTCATCTACCTTTATATCACGTGTAAAAGGGCTGAGAAATGGTGCCATGCACACTCTGGGCTTTTCAGTCACACTGCTACACAGAAAATATGACAGACTATAATACCCACTATGAATCTGAAAGTCAGTGTACCAATAATTTCATAGAAACTTTCAGCTCTTGGACAACACCACATAGATCTGATTTCTGTTATTTCATGGGAACATCATGGTGACAGAAAAGCTTATTAAAAGCTATAAACACATGTAAAATAAAGCATGTTCCATCACGAGATCTGAAATCAAGACATCTGGGCTGAGTTCCCAAGTCTGCTGTAATACTGAATGAATTTCAGCTAAGCCAATGTCTCAGATCCTCATCCATCCCAGTGGCTCATGCTCTCTCACCTGCTGCATTTTTTGTCTATTGCCTTTTAGCTAAAATACTTTTTCTTGCTGTCAGATCTTTAGCAGCAGGGTTCTGTCTAAATGCAGTGCTATGATACATAAGATAAATTTTAAAGGATTAATGTCTTCCCTTTCTTTTTCTATGTTTTGAACATATATCAAGATAAAAACCCTACCCCGGTAATTAACTGTGGTTTTCGAATCCCCCTGGCGCAGAAGCTTGCTGAGAGAAACCAAGCAGACCAAGTATGGCGGAGAAGGGCATTTTATTTACAGAAAAGGGTTTTTATACTCTAACATACTCCAACAACTACTGGTCAGTGAAAAGTCCACCTCCTAAACCCATTGGTCACAACTAAATGACACCCGATGCCAAACACAGAGATTAGAAAAGTAAAAGAATGCAACTTATCTGAGAAAGAACAGAAAGATTCTAAAACAGTGCAACCACAATTAACTTGATCAAAGGTAGCACCAAGTTCTTCCACTACATGCACCACCCTAAAGAAAGGTTGTGAATCATTCTGTTGAATAGTACCCTTCTTCATGATTCAAAGTATAAACTTGTTTATTTAAAGCAGTCATAGAAGTACTGACTTCTATGACTATGAGAATTTTTTTCCTTGATTGAATTTGTATTTTATCAAAATATTCACTGTTTTGTCAAAAGGGCATTTTGAAAGAGGTGGGAGCTGATTTCAGCAAGAATCTTGTTTCCTTTTGATATGTGCAGTCTATATCTAGTGCTTGAAGCAGTTTTTATTGTTGTTTTTTGTTTTCTTTGGTAGTAACCAGCTAAGCAGGATCAGACCCGTGATGTCAGTAATATGTTACAGTGGGTACTGCACAAGCTGGGAAAAAGTCATCAGGAAGGGGGAAGTGGGCAGATATGGCCAAACTTCTCTTTTCTGGAGTATTCCCAGGTCCACAACACTGTAATGGGATCTCTTCCAGGATATTTTAACTCCTTCCTTTGTGGGAAGAAACTATTTACATGTAGCCTTGTGGTTCCTATGTGCACAAAACGTGACCGACTTCAGCAGCCTCAGCAAGGACCTGTGGATGTCAGTAGCAACACACAGGGTTTAAGAGCATTCTTTATACCTGAATCTTTGCTCTCCTCTGGTGTAGCTGTTTATGCCTGTGAAAGCATTTCACTTTTCCTGTATTTGTTCTACCTTGACCACATTTTTTTACACTCTTCTCTGTGTTATCATCCCTTGTTCCTGATTTGTGTCTTCTGCCAGCTGTGACCTGGTCTCAATTCAGAGGTTCAGATAGATTGGGATGGCCAGATTACTGTGGAGAGGCAAAAATGAAATACTGGAAAATCAAACTTTTTTTAGTTTTAATAGCAGTGATTGCTCGAGCTCTGGCATTTGGAGAGGCTACTGTCTGCAGCTGTGTGTCATGGACATCCTTCTGAATATCACCATTCTCCCAGTGCCAACTGAGCATCTGCTGTTAGCACTACATCTTCTTCCAGAGGTAAGAAGCCAAGCCTACAAAATTGGCCAGGAAGCCCTTTTCCAGCATATAGCAGCTATAGCTTTCTCTCTCTGCCTCTGTAGCCCTCCAGCATGTTCCTCCTGCAGCTCAGTCTGGCTTTTGGCTTCCCCCAGCACTCCTCAACCGTCACCCCCTGCCTTGCTCTCCTCCTGATGGCAGTGGTTATGCCCTATAGCAGAGATTTTTAAGGATTATCCTCTACCCCTGCTGGCTAGGCCAGACAGGAGGGCAATTGCTAGGAGTAGCTGTCTCCTTCCCAGCTCTCTCTTTTATGTGTGCTGGCATGACTTGCAACGTGCTACTTCAGTTGCATTTGTAACTAAGGCTAATAAAATGCTATTATGGTTAATTATATTCACCGGTGAGGCACTTAAACTTTACATGAAATGGCATCCCAGTAGGCTTCAGTTTTCATAACACATGGCAGTTGGAATGGCAAGGTTTTAAAAAACATGTAATTTCATTAGGGTAACAAGACAAGCACTTGAGTAATTTTTTTATGACGTGCTTAATGGTGTTGCCATATGGATGGCTTGTAAATAAACAAACAAACAAAAAAAAAACCTCGATGGAAGGCTAGATGATGTAAGGGACACATACATCTGGCAGAGGATATCCCAGCATGCTTCAAGCACTTGCAGATTTAATAAGCACTTCCCAGCACCTTGTGCTTGTGAAAAGGTGCGGTGAGGTGGTGTTCTTTCATGTCCATTTTCAGAACTGACTTTTACCTAAATTTTTTATTAAAAGAGGTATGTGAGGCTACTATAAATTCTCTTCAGACCTTTGGAATGTCCTGCTGTGTGCCAGGGAGCTTTTCTCTCTGTCTTTGTAGATTAGAAGACATTCATTCCATGCTGGCCTCAATGCTACTACCTTCTAAACTAGCTCCACAGTTTTGGGGTGATGACCTTTCTCACCTTTTGAATACCTTGGAAAATTATTTTGGGGCACCATGTTATTCATGAGATACCCAAATGTTAACCTACTGTCACTAGTTTGAGTCTAGTTAAGAGTATTTATTTATGAAATGCAAAACAATGTTACAAATGTTTATTGCGGTGCAGATGACGGAAAATAAAATCTGGTTTGCCTACAAGATCAAATCAGGGAGATCTGTCTCCCTCTCCATATCCAGCTCCCTCCCTGAGGGTGCTCCCAGAGCCCCAGGGAGTTTGGTTGTGCGCATTTCAGAGGGCATTTACAGGAAAAACTATTCAGTTTATGTTGTGTACAAACTTCTGCTTCTCTTTACCTGGAGTTCGTTAGAAGGTTCACGTATTATCATATTTTCCCTCTTTTAAGTTTTTATTCCTCAGATTATTGGACCTCAGTTTGGAAGATAGTTCTGAACTTCTAGGCTGATAACTTTTCTCATTGTTTTGGAAATAACTACTACATCTTTAGCAAACTAGATATTTGACAGTAATTCTGGCAGATCTTTACCTGTAGACAAGTGATAAACTTCTCTTGGTCTCATAACGTAATTTTCAAATATCAGGCAAACAGTCTCTGTTCTCCAGAACATACAACTCAAATTAACATGCAGTTAAAAACATATTTTACAGAAGGCAGCCTGCTACTGACTCCTGGCTGAAACTACATGCAATGATAAATAACCATGACAAAGTGTTAATCTCCAGTGTGGCATGAGTCCATCACACAGCCTTGATTCTTTGGATATGCTGTAATAAAACACTGTTCTGGTGGAATTTATATCTGTCGGCCAATCCAACCTGCTAAATACTTTTTGCCATCAGTGTTTTGAGTGGTTCCAAACAAGTCTGTGAATCGGGACTGCTTGACAGATACGCACAGCAAACAGGGAGAGGAATTAGTAGGATAATTAAATCCTGTGGATAGGATTGCATCTGAAGGGAGTATGGAAGCATGGGATTAGGCAAACACATATGTGAAGTGGAGGAAAGCTGTTGGTGTCCTCTCTAAGGTAGGGAGGTAGACACAAAGTGGGCAGATAGAAGGTTACTGGGGTGAAATTTGCAGAAGGGCAGGAAAAACAGACTGAAGGGCAAAGGGAAGGGAAAGCCCTTCCACTGCCAGCACAGTGGAAGAGGTGAGGGTGGGAAGGACCAAGAGCAGCAGAAGCAATATGGATACTGACAGCCTGGAGACCTCGGGAGCACCAAGATGGTCATCAGAAGATGAATTTGTGGTGAATCATCACAAAGTAGGAAATCAGAAACTTCTGTTCACTGTAGACTAAAGGAACGTCATCTTGCTTTTAGTTTCCCTAATCTATATTTTGTCCTTTTAGTGGGTGAATTCAGGGCTCATTAAAGAACAAAAGCAGTAACACCAACTCGGGGAACACAACATGTGAGCAGATGTTGTGCAATCTCTCGTGTGTGTCGTTCTGTCCCAGTGTGTGCCGTGTCTGATGTGACCTATAATAGCAACAGCTCTGTACTTTCACTTCTCTGCTCCTTTTAACCACAGGCTGCAGTAGTTTGGGACTGTGCGATGACTTTGTGATGTTGACAACTGGAGACCAAGATTAAGGTGCTAAATGCTTTTTAATAGCAAGTAAACATAAGAGGCAAAGTGTCAAGAGGCAACCTTAATTGCCAACTCTGCTTTTAAATATATAATTTGTTAAAAAGCAATCCACAATTTGTATATCTATTTTATTTTAAAACACTTACTTAAAACAAAAAAAAGTACTAAATCTTGGCAGAGGTTTTTGGCTAAAATGCAGGAAATATATTATGAACAGATTTTTACAGTATGTTTCCATGTTATTTTTGCTATATACCCCAGACCTATGCAATATATAAAATAATATATTTCCCCTTTCTGTATGGAAAATAGTCATCAACTTCATGGTTTCATTAAAGCCAGAGGGGAAAGAAATTTCCAACGTAGTTGATGATAATAGTTCCAAGTGAAGAAATAGTTGTGTCTTGATATTGTGAAGGTGGCATTGCCCAAGACTGACATTCAAACTACACTTAACAAATAAATTATTCAGCTCATATATTCATATGAATGAAAATGAATTCATATCCTGCATATATTCAAAATATTTTCTAGATACTTTGTTTCCAAATACCATTTTAACAACTTCAAAGCCAATCTCTTCAAACAAAGGTGGGTGCTTTTTAAATTCTTTCCTATTCCACTGCAATATAACACCAATTTTTAAAGTGAGTTTAGAAGCCAGTGGGTACAGATTTCTGAAGAAGAACAATGAGGAATAGTGGAGCACAGGAAGTTCTTGGACCTTTTGAGTGTGCTTGTATCTTAGAAGATTTCCAGTTTGCAGAGGCTTTCATTTTCTCTCCTAGTGAATTCTGTGCTGCCACAATTGAGGTGCATAGGGACCATGCATGTTGACAGCAATATTTCCATTTCACAAATAAACCATAAAAGGAAGTAAAAAGAGTAAAGTTTCTCTCCTAACCCACATAGAGGGCAAATTATAGAGGCCAGACAAGGATAATAAAAATGTATGATTGACAGCTGACAGTATACCAGTGAAAATTTCCCTTGCCCTTAGGATATTGTTTTGATAATCTTTGCCGATTTAATACTTTATGGAACTAGAGATTTTTTTTTTTGTCTGAATGGATATTTTTTGAGGGGTGGGGGTTGCACTTGTCAATTGCACATCAAAATAGGGTGGATAGACAGAGAAGTGAAATGTAAACAACAGCTCCAGGTTTGTTTTTCTCTTTGGGTTGTTGGGGGATGTTTTTGTACATGAAGGTTAACGGAGCACAGAAATGGACTTCATCATTTCTTAAGGACATTTGGCCAATGCTCCAATACAACTCGTCTGACTGCAGTGTTATTACCTGGTTTCGTATCCTATAGTCAAAAATGTCTTTTCTGAAGTTTAGCTGTAAGGCAGCACAATGTGCTTACCTCTTTATGGTATTTAAAACTATACATTTGCTTGGAAATTTTGATATAATTTTCCATTCACAAGTCCATCATTTTGCCACATGTCTATCTGCTTGGTCATTGTCTGCTTTATACACCCACAAAGTTTTTTGTGAGCGTGTCCTGATGTCTGTGCCACCTGAGACACTGCTCCCAAACAGTGAGTGCCCTGCTCCTGCTGGGATGATCAGTCCAGGGGGCTTTATACAAGTTCAGTGTCCTCAGGCTCCCCAGCCCTGCCATCATGACTTCCTATCCCTCACCAGTGGCACTGCTTTCTTGGAGCAACAGCAGCTGCTCAGATTCAGGGTCCTTGTCCCCAATTGTCTTCTGGCCACCCTTTCAGACATCACAGATTTATGGCTTGCAAGGTGGGTGAAATTGTCAAGTGCTCTCTCCTGCAGTTAAGCCGAGCCTGCAGTGCACCAAAGAATAAAGCATAAACAAAACAAGCTTCTCCTGCAGAATTTTGCAGATATGACTCCAAATGCACTGAAGAGAGAGATCTGTTCAGTTAGTTGATGCCTTTTGTAGAAACATAATCAGTTTTCCTACTGGAATCTGAACGTCAATTTTTTTTTTGTTTGTTTTGACTTCAATGGCTCCATGTAAAATGTTCTTGTTTTGCAAATAAAATGTAGTGCTCATCTTGCAAACTAAGAGAGCTCTGAATGTTAAGATACATTTTTTTTCCACAATACTAATATCAGAAAAGAGGGCTCGACAGGCAAAACAGTTTAACCTGTGCAACTGTACTAATTTCAGATCATACCTTCTGTGGCACAGATGTATTTGGTGTTGGTAGGATAACACCATTGTTATTGATTGGAATTCACTAAAAAATTCTGTACGTGATGGTTTGTAAAGTACTTCACTTTTTTCCTTCTGAATAAGCTTTAGAGTAGGAAAGGGTGGATGCAGATCTTTCTGCCTGTGGATCTAGCAAGGACTACATCGAGCATTCTTGGGCTTGAACCTACCCCGGTCTAGGTATACCAAAGCTGCTGTGGGGCTAAATAGGGTGAGGTCATCTTCACTCTCAATTGTACCACTGTGGTCTCAGTATTTTGATACCAAAATTGGCCTCTGATAAAAAAGAAAATTAAACAAACTGTTTTTATGATGTTTATAGTTATAATGAGTCTCAGTGGATGATTGCCTTTTGAGTTAGTTTCTTTGTGAAAACAATGTGTTATTCAAAGAATGATTAAAAAAATGCACTCCACAGTTTCACATCAGATTAATTTATCACAGAGGGTGTTTGGCTTGGTTAGATGAGATGGGTGTAGGTGCTTGAATACATTGCAGACATGTAGCCTTGGAGATTAATCCTTTGAAAATATGTCCAAGTAGCCTTTCACACAGGCATGCTCCCTCTGAACGCAGTGAGGTTGCACTGACACATCTGTGACCTGGTGGTTGCTTTCACATAAAATATGATCTAATTCACCGGGCTCTGAAGGGTATATGAAGTTTTCTTGTGTCTAAAGTACACCACATACAATTTTGCTATTGATATGCCGTCGTACGTCTTGTATCGTTGTAAATAAAATGTCTTTTTTTGTGCTCTTAGCACTTTCTGCCTGCCCTGTGCCCATTTCTGTGTGCCTGGGGATGACCCTGTGTCATTTTTTCTTTACTTCCTTTATGTAAAGGCAAATAATAATACTTGTCAATTTATTTGTGGTTTTCTCAGCTGCATAGCTAATGCTCTTCTGCTTGATAGGATGTCTTTGCTTTCTGTAATTATGGTTCTGCTTATGCCCTTGAGGAAGAACATCTGCTGCTTCCCACTCATGAGTTACATTTCACCCTCTCATTTCCTCGGTGTTATTCTGCTCCACAGTGATATGGTGGTCCCTGATGCCCTTTTCAGAAATTTTCCTTGGTGTTTTGTGTAAGTTCCTCAGTTCTCCTCCTCACTTCGCCCTTCCTTCACCAGCCTCATGTGCTGCTGTCCTCAGCATGAATGATGCATTCGCCTCTCTGATTCAGCAGTGAGGGAAAGGGCAGAGGTGTGCAGGGAGCTCCTACAACAATCTGCCTCAGCTGGGAACGAATGTGCAGCGGAAGCCCAAGGACAGCACTCTGCAATGCCCTCACCAAAACTAGCAGTGCCGGCTGTCAGTGTCAGGAAATGTGACCACCCAGTTAGAACAGAAGATAAGAAGAGGAGGAAAAACTCCACCTTCTCTTTTTGGACACTTAGCAGTGAAATTCTGCCAACTTGGCATATTTTTCCCACCATATTTGTTGCCTTTGTTGTTCACTGTTGCATGCAAATCAGCTGAATGATCTTTTTTTATTCCTTTGTTCTCACACATTTTTAATTTTCTCTCTAAGTGATTTCTTGATATGAACATGAAAAAATATTGTGTAGTAGGCAAATTTTGAGGGTTAAAATATAGATTTTTTTTGAATAGTCAAAATTAAATGTTTGGAATTGTTAACATTTTTCTAATGTTCACTCTTGCATAATATCTATTTTTATACATAATGCAACGTGCTCTTGGGCACATGGTATGACTCTTGGGGATGGTTCTGTGCAGGACCAGGACTTGGACTCGATGATCCTTATGGGCCCCTTCCAACTCAACATATTCTGTAATTCTGTGGTTTGGATTAATAATTAATACATATTTTTACACTGCCAGAATTGGGTGTATCCCAGCCAAGGAGACTACATCAAAGAATTTGAAGCATTTATGTTTCAACAAGAGCTGGGAAGAAGAGGTCATTTCTCATGGCCAAAGGGAGATGCTGTAGAAGACAAAAAGTGCTAGATCCATGTATTCTTGACTCTGTCAGACAAGTTCATGCAGCACAGAGCTGGCTGAAGGCTGGCTGCTCGAAAAGGTGCTGCCACCCCTCAGCAACCCTGCCAGTGCCAAAGTCAGTGGAGTGACCTGAGAAAGGCCAGGTCTAGTTTATGGAAGAGGTCAGCATCCCAGACTTCCAGGGATTTCTTTCTTCCCTGGCTCATCAGTTCAGCACAGGGATTTTTTAAATAATTTTGGGTAATATTGTAAGAAAAACTGGGATATTTTTGCATTGAGATTAGCTGGCAGAAACATGAACTTGGTATGAACACACAAGTGAATATCTTTCTGTGTCAAGGGTAACTTTTATTACAAATATTTGTGCAAAACTGGAAGAATGAGGAAGTGTTCAACATTGAATATATGAATAGATTGGTGCAGCAGCCAATTGACTGTGCGTTTCAGGATTAGAAGGACTGTGTGGTATTGGGTATTTTCCTCTTTTTTAGAAGAGGATTTACAAAGGGCTTTATAAAACATGAGATCCTTTTGGGGGAGAAAAAAAAACAACCGCTACCTTTTGTATTTAAAAGTAGGGGGATAAACCTTAACATGATAGTGGCTGGAGAGGACATGAGGGTGACCTGAGCAAAGTGATACAGAAAAAATGTGTTTTACTTGAAGTGCACTTGACGCTAACCTAGATGTTAGGGGAAAGATGGTTAACTATGAAGGGTCCCACTGGATATGAGACTGGTCAAGTCCATGGAAGAGCCATGTGAAAAGATGGACAAAACGAGGAACAGTGAGGATCCCTGGAGAAAAATGATGAAAATTACAGATTTAGCAAAGTACAATACAGGAAATAGATGAGAAGGCCATACAGGAAATTCATTTTACAGGGGAATGTAGTCCTGAGAGCAACATGTAAAGTGCTTCACTGCCATGAACACGCAGCTCTTTGCATGGGGAGTGGATAACCCTGTACAGACCCTTGAAAAAATGAACAAGTAAGAGAACTATCCATGAAAGGCAATCCTGAGATTGGTTTCACTCTTCATCCTTTGCTTTACTGAAAGAATAGTCAAACAAAATTGAATCTTTTTCTAGAGACAAGGAGAAACCAGAAAGTGGCTCTTTTAAGAGCAAAGAAACATCTCTTTTTTTATCTCACACCAGAGGTGACAAGGTATAAATATATCAGTACTGGAATTTTTATTTCAAGAGGAAAAGAAGCTAAAAGGTAGAAAAGATTGCAAGAACCAAAGAGTAACTGCTGGGACTAGTTGCTATAATTACAGAAGTGTCATCAGCCAACCTGACAGCACCAAATAAATAAACAAATATTAGGGATGAAGAGAAATGAACTGGGAAGAAAATACATGGTTGAGGCATCAAAGTAGTTAAGTAAAGGAAAACAGGACAATAACAGGACCTGAAGCATTAAGGGCGGAAAAATCAAAGGATGATGAAGTGCAAAGGAAACAGAAAGGAAAAAGCAAGGGGAAGGGGAGAAGAGAAACAAAAATAGAGCAAGACAGTATAGGATCAGATCTATAAACATGGTTTAAAATTATCCGTGGCTTACTACAGAATGGTAACAGTGTTGTCTGGGAGCTTTGCTCTCACTAAAATGAGGAATGGTGATGATGGGGGTGCTTATCTGGGGGAGTGACAGTGGCACTGTGCCATGTGGGCACTGATGGGATCAGCAGCATCTGAGGGCATCCAAAGACTCTGCTGTGTGCAAGAGGGGACAAGGTCTCTCCTTCCTTCTCTGCATCCCCACTCGCCCCCCATTTAGGGAGGGAACAGTGGGGATACTCACTGAGAAAATGATCATTTTTCATGCACACACTCAGTTTCTTGGAGTAGCTTGTACTGATTTCTGAAGGGAGACACAGGAAAAGATGCAAGCTTAAACAGATTTGGGGGCTTTTTTCAGAGGAGGAAAGAGGGACAAGGGACAGGCAAGTGCTGACATCTGGAGAGTGGTAACATCTGTGAAGGCCTCAGGGCTGGGACTTTTGTTTCTGACCTTAGGGAGAAACCGGAGAGTACTGACCACATGGAGTGGTTGCAAGGAAGAGTGAGGGCAGAGGGGAGACAGAAGTGGCAGCCCCTTATTTCTGCATCCTGGAGCCTTGGTAATATATCTCTGTAAAGAGGCCAGTGCATGTTCATATGAGAAGTTACTCCATTCTGTCTGAAGTCATGTTAAAAATAACTCTCTTTGGGCCTTGGGGCATTCACTATAATGAAGTTAAAAGGATAAATGCTATTAAATGTCTGAATAATGTTGCTAACATAGCTTGTCTTCCTGATCATTTTGTTAAACTACAGTAACATACAATCATGTCACCATTAATACTTCCTGCATGTGCAGGAAAGAAGAATACAAAGAGTATGAAATATCAATTGATTTTAGGATGGTGTGTTTTATATTGAAACCAGATGGATGACTTATTCTCTCATATGGTTGGTGGCGGGTACTGGAAACATCACACATTTTTATTGTTGAAACAGAGTGCAAACTATTCAGAGCAATACACCTACATCTGTATCGTATTATACTCCGTGCCTGGCTGCCATCATTTTATGGACTCAATATCTGTCCAACCATTATTTTTATTGGGTCTCATAACTCCATAGTTGTTCCACCTGTAGAGCCTGTGAGTTATCAAGTTAGAGTCTTTTGCCATTGTCATGTGTCCAGTTTTCAAATTAGAGCGATTTCCAACTGGACTACAAAGAACCAGAATTGCTATTCTTAGAGAAATTTTTATTTTAACTACACCCATTCCTATTTATCATTGCAGTCTGCTGGAAAAAAGTTTAATTTCCAGCAAAGAGGGTTGGTTGGCTTTTTTTTTGGATGGGAAAAGGGAACATGTACATTCCTCATCTCCTTTTTATTATTATATAATTGTTCCCACACTTGATACTTGTTTATTGCTATCACATTAAAAAGCAGGAATAGTTGTCCAATTTCTGGGTTGTAAAATCTTGCTGGCATGCTCATGAGGCTCACTTAGACAGTGTAGGACTATTCAAACAGCAAGGGCAGCTAGACTCCTAATTCTGCTTTGAAGATAAATAGCCAACACTCAGTACATTCTGGGCAAGGTCCTATTGCCACAGCCTTTGCTCACTCTGATTAGCACTGACCTGAACAATAACATTTTTTCTTGGTCTTGTCTATCATGTGTATCCCTCTCCAAATTTTTTTTAACATCTGTCTACACCCTCTTTCCAAATTTTTACCTTCCCCTAACATATCCATTTTTATTTCACAGTAGGTACATCTTCACATAACATTTCTGTCTCCTGGTCCTTTCCTGATATACTCCCTAGCTGATATCTCCAGCTTCTGCCTGCCTTCTTTTCTTCCTCTGTGCAATGTCCCACCCTCCAGTATCTCTTCCCCTGCAGCTGTCCTTGCCTCTCCAAATCTTGCTTCCAGTTCCAGGTATATTCAAGACCTCAGCTGATCCCAGGCTAGAGCAGTCCCAGGTTCCTCCCGTTGCTCTCTGGGGCACATGATGGACAGATGCCTCCAAGGCAAGTCCATGACCCTCAGGTGTGCTGATGGGGACACAAAACCTGCCGGCTGTGTGGCAGGGGACAGTCTGAGCATCTACAAGGTGTCCCAGCACCAGGATAGCCCCAGACAGTGTGAATCCTCAGTTCTCCATGTGAGCAGCAGGAGATGCTAGGAAGCAGCCACTCCTCACTGGTCTGCTCTTTCCTGCCACCACACTCGCCATGGCTCAGCCCTCCAAAGTCCTCCAAGCTCTGCCAAAGTAGGTGGCAATGTGTGGCTGCTTCAATGCCGTGTCACTTCCTATAAGGAAAAGTGTAAATTGACCTTTAGATGCTGCAGAGATCTCACAGGTTGCAACATGGCTTGTATTTTCAGCCACCAAAATGATAGTCTGACTCATTTTAAATCAATTACTCTGCTCTAGTTTCTGTGTTCAGCTGATTTCACAAGTGGTTACAAACCAGCTTTTAAAGTTCCAAAATATTTTGGCGATTTTATGGACTAGAAGTGCAAGTCTTAGGTTTTCAGTAAAGACTATGGGACTAGAACTTTTACTAGGACTTTATGAGATCTAAAATGGGCAGGTTCTGTGGACCCCCACTGTGTTATTAGGCTTATTAAGTTGTCTCTAATGTACCCTGAAGCCTTTGCAATCTAGGAAAGAAACATCTGGTCCATGAAGGTTTCCATTGCTATCTATTTTGTTAACTACTTTAATAAACTAAATAGAAAAATACATATATATAACTCAACGCAAACAAAAGTATTTAACACTAAAATACTTTGAGCTCAAATTAGTCAAAAACTGTATAAAATATCACAATTATAAGCAGCAACCACTCTAAGATTTTACCTAGAATTAGGGAAGAGAATAAACCTTATTCTTCTAACACTCCCTCACAAAAGACGATTATCCATACAGTAAAAATACCTATGTTAGTTCCTAAACAGATGGAAGTTTATTTTGCCCATTAGCTCATTCTCATTCAAAGATGATTCATTACATCATTAAAGGACTAGGTCCCATTAAGTGCAGTCTGCTTCTCACTTATTTTGGTATTTTTTTGAAGACCTGGGCTTTGTCTTTAGCCAGCAGAACTAAACAGGTTCAGGTATGGCACCGACTGATTAGCCAGAGAGCCTGAGAACACATGGAGGAGCATTCCCATTTGCTCATCATACATGTGGAAAGTGTCCCATCACCACTGCAGACGTGCTCCAGACAAATTCCTGAAAGAGCAGAGCATTGAGCCATACCAATATTAATATTTAAATGGATAGTCTCCCATAA
Source organism: Acanthiza pusilla (assembly GCA_036630365.1). Lineage (NCBI taxonomy): Eukaryota > Metazoa > Chordata > Aves > Passeriformes > Acanthizidae > Acanthiza > Acanthiza pusilla. The sequence continues at coordinate 55,007,133 of JAXCHO010000164.1, forward strand.
TGTAAGGCAGACTGAGCAGTTGTTGATTTTTTTCTCTCTTTTTAGCTAAGAATTATATTAAATCGTAGTAGGAATGGTGACTTACATTTTGGAATTAAGTGGAATTAAATACAGATGGATAAAGCAGGTGGAAAAGGTCCTTGAAATGTTTGTTTCACCAAACAGGCTGTAATGGAAACTTACAGTGAAAGATTAAATTTAGACACCTTGAATACACTCCGGGGAGCCCAGACTGCTGAAACACCCAGTATCTTATATTTTACTTGAAAAAGTCTTTTCTTTCACTTTGTTTTTGCTGATAAACATTTAAGTTAATTTTAAAACAAGAATTTCCAGACACTGTCTTAGCCACCTAGATTCTGCTGTGTGAAATAGACCTCTAGAATCTCCCATCTCTCTCTCTCTCTATTGAGTGTTGTGCAAAGCCTGGACAATTAGCTTGATTAGTCAGATAATTTAGAGAAAAACATGATATCTGGGGTATATTTTATCACTCCAAGATTTTTCCACAGGCTTAGGTAAAGCTCAGAAAAGGCAGTGTTCAGTGAATGGATGGGAGGCTGCCTTACCATGGAGAAGAGGAGCTCGATTCTGTTGTGGTCCTGAGGATCCCAGAAGATGTGGACACACTTGTTGGTTGGTAAAAAGGTTTGTATGTCTATAGAGATGTGTAAAGTTAACTAACTGCATCAAAAGGAGAGATCTCCTGCTATTTAGAGTGAAATTTTAGAACTCTTCTTTAGCATTAATGTCTCAAGATGGCCCTCAAGTGTGACTCACAGAAATGTTGTGCTGTGCTTCCTACCTGTATTGCTCTGTCATGTTTTTCATAAGACAATCTGGGATCTTGAAGTCCTAAATAGCACTGGAGCTAAAAGGCAAAAAAATTTTATGTAAGGACAAAAGGAATTTCTAGACAGTCCTGGGCAAAGATGTTTTGCTGGGCCAGAGCTAGGGGCAATGTGCATTTCCCTCTGCAAAAAAATTACAGTGTGAAGTCAAACCCATCAAGTTTACACAAGGATTACAGAAAACCAAAGTAGTCACCAGAACTCCTAGAAGAGATATATTTCCTTGAAAATTTAATATTTATTTTAAAAAAGTCAAGCCTTCAGTCTGGAGTACAACTATGTAAAAATGCCCAGCAAACTTGGCTGTCAGAGTACATGAAATATTTGAGTGAAGGAAAGTGATAAATAATTGAATGGCCCTTAAGCCCTGAAATGTTAGAATTACTGGGAAACTAAATTCTCAGTGGCCATGAAAGTTATTGGGGTAGTCATTTTACATCGCTATGGTGAAAACTGGAGTTAGATCTATATATATTTCATTGTAGTACATGTAATATACTACATGTATTACAGGTTTCAACACATTAGTATGCACAAATAGAAAAGGAATCTCTGGCCTGAGTCCATGGATTTAAAGGGTTTGATTTGCTTATTCAGGCTGGCTTTTCCTAGAACTGACTGTAAGACATACATTTCCATTGTGAAATGAAATAAATACCCATGAGATTTTCTTTTCACTTACAAACACATAATTTACAAATTCAATACCTGTCCACTAAGATTGATAGTGTCATGGGGAATGGAATAGTTAAGGCTTACTGGCAATTCCTTAAATAAATATAAAAAGAGCTTGGTGCTTGTATTTTCCTACTGAGAAAAATATGGTGTTCACAGTGCTTAACCATCTTCTGAATGTAAACACACAGCTGAGCAGCACTCACTATTTTTGAACTAAAATTCACTCAATTTCTGGAGTATGAAGTTTGGCAACTCCTGTTGAAGTCACCTCAGATGGGGGTTTCGTGGGGCCATTTCCCTGCTGACCATCGCACTGTGAGAGAGCTGCCCCAAGCCCAGGGATGTGAAGTGTCCTAAATCACTGCTGCAATGTTGGCCAGACCTCAGCCATTGGCCAGTGTTTTATTTTGCTTCGGAAAAAAAGCACGAATTACACAAGAACTGAACAAGAAGAATGAGAATCTTGGAGAAAAATGTCTTCCAAATAGTAGAGTGCAGGAATATAGAAAAAGACAGATTATATGTGATTCTCTTAGCTTTCAGGAAATTATACGAAACTACTATCTTGCATGTTATGTATTTAATATTGGTGGATTTTTTGCTGACTAGTTCAGGATCTATTTGCTTAGACCCTTTCTGAAATTGCTCGTATCTGGCTATTGGCAGGACTGCAGAGCTGTGACTGCACCTTGGAGACCTGTGCAACTGAGGACATCCCCATGTGCCCTCCCCACACATCTCCACTGCCCCAGTTATCAGCAGGGTGGGGCAGCAAGGAGATGAGGACAGAGGAACAGAAGCCCCTGTGGAAGAGGCAAGGAAAGAAAAGGCATGAAAAATCTAGTTCAGTTGTTTCCAGGTGAAATCTCTTTCATTCTGCTCGCAAAAGATGACCTTCATATCTTTGCACTATCAAAGGCTTGAAACAAAAGCTGAGGCAAACACCTGGGAAAATTTAAAGGTCAACACTGTCATCAGCTTGTCTTTGAAGATTTAGCATACAAAATTGGTACAATATTTGATGTGAGTGCCTCAATAGTAAAGCTAGTATGGTGTTAAAATGCTGGTGGTTGACTTTGCTTTTATTGGCCTGTGTATTTCATAGTCCAGAACTCCCAATCTCATGGTGGAGCTTTTTTCTGAAACTTGGTGACCTCTTAATTTTCTACCTAAAAATCTTTGTCCTAGTTTTACATTATGTAACCCTATTTAAACTGCAGCCAGACAAATTAGATTCTTTCCAGTATTTTGATCTGAGAGAGGCAAAGAGCAAAATATATTGGGGCAGGGGGTGGGGTGAAAAGCCAAACTAAAGCTCATCTCATTTAAGAGATAGCAGTAAACATCTTAAAAGTGATTGGCTTATTATGTACACTTTAAGCATCCACAGAAAGCAGCTTTCCATATCCATGGCAAGGTCATTAATGAGGGAGGAGGGGGGGAGAGAGTTAGCTGATAGCACAACCATCTTTCCTGTGCAGACACTGACCTGGAAGCTCCACTTTTACAGATCTTCCTCAAAATACAGGTTCTCAGCACTGTACGGAAGAAATGTTAGTTGCAGCAGAAAAATAACAAAAGCAGAATACTAGCTTTGAAGAACTGACTAAATTTAGACCTACATATGTGTAGATTTTGCTCCTAACACAAGAAGTTCAAAGAGATATATTGCTACTAGGTATGACAGCAAAAGTAATATTACCACTATGCTCCATTATCATTCTTTCCAAAATCAATATCAAAACAACCCAAGTCTAGACACATAAATGTCAAACTATTTAACAAGAAGCAGTTAGTGCAGAAAAAAACACTTAAATGGCAATTGAGGTAGTCTGATGGATCTTAAAGTAGCTTACCAGGATTTATGTAAGATAAAAACAGTTTAACTAAGCATGTAGAACAAAGCCTGGGGGCTTATGGCTAAGAACAATATTAGAAGAACATCTAAGCTCTTTATCGTACCTGTCAGGTCCTAGTACTTGGCTGTTCTGTCAAAGATGGAAAGCCTTCTAATTCTCCTCATTTTCATCTTGATTTTAGATTTTAGGTTACTTAATAAAATTACCCTTCACCTACTGCTCAAAAAATAGAGTGCCCAGTTCACAAAAACGCGTTTGAGCTAATCCTGCTACTCATATGAAATCTATCATTTTCAGAGTGTTTCCTCCACTTTTTGCATGTCATTCCCTATTGAGAACTGACAAGGAGGTTGTTAGCAAGTAATATCCTCCCAGAAATGGATTTTTGGAGAGAGACAAGCAGCAGAAATTAACACTTAATTAACATACTGAAGTGGCTAAACATTGAAGCCCATTTTGGTCAAGGAAAAAAAAGGATGGGAGAACTCAAAAATATAGAGTAATTAACTTTAAAATGACCAAATACTTAGTTCCTAGATTCTAAAAATTTTTGTTTAATTCAAGTGGTTTTCTTTTGGCTTTCAAATAGACCTATAAAAAGAAAATGAAAACCAATTATGGCTTAGGTTGAGAAAGCAGTTTTACGTGGTTCATAACTTATTTTTTATTGGTTCACAGTTCATTATTTCTCTGTGTGCAATCAAAACCCATTTTGATTCTGACACGAATCAGTCTTTTTTCTGATGTAACCACAAAAATTAACCCATCTGAAATGAAACACAGTATCACAGTGCTGAAAAAAACCCTATGCCTTCAATGTAAATAGAAATAAAGGAGATTTTATTGTCTAAGACATCTTTCATTTCACAACCTTCAGCCTAAGTCATTAACAGCCACTTGGGACAAGAAGTGAAAGGCCTCAAGGTGTGGCTCCAATCACTCTGCTCCTCTGTGTATGTTGTCTCCAAAAGCAGATAGTTCTCATCCATACCCAGAATTCTTACCAGGGTCTTCAGGCTGACAGGATTCTCAAGTGAGTAAAAGCCTTCATTAGATTTTGGGTTTTCTTCAAACCCTACCACACAGCAAGAGCAAGAAATTTGTAGTGCATTTGCAGTGCATTTTTTAAGGGAACAACTGCCTTATTAAGTCTATCTGCCAGGAAAACAGCAATAGGATGAAAGGACACGGTCTTAAGCTGCACCAAGAGAGGTTTAGGTTGGACATTAGGAGGAAATTCTTCACAGAAAGGTGATTAGACATTGGAATGGGCTGCCCAAGGAGGTGATAGGGTCCCTGGAAGTGTTTAATGAAAGACTGGACATGGCACTCAGTGTCATGGTCTGGTTGGCCTTGTGGTGAGCAGTCCATAGGCTGGATTTGATCTTAGAGGTCTTTTCCAACCTAATTGATTCCTTGATTCTGAGTGATGATCATGCAGATAACTAAGCAATGCCTGACATCAATCATGACAGCAATCCTATTAAGTTCATGGGCTAATTGCGGTCTTAATGTTAGGAAGGGATTTAAGGATTTTGCAATCATTGTATTGTCTCAAATATTGTATTCTGCTTAGGACGCCCTGGCAAGTTAAGCTGCAACTCACTATTTATGACCCACTGTCTTCCTCAGCTGGGATGTGAGTTCACAGAGGAAAACAGCTTGATTTAAAATGGGATATACCAACCTTAGAACAGGATTTGAGTGTTATGTCCTGTGTGTTTATACCTGGACAAACAGGCTTCAGACTTCCCCACAAGTTCCATAAAATTGAACTCTCTGGTCCTAAAGGCAACTTCAAAGTCTGTGTATGGCTATTGTGTTAATCCAAGGAGGAGGAGGAGGGTGCATCACACTGGAAAAGTAAATTTGCAGCTTGTAGTTTAGGTCTTCCTTCTCCAATTATGTCGTTCTATGGGAAAAATCCCTGAACACAAGGAATAAGGGACCCTGCAATCCTCTTCTGCCACTTGTTCCTTCATTAAGGCTCAGTCTGTCTTCTGTATCAAAATGATGGAAGTGACATTAAAGGGAACAATCACCCATCCTTTCTGGTTATCCCTGAGAAATTGTATATAAGTAATCATGCAAATTGTTTGCTGCTTCTTCCTCTAACACATACTCTTAATTATTTCTATAGCAAGATCTCAGCTGAGCAGAAGCCCACCAGAATGAGGAATTGGGCTCCCATCTGTCTCAGCAGGTAAAGAAATGTTCCTGCAAAAACAATGTGAGGTCTCACAGGCCAGGGGAGGGGTTAGGGGTTGGAAAAGAACAGCCATTATCACTCTGCCAAAGAAACTCTGACACAATGAGTTGCTAAATTCTCCCAATCTCCACCACACTGTGTTCGAGCTATGATTTTCAGCTCTGCCAAGAATTTTGATCACAAATCTTGAACCCCGTCACTTACTTGTAAGAAAAGTTTTAATCCACATATATTAATTCTTGGCTAATCAGGTGCATTTATTATCAGACCAGAGGTGTAATTTGCTTTATGCTCTGGTCTTCATGCTCCTTAAAAAGCTTGGCAGCTCAAGGTAGCCCCAGCTTTTGTGCCATTGCTTTGCACAGCCATGTGCTTTGACCACAAGCCACTTTGGATAAAAGTAGGGGGTATCACTGACCGTAAGAAGTCACAGACATACAGCATGGGTGCACTTAGTGTCATCTAGAGACACAGTTTGCCGAAGACAGAAGTTTAGAATTAGTGCTGGAAGTTAAATGTACTGGCTATTTGTAAGTGAAACCAATCCTTTAAACACTTAAGAACTTGCTTAATTTTCAGCATATGCCACAGACTTCAAAGAAGGGTCAAAGTCCAATAGTTTGAAGTAATGACAAGTAAGAAATGCACTGGAATATTAGCTAAAGAAGAAAATATTTTTATGGCAAGTGTTTTTAGGTGCTACTTTTACATTTAGCTTTTCAAGTTCCTGGCACATGTACAAAAATTCCATTTGAGAAGACACATAGTATTGCCTTTTTAGAATAAGAGTCTGAAAAAGGGTAGAGGACACTGGTATATTTTATGTCCTTTCCTCTCTGATTAAGTATTTAAGATAATTATCCTCTGACAACCAAACATGGCTGTTGAGCAAATATTCCTTAAAGAAATAATTGCCTGAAACAAAATGTTGTTTTACCACTTCTACCATCAGGCCTGGTTTATATATGTAAACAAAACAATTTATACTTAGAATGTACCCAGACATGGTGTCACTGGTTTCTCCTCCCCTGCAAGGCTGACTTACAGGGCCTCAGGCTTAGGTTATTGCTCTGTGGACAGACACTGGTGTCAGAATGGGGTATTTGTGTCAGAGGGAGCAACGATACATTACCATCACTGTAAATGTGAGCCAGAATAAAGGGATCAGAATGACTAAAAACAGTAATTAGAACGTCTTCCCTTCTTGTGTGTGGCAGTCATGATCAAACATCCAGGACAGAAACAAGCATGACTGTAATAGCAAAGGAGAGGTCAAGGATTACACAAAATCATTTCCTGAGGTCACCAATTTTGTAACGCACACACATCACATTCACCCTGTGCTGCAGTCAGAATCTGCTCCTTTATATATATATATATTTTACCTTTATCATTTATTTGGTATAAAATCTTGAGGCAGAGATTTGGGTGGAGAAAAGGTGTTGGGAGGACGATGTGAAGGAAGCAAAGGCTGGTGCACATGAAATATAGAAATAACTCAAGGAAGCAGCATAAATGCTTGGGAAGTACCTGAGAAAGCACTGCAAGAGGAGGGAGGAGTGAAGAGTCTGGAGATGTCTTGTGTGAGGGATCCATCGCTCTGAACATCTCTCTGGATCATCTCCCTTTTCTATATTAAAATAGTGTCTTTTAATCCCAGACACACTGTGTAAATGACTTTTACCTTGACACGAACCCTAGAGAGAAAAAAAATTTAGTCATATTGCTGTATTTTTTTTCCTGAGGTGACAATATCCTGAATGACAATCACTTTCCTCTGCAATATTTTTTTCCTGGGAAATTAATCCACTCTTCTCTGTTTCTTTTGCTCTTAAAAAGCTGAAGATAAATTCCATATAAAATTAGTAAAATTTCTAAGTATTTCTTATGAATAATTTAGGTGATAAATGCAACAAAACAACAAAGTACAAATCATTAACTAAATCTCATCTTTCCTGCCAAATCATGGTACCCTACAACACCTGAAATATGACAAAATTATGTACGGGTCTTTGTTATAAAACACTAACATTCATTGGTCAATAAAACTGGAGGGAAAAAAAATAAAACACACCTAAAAAAAGGGACCACGAAGATTATCTGGGACCTCTCATTTAGGAGTCTTTTCATATCAATCACAGTCTCACTGTCCCCTCAGCGAGAGAGTAAAATGATGGGGTATTTCACCTTTCCAGATGACCAGACCCCTTTGCTTTCAAGAATGTCAGAGTGAGAATCCATTGCAGCTGGTAGCACTATTGAGAACAGTTGGATAATCCTTCAGTCTCGAGCACTGACAGAGGAGCTTCAAAGCATTCCCTGTCTATCTCTCATCCTCGCAGGTCGGGCTGTGCCGTAGGCGATGTGACAGCTCAACATGTGCGCTGTAGGTAAGAGCGTGTGTGGATGGCCAGAGCTGGATTCTGTCTCAGAGAACCGCTCTATGGATTTGTGTGCACACATGTGTATTTCTAAGGCATGAGGGGAGTGGAAACATGCGAAAGATTGATTTGTTTTTTCACCTGTAGGTGTTATAAGGAAAGATACAGGGTTTGAACTCATTTCGTTAAATCTCTGGTTGTACATGGGCTATTTTCACCTGGTTTCTAACATAATAAGTGTAGCTGACATTCATAGGATTTCCAAATTTCCAAACATTGATTTCATTGTTTAGTTTAGTTTCCTGCTTGGGCAGAGCTGTTGGACCAGATAACCTGCAAATACCCCTTCCAACCTCTGCAACTCAGTGGCTCTGGAATCAATGTGACAATGATCTGTAAGGTACACTCTGGCTGAAATTTTAAGGTCTGTGTGAGTAGCATTTGGCATTTCTGTGAGTTCAGCAGGCTGAGTCTCCCCCATTGAGAAGCTGGAAAAGAGGGCATGGGCAAATCTGCCTCTCCATTACGCCATTGCTCCTGATTTTCTCCTGTTTAGAAGTGCAAATGATATGATCACATCCTGCCAGAGCGAAATAAAGCTCCTTAGAGATTTCATATAAAACAAGTTCTTTTTAGGATTACCATTGCAATTATGGCAGTCTAGTGATGGTGACACATCTTGACCAGCAGTGTTTCTAAACAAAAGATGTGATATCTGTTCACACAGAAACCACCTCAAATTGCTCTCCATATCTGTTATTTCCAAGGCTGATTTTGTGTTCTAAAGACAGTGCTCTTTTAGACCTCAATGAAACAGATTAACTCTACTAAAACTCATGAACTTGATAAAGAAGCCCATACAGATGAAAAGGAAACTAGGGTTTGGCATCTCACTTTTCATTTCATAATCCTTTGCATAGTTCTGGTGATTTCAGGAATGATTCTGCACTATTTGTGAGATACAGGAGGAAAAATGTTAATAAAAAAATAATGCTGCCTTTCTTGTAAATGGTAAAATTGTTCACAAAAAGAAATAAAAAACAAACCAAAAAAACTACCCCAGTAAATCTTATGCTTTCTACTGTTTCTTCCTTTGCAAGACATCAGGTGTGGGTTTTTTCATCAACAATTGGTAAAAATGAGGTGATCATGATCAGCTTAGTGCATGCCAGGTCATTCTCACCACACCTTCTGGAGGGCAGCAAAACACAGTGGAATTCATGGGTGGTTTGGAGACTCCTGATTCTGTTCAAATAGGTGACACAGAGACCTCCTCACATATTAAAATGAAGCATAGCTAGAGGAGAACAGGTGTGCTGTGCCAGGAGTGGGGAGTATTATTAGTACACTTTACAAATTTTACAAATTGCTTCTAACTCTGAACCCCACTGAAGGAACAACACCAGAAGTTTCCACTGAGAATAAAAAAGAGGAACAGTACTGTCAATTATTTGTCCAATGAGACAAAAGTCTTCAATACTTTTGTTATTACTTCTAGATAAAGGGGCAAAGGTGTTATTTTTTTTGTTATTGTTTTGTCACTGAGACCAAAATTTAAAGTTGGGAGCTACTTTTAAAGTGACAATGGTTTTTCAATTTTGTAAGTTTCCTTTTTCTCTAATAAATGGAGGGAAAAGAACACTAAAAAAAAAGAAAGTGATTGTCTCCACCCCTGTGTCTCCAGAGGGAAAAAACCCAAAAAGACGTAGAAAAAAGTCTAAAGAATTTCAATTATACAACTGTTTGACATAACCAGCTTGTTTTCTCGGCTATTCATGAATAGAATAGAAAGTCAAATTTGTTATTTCAAATGATTCATGCACTCAATCTTTTGCCTCACAATATCATGACCACCAAGACCTCTGGTAATGCAGACAGTTATGCTCCTTTATAATGCTTATTAAGCTAGCTAATTTGTACAGTTAGAAGCTTGTTAGAAGTGCTCACAAACATCAGGCTTGAAAAAACACGGAAGAGTTAAGACTAGATTAGGACTTGTCTCATCAGATTAGACTGCTCAAACTGTGAAGGAAAAAGATTGGAATGAATATGAAAGTTTCCACGCAGATTGAATGAAATTAGGGCTAACCAGACAAAACAGGAAGCAAGGGAGCCTTCCAAGCTGTGCTTTGGTGCTAACTGTTCCAGCCTGTGCCCAGCACTCCTGTCCTTACCCTTGTCACCTTCCTGGGGAACACCTCTGGCTGGGAAAGGTCCCCAGCTGCAAATCGCTGGGTGAGTATTCAGGGCATCATCACTGGGCTGTGCTGGTTCATTACGCGTCTCTAAGCATCTGGTTTCGGTGTTTCCCCCACCTCACCACGAATAGATGTTGGAGCTGTGAATGCTGCACACCTTCCTTGACAGCCTGCAAGGAGTGAGAGGGCAGCAGTTTGGCAGTGACCCCAGGAGGCAGGTCCTGCAGCCCGGGGCAGGCTCCCAGCGAGGGTGAGATGGACAGAGGGGTGCCATGAGGCTCTGGGAGGCTCTGGGGATACCAGCTCAAGCCCCAGCAAAAATCTGACTGTTAGTCCTGCTAAATAAATGACATGGTGGCTGTGGACAAGCACTGGGAAGATACCTTGACTCTAGAAACTATGACCAAATAAAGTGCAGTCAGAATGATCCAATAAATTGTCTATTGCCTTCAGACATCATATGAAAGTTAACAAATGCACAAAGTTCTTCTGCACAAAGTATAAAAGCTAGGTATGTACATGACCAACTCATCTGAGAATTTTCTCTGCCACTGGATGAGCAGAAAATTCTGTTTCCATGCTGGAAACCTCTGCCCCAGCTCCTGCTCCTCCAAACACTTGTTTACACAACTGTTTGAAAAAGACTCTGGAACAAGCCACTGACAGACAAGCCCCTGACAGCACAAGTGTCTGACTGTGCTTCAGATCAGTCTCAAGAGATGTGTTCTGGGTCTATCCCATCCCACCCAAACAGTGTGACCAGAAGGCCACTGACTCTTCCACAGCCGCATTCAGGGTGGGAACACAAATTTCCTCGGGGACCTGATTGCTGTTCCAGTTCTGTTGATTGAGCAGTTTATTGTAGGTCATACCAGTGTCTTGCAATTCTTGCCTACAGCAGAAAAACTCCAGGAGTCCCCCTTGGGAAAGTGTTTTACAACAAGACTTGGCCCATTTGTCTTTGCTGATGTTATTGACTATATTGCCTTCCACCCATATGATCACTAATTTATTTCTCTCTCTCAAACAGGCATGAATCTTCCATCCTTTATTGGTTTCATGAGGCACAAGTTGGAAGGGAGTTTTCTGTGCACAGCAGGACTGTAGACGAGCAGACACCCAGCTCTGGGTGGGGTTGAGATCCATAGCTATGTTTCTTCCTAATATCTTCAGTTCATCGTAAAAGTTGTAGCTGTATTTTTTCATTCTTTATTATAAATGTTCTTCTTTTATAATCCCTTTTCTACAGAACAAAATATAAGATATTATTTTGCTATAGGATCACATCCTAAATATTATAAACATTGACAAATAATCTCAAATATGTTTTTTCATATCTTAAATGGGATTGCTTTAATATTTTTTTTAAAATTGCTATATTTAGGTTTTGGATAAATGAACAAAATAATAAAGATGACTGTTTTTCATTCCACACATTCAGTAAATTGAGCTTGTATGATAACTTTCATAGGATAAATGTTAGTTTAAATTATCTGCATTTGACCTTTAAGCTAGTATTAAAATGCTAAACCAATTTATGCTGTTAAAATGCATTGAACAAATTATATGACAATAACTCTTATACAATGTGAAGCAATTTTGATGATCTTTAAAGATAGTGGATGGTATTTATGATAACAGCTCTAAGCGCCTTTATATCACAGCTGTGGTGAGGCTTAATGTGGCAGGAACTGTCAGACTGGATCAATACATGCTTTTCAGGCTTCTTTTGGTGCCATAATCCAGCCCCTGCAAGAAGTGACCTCATGAGCTGCCTAAGCTCTTGTTGTTCTTGTTCTGTTTTGTTAATTGAAGAATATCGAGGCTTATGAAAATGACAAAGCTGAGCAAAAGCTAATTATGAAAGAAAAACAATAAAGCCAGGGGTGAGACTAGGTCAGCTTTCAGTGGGAGTCCAGAGTCTACTATATTTTTTCTGCCATCTGTCTGCTGGTGTTTGAGAGAAGAAACTAACATTTCTTGCATATTAAATTAGTGAGTAAAATCGAGCAAGTATTTTCATTTTTTTCCAGAGCAGCCTTTGTTGTTTTAAAAAGAAAGCCATCCATTCACTAGGAGGAAGCTGTAGGTGACAAGGACCAAGCTGCAGACAAATAAACCGCTTGTCTTTTCCATTTAGTTCTCTCCCATTTTACCTGTGCCCCCCTCCAACCCCCAGCCCTGCGAGTGCCTCTCGCAGCCGAGCGCGAGGGCTGCGGGATCGGTCCCTTCAGCGACACAAAGGCAGCAGCACCTTGACTTATTCAATCTAACAAGGGCTGCGAGGAGAACAAAAAGAAAAGCTTTTACCGTGAAGGCGGAAACATCCTCAGCAATGAAAGTGAACAGTGTTAGAAACCTCAAGGGAAAACATAACCTCACTGTTAAAAAGAATTTTTGCTTTAATTTAAAAGCCTTTTGTACGGAAGCGCCAGGGCAGACAGCTTAGCGCGTTCATCTGCTCAGGACTCAGTTGACTGTAAGCAAAAATATGACAGATTCCTAAACTGGTGTGTAAGAGATTGTCTAATACCTGGACAGAGTCACCAAGGAACAGCTGCAAATAATTGCCTGCACCTTTTCTTAAATATTTTAGTAATATACAATAGATTATTAGCCATAAAAAACCCCTCTCACTGGGTTCCCAGTCCTTGAGCAAGGTCTAATACCCCAGCAGGAATTCTGTCCTTCTCTGAGTCTCAAGTTTAATTATCACAGCAATTTCTCTGTCTGAAAAAGTTCTGCTGCACCAAAGCCAGATGTGTTTGTTATTGGCTAATAGCTCCCTATGCCTTTCATAGAAAATGTTGTGCTGAGTCCAGCTGTACATTATATGTTTGATATGCAGACACTAAATTAAAATATAAATGGACTATGTAAGTGACATGTGGTTGATGTTAATGTTAAAAAAACTTAGAAATGAGATTAAAAATCTAAACATGTAAAAAGTTCCTTATAGTTTTCTAAAGGATGATTTCACGCTGCAGGAGTTTAGGTGAATGTTTTTAAATGAAGGCTATTAATGTTTTCAAGCAGCCCACATGAGATCATACAAACATATTCCAGAGCCATCTTTTCTGCATCTGAAGTACTTGAATATAATGTCACTATTGACATATGAGTACAGTTTTCCTTTTCTTATCCTTAAAGTTAACTGTGCAAATGGAGTTTATTATTTTCCTTAAACACCAAAAAATCACAGTTACAGAAGTGGAGCCCCAACGGCCAAGCAAATTTAACTGAAAATCTCCCAATATCATACATATGGAGAGGATTGTGTATTCCTACTTCATGTTATAAGCAAAATAATCTAGTATTGATGAATCATTACCAAAAGCTGCTTAAATCACGTTGATCTACAAAGACAATCAGAAAAATATCTTAAAAACAGATACATAAGTATTGAGTCCTGTCTAAGAACTTGGACAGAAATCTTTGAGTCCCTTAAGGGCCAAGCAAAGAAAACTGACCCACAAGGGACTTTTGTTCACAAAGACTGAATATAGATATGTAGATACAATTAATACTCATAACCGAGGAGTAAAACTTGTGGCTAAAAATTTGTTTCTGTTTATTTTCCAAAGCATTCTTGGATTTTGCAGAGGATTTCTGCAAACTGAAGCAGCCATGGGAGCAAGCTTTTGGGATTTTTTTCCTGTGTACAGTCCCTCTGGACAGGCTGGCTGCACTCATTTGCAGCAGCTCTGGGCCTGATGGCTCCACAGCCCCATGAAACAGAAAGGTGAGCATTATATTAAAGAAAATACAATGGTAAGCAATAGAAGGAAAAAGCAGAGACAGCAAAGCCACCAAACCCACCCAGGAAGAACTCCTGCTGTCACAGTGCAGTCCTTTGGAATCCCTGCCCCTCTGTTTGCAGGGTGTCACGGGGCATCCTCAGCATCTCCCAGCCCAGGTGTGCCCATGCAGGGGTCAGGATGTGTGTGCAGGCATGCAGCCCATGCAGGCATGCAGACATGCAGCCCATGCAGACATGCAGCCCATGCAGACATGCAGCCCATGCAGCCCATGCAGACATGTAGGGGTCAGGATGTGTGTGCAGACATGCAGCCCATGCAGACATGCAGTCCAACTCTGCAGCTCTCCAGGGCCAGCTGCAGAGGGAAACCTGGCCTTGGTGCTGTCTCAAGTGTGTGTTGGAAGCCTGAACACCTCCAGGAAGGGGAGCAGTACCCATGGCCCAGCTCTGCCTGAGCTCTTCCTGACTGTGACCCTCACAGCCTTCCCCTGGGATGTTGCTGCCAACCCACCCCAGCCTGGACTGCAGCTGGGGTTTCCCAAAACCTTCTTTTCCCCAGCCTCTGTGTGTTCCAGGGCCAGATGCTGCCTCACAGGCAGTTTTGTAGCTGCATCTTGTGAAGAAGAATTCACTGGGGTTGGGGGCAAATCTGTTCCATCCCGTCTGTGCTGGAGCAGCCCACCCATGGCAGCGCATCCACTCAGGAGAAGCAGGGTGGGCTTGTTTGGGTTTTGTGGGTTTTCTATATTCCCTCCTTTAAACCAGCTGAGGGAAATGAAGAGGCTGAGTTTGCTGCAGCACTGTCTTTGCTCCCCTCTCTCCTTCTCTTCCTCATCCCTGTGGGGCTCCTTGCTGGGGTTGGGGACATGTACCAGTGGAGTCCCCACCAGGCACAGCCAATCCTGTCTAGGAATTTTGGCCATAGCTAGTGCACATTTTTGGGCCGACTCCCACTGCTTGTCTTTATCTCAAGATTGCAGGTTAAGAGCAGGCTCAGGCTCCAGTTTCCATCTGCTGCCCCTCCACTGCAATCTGTCTGGGGGAGCCATCCTCCACATGCTTGAGGAAACCATTGCTTTTTTTAAAAATTATTAAAGTTTATTACAAATGATGCTGATTATTAATAGATTTGGAATAGTCCAGTCATTAACTGAACACTTTTTTCCTAGATCTTTCTCAAATTCAGAGCTCTTCCAAATAACTCTCAGTAACAGTGGTGTTTGTTTCCCACTATTCATGGGTTGAAGAGAAATTACTTCCAATCTAAACACATCTTTAATCTAAAAGCAAATATTGCTGCATAAATCCAACATTGGTCACATCTTTTTCCAACATGACAGGAACTGATCCCAGACAGGATTTTTTTTTCAGTGCTTATTAAAAAATCCTTTGAAGCTGGTGGTGACCCCTCAGAAAGTTTATGCAGAATAGCCACGCTTAAGGAAATCATATTAGTGTCTGAAAAAGACACACATTTTAATTTCATTCCCTTTATCTTTGAGGAAAGAAAGCGGTGGACAATAACTGACAACATGAGACAATGGAAGTGCTTTAAATTGTAAGTCCAAGCTCTTTTTTTTTTTCTTTTTTTTTTTTCTTTTTTTCAATGCAACAAATAGCCAAATGCATCAATTAAGGAAGCTCCAGGAAGGAACAGAAAAGAGCATTAAGCAGAGAACACCAGGAGGGAGAAAGCAACATGTTAAGGCATCTAAGGAACTGCGGAGAAAAAGAAGTGTCAAATGAAATATACTTAGTGATGTGAAACATACAGTCACCCGACATTGCTTTGCATTATAAAAACTAGAAGATGGCCAAAAAGGAATTTAAGATCATGTAAAATGGAACGGAATGTATAAAGAACAGGAATTTCTGAAGCATGAAAAAGCAGCCTGCCAAAGGAAGCCCAAAATACACAGTTATATTGAGTACACTGGGTTGTTGGGTTCTTTCTCCTTGGTGCATACACTCACACCAAAATTTAAAACCTGCGTTCTGCACCCGATCCTGGATCCTGATTCTTTGAGCACTACAATCAGCTGTCCCACTCCAGCCTACAACACAGGGAGCAGACCTTAGAGCCCTCTTCTGCACACCTGGGGGCTGTTTACCTGGGGGTGCCCGAGTGACGCAGCCCAACCAAGCACACATTGCACATTTCTAATACCTCTGCCTGACCTACATGTGGTCTCACTGCACAGTGGCCAGCAGCTTCACATGGGGTGCACAGACGGGGACAGAGGACAGATATCTTGGTATTTTATAGCTCTGTGCTTTTCCTTAGCATAGAGCTGTTAGAAATGCACCACACAGTGACCTTCTGGAAACCATTTTCTCATGATGGCCATACTGCTTGACCAGTCAACTGTTTGCATATTTAATTACATCTATATGTGTAATGTTATATTGATTTATGAATGTGTAATACATACTGAAATAGCACTGGAAATTATATGTAGTGGTAACAGTGTATATTCTTAGCCTAACTCCAACATTCTAGACCTTGGACTATGTCTTATAATAACATCACTGCACTGCTTATTAAAATTAATTGTATTTTCTTATGTATTTAGCTTTACATAGCTTTTCTTGATTTTAAGCAGGATTTTTTTTCCTCTGTAGATATCAAAAATGAGATGTAGCATGGTCAAATATTTTAATATAGTCAGAGTAGTTTTTATTTCTTTTTTGAAGCCAGTGTCTATGCACAGAGAAGATTTTCAGAGGACAGCTCTACGAGTCTGTACGCACTGCTTTATTTTTATGTAAAACCAGAACACCAGCCAGGCCTATCTGAGCAGAACTTTGCTGTCTTTGGCTGACTGCTCTGTACATTCCGCCTCTTGCAGGTTATCTAAGCTCCCTCTGCAGTCAGTGAAATCACCTGCAGAGGACAATTCCTCCACCATCTTCTAGGCAATTATTCATGGTCCACTGACTGCAAAGAGAGCCCAAACAGCTACCTTAATATGACACTTAACTTTTTCAAACCAATGGCTAAGCCAGACAAAGCCCTCCCTTGCTGCAAGGGCCTCTTTGAACACAGACAAGAGCAGAGGAGGACCACTAGGTGTGAAAGTGAGAATGCACACACTGCACACGTGCAGATATATACAGCAAAAAATGTTTATAATGCTTTATGTGGGATATATAACCATGAGAAACAGATGTTCCTCTCAGATGTACCTTCAACTTCACATGCCATTATCCCATCAGGGAT
Organism: Acanthiza pusilla; assembly: GCA_036630365.1. Taxonomy (NCBI): domain Eukaryota; kingdom Metazoa; phylum Chordata; class Aves; order Passeriformes; family Acanthizidae; genus Acanthiza; species Acanthiza pusilla. The sequence continues at coordinate 55,024,289 of JAXCHO010000164.1, forward strand.
TTCTTTTTCAGGAAAATAACAAAGGTGGATAGTAAATCATTTTTCTGTAACTGGCAAAGAAAATGAGGATTTGTAAAGCTGAATTTGCACTGGTTTTCTGCCTGTGGAGCCCTGCTGATGTCAGTACAACTTGGCCTGGTTATAAACAAAGGATCTGGGTTTTAAAAATTGATGCCTGGCACATACACTTTCACACATGAGTATTTTTCTTCTTGATCCTGAAGGTTGTGTTTGGGCTTAAAACCTCTTCAGCAAATTATAACAGCAGCCACCAACTGGAGAAAAAGAGGAGAAAGCTGCTATTGTTTTCTGTCTTTTAACCTCTTCATCATACACAAAAGCAGGAGGATGGCGCATTATTCAGAGCTGGTTATTACAAGGTAAATGCTTACAAGTAGAGATGTACCAAGACAAAATAAGTGCATTTGTAAACTGCTCATGGCTATGCCACAAACAATGCACTTGCCTTTTACACAAGTAACCCTTCATAGTGCATTTGCTCGCCGTGTCTCATAAGAGCAATAACACTGTGAGCCATACCTTTTCATGACTTTATTATCAGTAATCTTTGTTAGCCTGTCTCTCTTCATCCTTGATGTCAAAGTTACAATGTGCACAAAGCTGCCAGGCTCCCAAGTCACACCTGGCCCTCAGAACATATCACACCTATGTGCTCGTATTTAAACTGGCTTCTTGTCACATTTTTGCCTGGACTTTCAAAATGCTCTTTCCAATCTATGAAGCTTAGCACAGAGTCACCATTTTTGTGCAACAAACCGTTTCTCCCTTTCTGCCCTGTTTGCTCTTTAACAGTTCTTGGCAAAGGTCATCTGGGGTCAAATCTTCCCAAATTACGCTGTAGACTATAATCTCCTTTTTTTTTCAAGATTTTTGAAATGGGGGAAAGGAGAGATAGACAACTTCAAAACCAGAGTGAATGTCCAGGTGCAAATTCTGCAATAAGTTACTTTTTAATATCACAGACTCCAAGCCCCAAATTACATTTTGCAGCCTGGGATCAATTCATGGGGCCTCAAACCTGAGTTCTGGACCCAAAGTTGGAAACTGCTTAAAATATTTTGTTTAGACACATTAGCAGAGTTCAAAAGTCTGTATAAATGTAGTCAAGACCTCTCTGGGTAAATGCAGCCCTGTGAGGTTCTTTGAGGTTGGGGCCAGGTAACGATCTTTTTAAATATATTACAACTGGCGTGTACCTTTCTCCACATGTAAAAGAGGTTTTGAAAAAAAAATTAAAAGTTATGCCCTTTTTTCCTGCCGAATAGTCTTCAGAATTATTGTTAATATTTGTATCAGTGTTTTCCAATGTACTTGCTGAATAAAGACTTGAGTTTCAGTTGTATATATTTGAAGTTTTTCTGTGCCTTGACAACATCAAGCTCTTGGTCTGCATGTAGGGATTTTCTATGGAAGCAATTATTTCTTCAAGGGAACTTATGATTTCTTCAAGACAGGAACAGGAATGGAAATATTATGCTGTGCTAATGTCTTTGCCCCTGTGCATGAGAGGGTAAAAGTAGGAAACCAAACAAAAAGAGCCATGGTCTGTCTATTATTTATCTCCTTAAAAATCACCATGTATCAAGAGACATCTTGTGGATGCTGAAGTGTTGTCCCTCCTTGGAATGCTTTGGGGAACATTTGGGGGTTTGCTTGGTTTCCTTTCTCTGAATCAGAGCACAAGAGTTCTGGGAGCACCAAGAAACCACTGCCTGGACTTGACCTCCAAAAATCTTCTTTTCTTGCTGTTTTCCAATTTGTCCATTCCCCCCTGGGCAGAAGGACACTGCAGCAACTGGTTTTCCAGGCTGCATGCAGTTGGCCCCCAGATTCTGCAGAGCAAGAGGATGTGAACTAGGGAATCACCAAGAGGGGGCTGGTCATTGATAACTGTGGCCATTGATCCCTTTGGGAATGTCCTGCCCTGGTTCTGGAACTGATACACAGAACTGGGGCACTCAAAGAAACTCCCAACTGGCCAGAGCTTCCCGGTGCCCCATAAGGAAAAGCTCTACTTGGTTCCTAAGGAAAAACTCGGCAGCACTGAGGTTTTATCAAAATCCACCAAACACATCAGCAGTGCCTGTTACACAAATGATAACTCCAAACACCTGGCCAAGTTCCTGGATCCAAGATCCGACCCCAAAACCTATGGGCCCATATTGCTTTGCTGTAACAGAAGAATTTGCCAACTACTTTTGAGCAACTGGGGAAAAAAAAAAGGAATAAAACCCTCCTAAAAACTCAGATTCATTTGAACCAAAGTCAAAACCTTCAAATTTTAAAGGTGATAAGAACAGGCCATGAGTGGTCTGTCACTTATTGTGGTAGAGAGAAACCACATGTTTCTCTGGGCTCCAAGATTGCTTCTCTGCTCATTCTTCTGGCTCTGGACTAAAAGCAAAAAAAATCAGGGGAAGCCAAGATCACAAATTTTCCTTTCTCATCAGATTTGAGTCCTTTTAGTGGAGGAGTACAGTGTTTTGCTAACGCAGAGCTCTTGACAATCACTGTAATCTTCAGAACTGGGATTTCAATCATTACGAAAAGTATGTGTAAAAATAGTCAGGCACTCAATAATTTATGCACTTCATCTCCAAAAAACAAACATGATATTATCTTAAACTTAGAATTTAAAGCTGTATTTCACATCTTTAACAACTGTCATGTAACATGCACATACTTCTCTCATTTTTCCTGGAAAAACAGGTTGTATCAATGCTATGTGCACTGTTGTGAAAATTAACAGTGAGAACAAAATATAGAACTGATAAGATTTTGCTTTCTCTTTGCCCCACAGCTTTTTGGAGCTACAGACTGACATGAAAACCAGCTCTCTGATAAGGAAAATTATTAGTGTTCTTCTGAAGTCAATAGAAATACAGAAATAGAAATAGCAGGACCCAGGAAGGGTCCTATAATTAAAATTATATATGTAAATAGAAGGCTGTCAATTGATAATGGACAGAGCTCATGTTGGTGTCTAAATAAACAATTTAAATAAAATGGGTAACAGAGGATGGTAAATCAAATTATTACCTGTCACTGAAAAGGTCAAAGTCCTACTGCTAGATACATGCTTAAAAGGCCAACAAGATGACTCTGCTTCCAAAAAACTAAAAAGAAAAATACTTAGACTGTGCAAACAGAGCTTGTAGTAGCATTAATGTCATCTGGTTTTGCAGTTTAAACATGTTCTGCTCAATTTCCTACACTAAAGATAGTTTATGGGCCTTAACCAATGATGTATGGTCAGCATCCAGTACACTTCATGACAGCAGATACCTGGCAGGTTCTGCGCCTGCCACTGGAGATGCCCAGCTGATTTCTTTGATCTCCTCTTTTTGTGTTCAGGCCATGTCCTTTGGAGGCAGATCTGTGTTACTGTACACCTATATCTGGTTTTGATTTAAGTTAGGCGGCATTGCTTTATAAAAAGGCATTTTTTTTAGAGTTTCATGAACCCCCTCAGTTCACAGAAAAAAGGAATATCCTGCTTTTGCTGCTTTCCAAATCAGTTCCCATTCAAACTATTTTTTTTTCTCAGTTTTAATTCATTATCACTATGCACACTGCATCCTCCTAACAGCTCTGCCTCATAGGGTTACCACAAAAAACACACTAACCCAAAAAGGCCCTCTCCTCTTTATATGGCACGAATTACTGCTAAGGAGGTCATGGGGGGAAAAAAAGAAGAGGGCTATGAGATATTTTGTTGCTCTGAAGCAGTAGCTCCTGAAGAAAATGCTTTTCTCCACTGTTTGGGATGACTAGGGAGCCTGGTGGACCCTGGTTTCTTGACGCTCATGTGAACATGGTAATCCCCGAGGGCTGGTTGTGCTTAATTCATCCTGCAATAAATTTGCTACTGATGGTGCAGATTTTGTCCTTCCCTCCCCACTGCCCTCAACAAAGCAGGGAAAATTACTCAATTAATTGCCTGGCAGTTGCAGGAGCTGCCTGGCAAGGGGGTACTGCCCTTCTGCGCCAAGCTAGGGATATAAATTTTTCCCTGTGAGCGGAGCGTATTACGGCTGTGTGCTCTGAGGCAGGGAAGTGCATGCATGCATGTAATAGGCAGCTGATCATTCCCATGACAGCTGCTGCGGGGGGAGCGCGAAAGGTGTGCCCAGCGCCCCGTGCCGCCGCCGCCTGCATGTGACCCCGGGAGGGAGTCATGCAGCCGACCCCGAGCCCAGGGCATTGCTCAGCCCATGACTTGCTCTCAAATGAGGACTTCCTCCGCTGGATGCTTATATTCAAGGCGGCGAGTCATGCGCTCTGTTAATTTGGACAGTGGGAATCGCCAGATCCGTGATGGATGGCTGTTTAAAAACACAGTGTGCTTCCAGCTCTGGAGCATAGGGGAGCTATCATTTAGTTTTTAGCTCTTTGGCAGGAGAAGACTGTGCATGAGGATGAGCAGGTTAGATTTGACTGGGTAATTACATATTATTTTGCATGAATAGAAATGTCACTGCTAATGACAGCTGTGGTGTGCTCCAAAATATTTGGGATTAAATACGTTCGGTTTTACACACCAGATGCACATAAATATTTGTAAAGATTTGTATGCTTTTAGTCCATCTGAGCAATTTATTCAGTATTACACATGCAAAGCAGTAATTCTCAAGACTTCACGCTCCTGTAACCACCACCCTGGTCTGTATTAGAAGAAAAGACTGCAAAACACAAAGGTGTTGACCACCAATTCCCCTCCCCGTTCCTCCCTTCTGCATCTCCTGCTTTACTTGGCCATGAAAATACTTTGACCTCTAAATTAAACAGCACAAAGCAACTTTTAGCATTGAGCTCAGCTTCTCAGGAACCTGAGCAGGTATGTCCCTGTCACTGGTTCACCTTCAAGACCTGGCAATTGCCAAGAGATTCTGAACTCATTGTGCCAATTATAAATGGAAAAATGGTAATATTTATCTTTAGAGCCATTGTGTGGGAGCAGTTAAGAGTAGGAGCTCTTGAACCTACAGCTGAGTTTGAAACCGAGTTGGCCCTTTCTGTGTTGCAATGAATGTTTTCCATTCATTCTGGGGTGGATGAGCTTTCTCACTACTGTCACTGTGGTAATTTTCCTCACCCATTCCTGTGGGGAACGTGGTCAAAAGGCTTTCCACAGTTTCTCTGGGCTAAAGCTGCAAAACAGGACTGTACAAAATACTTGCCATACAATTCTATAATTAGTAAAAAACTAAAGGACATTTTTTCATCATTCTGAGAACTCTTTTTGAAGGACAGATGGAAGAACAATTTCTGTGAGAAATGGTAGCTGACATAGAAGCTTTTTAGATGTCTCTAATTAGGTTGAATTAATCTTAATGAATTCCATTCTGGAATCAGTGTAGGTCTGAAAATCCAACCCTAGATATAGCAGAAATATACTAAATCCTAATTTTTTTCCAACATAAAACATAGAGATACATGAATTCATCATTTTCCAGTACTTGCTAGAGAGCTACATACTAAAGAAAACAATGTCCTATTTCGTACAGTCTCACATTCTTCTTTCAAATAGCAATTTTCCTACACAATTTCTTGCTTGAGTTGCTACCACGGCAATTTCAAATTCACTAGGAGCTGGTTTCAAGTTGGTGGAAAGGCTCCCAATACAGAAAGATGTAGTCTCTGCTCATGATATGATTTGAAACAAGATGCAGCATGTAGGTTTTTAATTTCATTTGTACTCATTAAAGCATAAGCAGTTGCTCATTCGCTGTATCTTGGCACACAAGATGGATGTCTAAGTTGTTCTGGGAGTAGGGAAATTAGGCAAATAGTATCAGCCATAAGTGAGCACCCATTTTGGAAAGAAGACCTCTATATCAAAGAAATTCCTATTTTCACTCTAAGGCTGGGGGGGCTTAAGTTGTGGTGGCTCTGTTTTGAACAGGAAGAGATGCAGGATTTGGAGTTGTTGCAGTATAAAACCAACTCAGTCTATTCAATGGAGTTTATTTATATTTCATGAAGGTGAACAAAAGCGCTCTGGAAAAGGCAACAAGAGCACACCACAGGAGGAAGGCAAACCTGGCAGAGGTCACTGTTCTGCCTCGTGGCCTTGATCCAAATTTCCTACTTTCCTGGCTCCTCCCACATTGTTTGGAGATGAGCAGACCTTCATCCCCTTCACAGACCTTTCCAGTGGTTTTCAGTACCCCTCTCCAGGTCTATTTCCACAAGATCCAGTGGAGACAAGTCTCTTTTTACATGGCTGCTGGTGTAAAACTTTCTGGTGGCTTCAGCAGGCTCTGAGATGGGCTCTTAGAGCATGGTACTACTCATTTTTCAATCAGTAGCAATCCTGTCTTTCATTTCAGTGATTCAGAAAATAAAGCCCTTAAAGCAGAAATTGCCAGAGTATATTGAATGCAGAACCATCCTTTTAGTGGTCGTTCTTATTCACTACAATAAACAATGCCATTTAATATAATTTCCAAATCTCAATTTAGGAGGAAAAAAAAATCTCATTTAGCTGTTACTCTCCCTCACAATGGAAAGCTGCCTCAGAGCATGTTACATTTCAGAGGAGCCTGAGATTTTGTTTTAATGGGAAGCTAAATTAAATGTTTAAATTTTTAAATCAACAACAGAACATGTTCAAAGAGCTATATTTATAGGGTTTAAGTGAAAAATGCTCTGGCATCACTTTTAAATAATGCTGGCAAGCAAGGGAGGAAAGAACACCACTCACTGATTCTTTGCATGGCTTAGTCCACAGCCTTATCCAAGGCTCATGTATAATGTGAGTTGTTGGCTGTGATACTTTGGTTGTAGTGCTAGTGGAATTCACTGTAGGCAAAGGCTCGTGATGCTAAACAAAGTGGACAAAAGGCTTTTACAGAATAATAAAAATAACAAGTCGCCATTTATGACTTAAAGTTAAATGTTCTCAGTGAAGACATTACCCAGTAAATAACTCTGTGGGAAAACCTCTAAAATATAAATGCCCTGGCATGATGGGGAAAGCACTGAGGGTGATAGAAATGCTTAAAGTCAAAAAGGTGAAAAAGGACTTTCTGTCTTGCTCAGATCTCAGCGCTCTTTGCTGAATTGCTTTCCTTGCGGCTCTCAGTTCTAGTTCAGCTTATGTAGAGTCCCAGTTTCAAGTGTGCTGAAACTATGCTGGGATTTTATGTTCAACTAAATAATACTGAGACTGTGTTTCTGTGGTGAATGTGCAGAAAATGGCTCAGAAGTAAAAACAAATATAGACAGACTGTGGGCAAAGGAGCAGAAAGAAAACTTGAAATTAATGACAGAAACTGCTCAATGCAGCTTTTAGTAATTTTTTAGTAATCTTCCAACTTCAGTAAGAAACATTGCCAGAAGGCTTAGGCAAAGACAAAGCTCAGGGTGAATTGCTGATCCCCAAATGAATCCTGGTAGGACAAATACCTGCTATCAGCTGAAGGAGGCTTTTGTGCATCTTATCAGAGGTATCTCAAACAGTTGGCCAGCAAGTATTTGTAGCTATACTGTATTTCCTACAGCTATTTGTATTCCTTCATCCCTGTGTTTTACTGGAGTACAAAAAAAAAGAGACTGTATAAATCTGTGAATGGTTTAACCTGAATTAAGTGATGTGTTGTCACAGAGTTGACTATCCACACTAAAAGAGGCCAAAGTATGGAAAGTATTTTGGGAGAAGATTTGAAAGCATTTATATTTTGCAAAAATTAATGTGAGTCCAGCTTGGTTTGGGAAGTTTTTATTGTTGTTGTAGTTGTTGTTGTTATTCTCTTTTCTACAATTTTTATAAAAAACCTTCACAAAAGAGCAATTAGGATTCTTTTAATTACCACTAAAAACGCACTTTTGTGGAAAAATGCTAAAAGTTAAAAGTGAATAAAACTTCAGGGAACAATATGGTAGGGGAAAGGAAGTTTTGATTATATTCTCAACTTTTAAGTAATAGGGATTTTGCTTTTATAAGAAATGGAAACGAAAAACGACCTTGGTGAGATTAGTCTGTGGGTACTTCTCAGTGCTTCATTCTTTTTGAACAGTGTTGACTAAAGGCATCCTTATCTCACCTCTAACCATGAGATCTTTAGGTTTTCAACAGAAATGTGTGCCACTGCAGCTCTACTCTCCATGGCATGAGTACTTGGTTTGTTCAGTGTCTGCTTTGGTTGTAAAGGAAGTGTTTTGCAGTGGACCTGAGTGCACACCCAATTCTCAGCCTGTCAGAACTCACTTTCTTAAACCATGTATTCAATGCTGTAAAATTGCTGCATGTCCCACTTCTGCCTCATTGAGAGGAAGTTCAATGTCACCTCCAGGACAGAATCAGTATAAACCATCAAACCAGCCACGGAGGACCAGTGCTGAGAGTCATGTCTGTGCCCTTTGGGGTTAGGCTGGGAAGATAATTTTACCTCTACAAACACATTTAAGAATGTGAAAAAATTTTCTTTCTAAACTCTGTGTGCAGGTGTGAGTGATGAAGAGGATAAGGGAATAAAACCTATTTTCTATTATGGTAGTCACATTCTATAACATTCTATTTTTAAAAAAAAGAAATCAAAAGTATTCTTCCTTGCAATAAGTGTTTCACTCTTAAACTAAATATTGTGTACCAGACAAAAATTGTGTACAAGCTTCTGTTGACCAGGAATTCCCTCAGGAATATTGGATCTACACAGTATTATTTCTGGTTACATTCCCCATAAAACATAGGATGTACTTCCTGATGTTCCCAGTTGCAGACTGGAAATTTGGGACTTTGGGATCTCTAGCTCTATAACCAGGCTGCCAGGGAAAGGAGGGGACAGCTGATTTCAGAAAGGTGGCAGAAAGGAACTAAGGCAAATTTTGTCAGAATTATAATGTTCCCACAGATTTGGATGAGCTGGAGAAATGTTCAGATGGGAAAGCATCCCTGAGGCCCTGGAGGTGAGTCTGGGTGGCTCGGGGGGGGCCAGCACAGACCCATCCTCTGTAATCCCCTTGGTCCCCCACCACAGTGAGGGTTGGTGATGCTGCTGCCTAAGCTACCGCTGCACCAAGTCCAGCTTGTTCTGAGCACAGACTCACTAAGTCTGACATTGATGGAGACATGCCCTTAAGGACCATTTTTCAGAGGTGCTACTGAGCACTGGCATTTTCCCCTGCCAGCTGTTGAGAATTTTTTCAAGCTACATGCAGAAGTTCATTAGCAAAGTGCATTTATTAGATTAATGTGGATATCATCTCTAATAAAATATTGCATTTCTTTCTTCTAAGCAAGGGCAGCATAATTCAACCTCCCCGTGGTTCTGTTCCACAAACCTTTCCTTGTTTGCTTTCTCAGTGTTATTTTCTCCACATGCCCATCTGCAGCAGTAGCTCTGACATACCTGTGGTGTGTCACAGGTTCTACAGCCCCAGCACAAGGGCAAGACTAGAGCTTGCTGTAACCTGCTCTATCTGTAATGAACTGGTCATGATAAATCTGAAGCCTGTGATGAAACTTTAGAGACACTAAACTGATTTTCTGAAGAGAGGCACTGACCGTGGTGCAATACAAGGCTCTATTGCTATGTGCAGCTTGGGTTTCAAAAGCAGGAAAAGAAAAACAGGAAGACTCCAAAGGATCAAATACCCAATGAGGAGGCTTGAGCACAGAAATACAGAAACAATACAGGGAAAGTGTAAGTACTCAGAAGCGCGGCTGCTGAAAGAGGAGGGTCACGTAGGAGATGATGATGTCTGCTTCTGTCATTCACATTACAGCGCTGCTACCCACAGGGATGGTGTTTAATTTGAAGATCACCTTCACTAAACCATTTCATACAGAATATGTCACAAGGTAAATTGAACAGCTAGATATATAATCAGACAGAATGGCACACTAAAATAATTAAATACAGGCAGCCCCAGGATGCTCCCTGTTTAATGTAGAATGCTAATTGGTATTCGAATACCACACGGTGTGTGTGGAAGAAAGACAGTGTGACTAATGTACCTGTATGTTGTGTATAATAATACAGCAGGAGACCTTGAGGGTACATCTTCCCCTGAGGATTTCACACTGCCAGCAGCTGATACCAATAACAACAAAGGAATGAATTTCCCCTGATATTTTCCTGACATATTCTATCCCAGTTCCTGCTTCAGTGCAATCTGTGTGAAGCTTTAAGGGTAATATGGTGCAGGGGAATTAAATGCAACTTATAAAGTACAGTTATCCTATTTTTAGTAGTAAAAACCCATCAGATAGAATTGTGATACCAGACTATAAATCCCTGGTTGCTTGCTTTCATCCAGTTGATTTGACAAACTTAAACAACCTTTCCTCTATGAAAAACATTTTTCCTATTATGATTTTATGATGTTTCCATTTTTAACAGCTAGTTTTCTGACTTCAAAGTACAGGGAGGAAAACTTGCCTTGACTTAGAAATACTGTTGAAATCTTCTTTTAAAATAAATTTATAAATACATTAATTTCCATACTTATGTCTCAAAGTAGCTTAATGACACTCTGTATTTATTTTTTGTTGTTGGTATACTTAACTGGTAACTAACAAAATATATTGAGGCAAAAGATACTTTTTATATATTCAGTACAAGACAAAATACTTTAACTGGATCATGGAAAACATTTGCACAAAAATACAGGATGTGAAAAGCACTCCTAAAACAAACAAACTCCAACCCTCAAAAAGCAAAACAAAAAAATAAAGAATAATTGCAGTACACATTTGCAAGGAAATATTGTGGTCTGAGCAGTGGTTATGAGTGTTGGATGGTGTTATCCCTGCCCTTGACAAACACTATTCCACTGTTTTTTAACTAGATAAAACGAGCATTTATGAAGTAGAACTCTATGAGTGTGAATAGGTAAAAAAACATGTCCATGTGCACATGGATATATTTGAGTTGGTGCTCTTTTAAAAAAAAATCTTAAAATTGGTTATAGCCTGACAATCATAAATAAAGGAAAATATTTCTTTTCATTCATAGTCTCATTACATCAGAAACAGTGTTCTGCAGAATGACTTTTGCTCTGCCTTCATCCTAGAAGATATTCAATGAGTGACCAGAAATCCATTTTGCATCCCTAAGATTCACTTTGTTTGACACTAAGGGCAGGTGTTTTGCTGCTCCCACTTGTAGGAGGAAAGAAAATAAGAAAAAATAGAGGCATACATACAGAAGAAAATGAACTAAGGTTAATCCCAGGTAGGATTTCAAAATTATTCCATAGCACACTGAGTCACAGAATGGCTGAGCTTGTCAGGGGTCTCTGGAGATCACCTAGTCCAAGAACCCTCCTCAAAGCAGGGATAACTGTGGCAGGTAGCCCTGGACCGTGTCCAGTCAGGTTTTGAATACATCCAAGGAGAGGGACTCCACAACCACTCTGGGCAACCTGTGACAGTGTTTGACCAATTTTTTTTTTACATTTAAATGGAATTTCATGTGTTTCAGTTTGTGCCACTTGCTACACTAGATACCACTAAGAAAAGTCTGTTTCACTCTTCTTTATTCCCTCTTCTTTATTCCTCCTTCTTCTTAAATTTTGAGATTGAGTGTTATCAGAAAGTTATGAAACTGAACTTCAAGTGCAGTGAGGTCCAGCTACAATGATTGGAAGATTGATTTCTTTAAACTAAAAATGGAAATTCTTTGAGCTGGCCTCCTCCAGTTTAACACCATGTGCAATTAATTTCCATTAATTCTGTTGGAATGGCTCACTTAGTCATGAAAGAAAGGAGAAAAGAAAGCAAAAGAAAGGAAAAATGGAGAAGAGAAGAGAAGAGAAGAGAAGAGAAGAGAAGAGAAGAGAAGAGAAGAGATAAAGGTAGAAGCCCTCTTGAATGACTTCATAGAAGAAATATTTTGCTGTCTTCAAAAACAAAAAGACTTCAAAGGTCTGGCAAGTCTCACTTCCTATGTAAGAAGCTTCCTTAGACCATGGCAAGAGCTCTGCCCAAACAGCTTCCAGGCTCGAGTGGAAAACCCTAAGTACCAAAATACTCAAAGCTGTTATGCTACCTAGTTCCCACCAACACCAGCAAGAGCTGGACACACACAGCACAGGTAATCCAGAGGTAATACAGCTGATACTGTCAATGATGTCTTCAGTAGTATCCATTACCAGCAACTCAGCATGCCTCAGCTGCAGAGGAGCCTGGCCTACTTTAAAGAGTCTGGAATTTAATTTCTGTGCTGGTGGTTTTGGATGTTACAAATCCCACATTTGTTCCTTACAGATGGCAAAAATAATAGTTCAAAATTAACTGCTTCTGGTGCTTTTAGCAACCTGGTCTAGTGGAAGGTGTCCCTGCACATGGCAGGGCTGGGATAAGATCATCTTTAGGGTCCCTACCAACCCAAACCACTCCATCATTTTTATGATTTCTATGAACTATTCCCTCATCACTAATTTATGACATCTCTCATTTTCATATCCTGACTGCTAAAGCATTTTCAGCTGGCAAATGTCGGTAGCAGCTAGAAACAGAAAATGTTGACTGAAAGGCCTTACACTATCAGGACAAAAACTGATTCAAGTATATTCATTCTAACAAATAACAATTATTGTTTTAAACTCTTCATTTACTGAATAAAATAGCAATGCCCAACAGGCATTTTAGGAACTGGCAACAATAGTTATAATCTGCTTCCAAAAACTCAGAACAACTTGTATTCTCATTGAAACAATAACAATTTTCATAATGGATAGGCCTGTCGAGTAGAAAGGAAAAGAATAATTCAAATAATGATTACTACAATATGCGCCAGTTATGCACAGACAATGTCACATACATAAATTCTCGTCCAGTCTGTTCACAGCTATTCCCTTCGGTGCTATCATTTCATAATAAATTCTGTTTACATTCCCTTACTTGAAATCCTTTTATTGAAAATTCCCAAAACACAATACAATGCTTTTTGGACATCCTTAGTATGAAAAGATTGTGGGAGATTCTTTGCAGTAACATGTTCACTAGGCCAAGCACCAGAAAAACGCTAACAATTTGGAGGGTGACCTCATTGCTCTCTGCAGCAGGGACAGCAGAGAGGGAGGCACCAATCTCTTCTCCAGTCTCTGGTATCCAGTGACAGGACATGTGGCAGCTCAAAGCTGCACCAGGGAAGGTTTAGGCTGGACAGCAGGAAGTTTTTATTCTGAGATGCTGATCAAACACTGCAACAGGCTTCTTAGGGAGGTGGTCAATGCCCCAGGCCTGTGAGTGCTTAAGAGGCATTTGGACAAAGCCTTTAACAAAAAAGCTTTACCCTCAGGTCAGCCATGAATCGGTCAGGCAGTGGAACTAGCAAGTCGTTTCAGATCTCTTCCAACTGAAATAGACTATTCTGCTTTGTTCTATACTTTTAAATGCAGTGCGCAAGATAAGAAGAGAAAATCCTCTTCCCAGTCATTGTCCAACAAGGATGGGAAAAGGCCTTTTGTGTACTCATCTGTTGACCTGGCAAAGTCACCGCACCAAGGGATGATACGCAACTTCCCAGCCACCATCTGATTCCATTTTCCATGTCTTAGTCCAAGTCAGGACTGACCTAAAGATGCTTAAGTGCAGGATTTACCAAGCACATGCACCTAGAACATTGGTGGATGCTTTGTGTTATCTAACACAAGATAACAGCCGCAGAGCAGCCAGCCTACCCCACTGGAAATTTCCGTGCCTGAAATGACAGTAGTTCCCTGTGTTTGAACACTCCAGAGCTGCTCCAACAGATCAACAATGGAATACTCTTTTCAGTTCACCTCCAAAAGTTGGACTGATCTTGCCTGTGTAGGATATATTCTTTGTATTACTGAGCACAATTTATCAGCTGATTTATTAACAATTCACATTGCTGTGAGAAAGAGTGAGAGAATGAGCACTCATAGGCAACAGACAAAACACTCTCCAAAGAGATTTAAAACTCAAAGCACATGAAATAGATGCACATAGCTGTGCACATCAGTTACACTCCTCATCAATCAGACCCAAAGCCAAGATTGTCATCCAAATGACTTCATCTACACAAATTTCCTTTATGAAAAAAATCCACAGTCTTTACTCAACAAAATGAGTTTTTTTGTCTTTAAAATACACTTAAGCATCTCAGATACCTTTCAGTTATGAGATTAAAAAACATGCAGAAATAAAAGTGGGCAAGGATCAGGTAAAAGACCTTTTTTCCCCATCAAATACTTTACTATGGTCACATTGATTGTAAAGGCAAGGTGTTAATTTCAAGCCAACGTATATTTAGTTTTAAATTTATTTAAATATAGAAGCTATGCACAAATGTCTGAAAGAAAACATAACAGATTTTGCTCTGAAATGTGAATAAATGACTTAAAACACTTGACCTTAGTGTGCTAGGTATTTTTTAATCTACGTGTAGGGATTTTTTACCCTTGCCTTCAGCCACAAGGTCAATGGTTATTTTTTTCATGAAGCAGGTAATACATAGGGAAAGGTAACATTGAAGTATATGTGCAGTGAAGTATTTAGCCAAACAAACACTATGCTAAATTGCTTATGGATAGAAAACAGTAAAAAATATAAAATATCCCCTAAAAGAAAGAGAAATTTCAATATGCTGCAAAAACATGGTGCGCTCATTCTCTTGCTTTCTCTTTCACCATTCTTGTTTTTATTACACCCTTCAAATATTTGAAAGTTCTTCCCTGAAGGACTTTCCGGTTTCTCTAACTTTCATAACTCCTAAAAATTTGGAACTTTCTCCTGCTATTTAACAGCATCATGTAATAGAGCATATGTGTTTCGGCTGTCACTGGCAGTTACATCAGTTACTCTGTGTGACTCATGCATTATGTTCATTCTTTTTGTTTTTTCTGAAAGGACATTTACAGAGTTGGAAGGAGGTAATTTCATTTATCCTTATTCCCTCTACTTAGTAACCTGGTGGGTAAAAAATCACTGTTCTGACAAAGATGAAAATCAGTTTGAAGCTGAAATTTACAGCATGTGAAACTGATGAAAATCTCAACAGAGAGAGGTTGCTCAGTGGCAGTGTTGCAGGGCCCCACCATAATATCAGCTGGAACCAACACTGTGAGGAGATCCAGTTTTAACAGCAGCTTTCAATATTGTTTTTTACCACTGAACATTGTTGTTGCCATGTCTGGACCAAAAGATGAAGTTCAACAGCACAACTTTGCAGAACAAAGCAGAGAATTGTACAGGCTGTTTTGTATGTGAGTTTTTAAGAATCCTGTAATTTTCAGTATAATAGAACTCCTAACAAGAATTGTTCATCACAGTTTTAGAAGTGTTGTCTGATTTTCTTCTGAACAACTCCACAATTCAGTTAATTTTCAGTGTAAAACCGAGCCCCCTGTTCAGCCTTTATTTGCTTGTTTTTAAAAGAAAATGTGAAGTTCCTGTTCTCATGTATGTGTCATGTATAACTCCCCTCAAATCAAAGGGAATTATCTCTTCTCTGCAGGGAGATAAATTGACTGTGAGCCTTGCAAACCACAAAACTGGGGAAAGGAAAAGTAATAGCCCACACTTAAGATAATATCGACAGTTGTGCCAAACACTCTGTGAATTCCATTTCATATTATAGTACTATAATAAAGATGGATCTCTTGCAGAAAATTCCATTTAGACAATCATCTTAGCATTCAGAGATCAGAGGAACAATCTCTACCTAATACCACCAGGGAAATGGACCCAGTAACTCTCTTTAACTGCTGTTTAAATACTCAGAAGTCAGCTGGAATAAGAGCCCTCCTTCTCTGACTCTTAACTATCAATGTGCACCAAAGCTCACACCTGGGCTATAGTTTTTAGCTTTCTGCCCATGAAAACCAAGGAGCAGGAGGTGATTGGTGGCGGCTCAGAGAATGTGTCAGCATGGGTTTTGTACTTGCAGCTCACAAGTCAGTAGTCCACCTGGAAGTGCACCCTGGAGGCTACCACAGCACCATTTCTGTGCCGTGCAGGTCCTCAGAGAGCAACTGAACTGAACATCTTGAGCAGTTCTTAATCCCAGAAATGCTTAGCTTTGCTTGACACTTCCATGTTAGAACAGCAAGTAGCTCAGCTGGTCAGACGTGGGAGCCCCTGTGGAAACACATGTTTGAGTCTGTACAGGCAGGTGTTAGAGACCAGAGGTGGGGAGGTGTGGGGGATTTCATGGCACAGAACTCAAGGTGTCGGGTCTTGTTGTATAAGGACCTGTGTCCTGGAAGGGATATGAGGTTTGGCATATCCTGAGCAAATTCACACATGGCCAGTACTGAGGTCAGTACCAAAGGCAACAGCTGTGGGCACATTCCCTTGGAAACCTCTCTAGTAAAACTGACCTTCACCAAACAGCACTAGTCCATGGAGTGACAAATTAAGCATCAAGAATCTTCTTATCCCGAGGAAATCCAAGGCTGTTTTTTGACAGAAAGAGGCAAATTCCCAGGTGATTGTCTGGATTGGGTGGCAGGACAGTCCCTGTTAGCCTTCCTACTGAAGTAAAACCATTGTTTTCTCTGGTGTGCAAAAGTCAAAGCATCAGCAGGAGGGCAAGCTAAAGGGAATTGGACTGCACAGACTCATGGCTTTGGTACTCAGCTGGAAAGATGGAACTGGGCTCTGCTCCCGGGATTATTCCCATTTACAGCTCTAATATGTAGCCAGCATTTCAGAGCAGCTGGAAAACCACCAAAGGACCAAAGACCAAGGGCAAGAGAACAAAATATTTGATATTCCTCTTCCACATTAGGTCCCTGCCACTGTATGGTAGAAACAATTATTCCCACTTAGTCTTCTCTTAGTTTAGTGAGAGCTGCCTTACATTCGGGGTACCTTGAAAACACCATCAGTGTAGAGATCTTCAACCCTAATGGTTAAACAGGAGTGGGAGGATGAACATGGGCTGGCATGGTCATTTGTCTTTGTGAATTTGAATTCCCTCTGGAGATTTAAAAAATTGTACACATTTTCCATTTCCCAGGCACATATTCAAACACTTCCATGCAAATACCTGCACTCTTAGGTGAAAACATTTACCAATCTGGGTCTTACAAAATGTGACTCTTGCTCAATTACATATGTAATCAGCTCAAGATGGGCTGATGCTTCAAGTGGATAAAAGCTCCACCTCATCTTGAATCAAAAGTCTGAACTGCCTCAAGAAAGCGATAAAAAACACCACTCCAGCTTTTGCATTCTATTGACAAGCTCTTAACCCTTTGGAGATATCTGATTATTAATCAATCATGCAGGAGACAAAGGTGCACTTAATCCCCCTACTATATCTCTGCTCCGACTAAACTGTCTCACCTGCTGGGTTAATGCAAAGAAAATTGCTTTCTTCAATGTGGTGTCTATCTATGAGTAAATCAGGGAGAAAATAATTTTGTTCATGTACACCAAACATGGCTTCACTCACTCTCAGGAATATTCAAGATACACTTCAAAAGTAGTTGATTTTCTGTAATCTGTACCCTATTTCTTGCTATTTTCTCTAGATGCAATGCATTCTGAAGTTGCCTGAATTATGAATTTCTGCTGTGCCACAAACTTGGCAAGGAAAGGAGCCCTGGCATCTACAAAATCCTGCCATTGTCCATCATTCATGCACCTGCACTTACAGAGCAGATCTGCTGCAATTGCACTCCCTTTGTAGATCTAAATACACTGCATGTGCAAGGCAGAGGGTTGTGACATGGCACTAACTTCTGTAATTTCTGCTGTACTTTGACAGCTATGGTCAACAGGACACCCTTTAAACAGTGAATTCTGGATTCTGGTTTCAGGCCACTATATTTGTGAAGAGATGATTTACTATTCTTCACCCTTCAAGAGGAGCTTTGTTGATTTCAGTCAATGAACTTACATTGATTTGATAGGCAGAAACTCACCTGTTAGAGAAGCTTGTTCTTTCAGACAAACACTATCCTGGAGATCACTGGATTATGTCAGGTAATTTCTTCATTTAAAAAAAAATACTGCAGTAAACTATGGACATATGGATATAAACTGATCTGAAGTGAATAGATTGCAGACAAAATTCTTCTCTCATCTGGAGTAGATTCATTGGCTTCAGTGGAACTATTCTGGATTTACAGTGATGTAATTTGGAACAACATCTGGCTTCAGATATATAAGAAGGGCTCATTGTAATGGTTTATATCACTGACATTGCATTCTTTTGCTATGCTTTTCTTAGCTCTTACTAACTACACATTACTCATGGTTTTATACCTTTCTCTTGTATTTCATGTAAAAAGCTGTAAAAGCCTTGTAGAATGAGGAAAGAATACATTTCCTGCAGGTCACCACTGTGTGGCATCTCTCATAATTTAGTTAAAAACACATTCTACAATTATTTTGCCTTTTATTTTGATATTGCATTGTAGAAGGCAGATAAATGAAAAGTCCTCTCTGTTGTGTTTGCACTTCACAGAGTGAGTCATTCACCAAGCCTGTGGCATTTACCTGGAAAACACCTTTTAATTTGTGAGGGTTTTCTCATAGGGAAAACCTCTGTTCTGTGGCCAACAGTATGCTGTGTTGACAGGGATCCATTCGAGGCACCTTAGCACAGGTTTGTTATTGTTCCATTATGAACAAATAAGTGCCGGACAGAACCTCTCTCCTCTCAAACCTGTGGCCAAATTGCCTGTCTTTATCCAAGACAATACACACTCAGTGCCACAGCAGGGTAAAAGGGAGGGACAGGCTCAAAGGTGCTATTTTCCTGTCATCCTGAGAATATCTTCAGTGTGTCCTTTTTTCATTGTAAGGCTTTCAGCATCATGTTGGGTGCACCCCAGCCATGAACTCTGAGTACAATCTTCTCTGCCATCAGAATCTGCTAATATGATGTTTTGAATTTTAATAGAAGAGTGTTTAATAAAACTACAACACAATGGGGAATAAATATGCAAACACGCCAAATACCATTTAGAAATCAGCATTTGCTATTTTACCACACGTGCAACTGTGGTTTTCTGTTATGCAAAACTATAGCATCTGAGCTTTTAATGGCAAAGCTGTACTTTGCAAATATGTTTGGAAATATTCACACATGTTTCTGTTTAATCTTACGACACTTATTTTTCCAGCTTGAAAATTTAATTCAAATATCGTAATTTGCTTAATTAATGTTAGATATGTAATAAATATATTGTTTTAAACGAAGTGGCTACAAGGTCAGCTGGGTAGCCAAAAGCAATATTTGCATCATTTGCATTTCTTTGAACTCCTAATTACATAGCACTTGTTTCAATAAAAACTATTACAATTGATTTTATTTACTCTACTTCATTACATCTGGCTTCTTTTAGATATTTTTTTCCCAAATCTACTCACAGAGAATATATAAATTTTATACCATTATCTTTTTTTAAAAGGCAGCTCCATCCATCATAATGGATTACAAATTTATCACCTTGAATCAATTTCTGTTCACAAGTTCAAAAGGAAATATAAGTGCTTGAGGGCCCAGAAATATTTATTGTACATGTGGATATTATTAGAGTTTATTGAAATCCTTCACCAATGAGAATTGTTTCTGTTTTGTTTTGCAACACGTACAGCACTAATGCTAAAAACCCAATGCCTTTATTGCCTAAAACTCAATTGTCAATGCAGCATTTGTTTTGAGGACTACTGATTCTGACTAGACATACTAACATATTTATGCAAGCATTCATTTGATTAAGACATGACAACCTCAGCTTGCCTAATTTGGTGAAAATTTGTTTCGACATAGTTTCTTGTATACCGTTTTCCCACGATGACGTCTAATTTTCAAGTAAAAAATACTTCTGCTAGCAGCATCAACAGTAATTCACTCAGACTCCTTTCCTTGTAATAGAACAGAGAGAGAAAATGGAAACTTAAGATTCATGAGAGTCTTGGTTTAAGACTTAGTGACAAGACTACATCTGGTATCAATACGGTTCTTTGGGATCTTGACCACATCTTTCATAAAGTGGTAAGTTCCGCCAAAAGGACACATCTTGCTGGCTGCTAACTACAACCTCCGAAACGCCGAGCCCGCGCAGCGGAGGAATGCAGTAATGCTCTGCTGGAGGGAGAAAACGAAACTACAATTCTAATTACATTTTTATTAGTGGTGTTAATGGGAAGTTGAGCTCTTAAAGCCCATAGTAGGACGTGCTTTCTTTGAAATTGTATAGCACCATGTCAGGAGTTAACACGAGAGGTTTGTTGTCTGGGGGTTTTTTCCCCCTCCTTTTGGACTAATTTCTTGCTATACTAAATTAATTAAATGCTTGGAAATATTTCCCTTTCAAAGAAAAAGGTTTGCAACCTCAGAAGGGAAAAAGCAGCTGAGTTGTTGTGGGCAGGCCGACATTTACCATGGGGCAATCCAAAGTGACTGTTCGGTGGGTGAGCAAAACACCGCCAGCGCTGCCGGCAGAGCTGGGCATGGAGCAGCTGCCCAGGTGCAGATTTCACTGCCACGGATACATTTGTTTTATTAAACAGCATATTGGTGTCTAATGAGTTTCCACTGGGACTTTAGAGGCCAGTTTTGTGCTTTTTTTTTCTAATCTGAAGAAACCTAGGGAATATCTTCCACAAGGAAGGTATATATTTCAGGCAAAAGGTGAATATTTCATGATTCCAAGTGTGTGGAAGTGGCGTTCTATCAGGGCTACCTGTGAAAGAATTTTACATGAAAGCAGAGATGTCTCAAAATGAGGAACAGATTTGTATGACTAATGAAGATTAAGCTGAGATTTCACACAGTCTTACCAGTGACTTTAGCTGTTTCCACATTAAAGAGTCAATGTGATTCCAGCTTTGTAAAAAATTTTCTTCTCAAATATATATAACCCAAAAAAAGGGTTTTGCTTTATTCCAAGGAACTTTAGACACATGAATCCAATGTTCGGGCTGTATAATGATATTTAATTTGGGACTTTTAAGTTCCAGTATGTTTCATGTGGCTTTTTTAGCAAGAGCAGACTTAAATCTGGTTTAAGTGGCCAGAGTAGATTTTTTCATCTGAAAGCATCTTCCATAAAGTTGCAATCCTAGCTCCTGCTCCGTTTGTCAAGGATATCAGGATTTGGCCATAAAGCCATTTCAATGTACAGTTTGGTAGGTGTCAGGATGTCCCCATGCCTTTGACACTTCAATTAAGATAGAGGAGCTGATAGTTTATTGTCTATGATGCTGGGCCATATTCATTTTTCTCAATGGGAGGGCTGTGGGAAATTACTGCTTACAAAAATTTACTTTTCCTCTCATCATAAGGGTGCAGCCTGCCTTGTTTTACATCAGCTTTGTACTGTGAAACTTATCTAAAATAGCTGTGTCTGAACACAGAAAATCCCTTATCACCTCTTTCAGCCCAGCTCCTGGTATTGTGGAGCTGAGCAAAAGAGTGCACCCAGACTGGTGTCTGGATGGGGGAGAGGGCACCAGGAGAAAACTGCTCCTGAAAACACACTGTGCCCCTGCAAGGGGTGTCTGCCCTGGCTCCATCAGCAAACCTGAACAGCAGAGTTTTGGTAGTAAAGTCAAGACATTGAGTTGATAGAATAATCCAGGACTTGATCCCATTCAAAGATGCCCCTTTGCTATTTCACACACCGTTCCATGTCTGTTGTTCTGCTGGTTGCACACCCTGCCAGTTTTAGTTCCGTGTTTGCGGTTGGTGTTACTGAATAGCTGAATATCCAAAAAAAAAGAAAAAAAAATGTTCTTATGGAGCTGGCGAGAAAGACTTGCACCAAGTAGTACCTACGCCATATTTAATTCAATCAGCATTAGGTATTCAGTCAGCATATGGATCACTTCAGGGCTTCAGTGATGTTTTAAGGAAACATCAAACAAAAGTGTGAATGTCTATGTATACACATATCATATGACAAGAACCTCTGATGTTTAAAAGTTGCAGTTTGGTCTGAAAAGCTAGATCTGTGTAGCATTTTCAGATTTATTAAATAAATTGAATGTTACATAGGCATGGGCTCATCTGTAGCTCCTCTGTAAAGACACATACAGCTATGATAGATTTTCACACGTTGTGAATGAAATCTATTTTGTACAAG
This sequence comes from Acanthiza pusilla, assembly GCA_036630365.1. NCBI lineage: Eukaryota > Metazoa > Chordata > Aves > Passeriformes > Acanthizidae > Acanthiza > Acanthiza pusilla. The sequence goes on from JAXCHO010000164.1 coordinate 55,046,330, forward strand.
TCAGCAGTTCTGCAGTTCTAGTTAGCAGGGTGTCACCCATTAATAACATATATTATGTATCTGTAATGTTTATAATGTTTATATACTAAAGGAGGGAAAATGATTGTTATAATAAGGGGGATGAAGTAATAAAATTATTAAGTTTATCCCAAGTTTCCACTAGCTATTTTTTTAATTGCTGTCAACTGAGTTCAAAGTGTTAAAGGAACCAACAATTTCTCCTGTGACATTTTTGTCTTTAGATTTCTCATGCATTCCCTTTTCTGTGAAACTCTGCTTAGTAAATATTAATTTACCCTCAATTACTAATGACAAGTGAAAGAAACCCTTGCATTCATCAGGGCCACAGCCTTAGGACATACGTTTGTCCTTCAAAGCGTTCAACCATTCAACAATTAGAACTAATAGCTGCTCCAGGCTATCAGGGCTGAAACACACAACACTCCCCTAGTGCCGAGCTCTCGGCACAGGCACTCATGGTGGTCTTACAACCTACTGACTTCATCAGCAAAAGTCGGAAAAGTGATTTGGAAAGTGGACAAATTAGACAGTGAGTGATTGTCTAAAATGTGAGAACGCTTGTGGGTTGGAGAGGGGAACTAGTCAATTAGTTCACTAATAAACCTTAGCTCCCTCACTTCTCACACGAGCACAGTTTGGAAGGCTGATGGTTTTGCTAAACAAAAGAAAAACAAGTAAATAAATAGAAAATGCCAAAGCAGGAGCATAAAGGAATTGGCACATTCCTGTGCAACACCTTAGAAGTGCAGGTTCACTACTTAAGCTTTCTTTGCTGGGAGCTCCATTTCTAGACAGAGAAAACTCCCCCAGCCTCTGCAGAATCAGCTGAGGCTTTGTGCTTGGATGTGGCTGCAAATACACACACACACACAAACATTTCTGATGGTGACCTTGCCTGCCTACCTCACTGTTCTCCGAATATAACATAAAGACTGGTTGGCTTAAACAGCTGTGATTGCTTTTCTTTAAAGAAACATAATAGATCATTTATGTTATTTTGTGTTCTGCTTTCATTATTTAACAATGAAGGAATTCTTCTATTACAATGAAAAGAACAAAAGCATGTAATGAAACCATAATATTATTGAAAATAGCAAATTTGTGGTCAAATAGTGTGATAGAAAGCTTTCATGAGTACACGCATTTGTTCTTGAAAACTGACTGGAAATGTTAATTATATTCCCCTTCTTTGAATATTTACATATTCAAGCTTACTTATTTATAAATGCCACCTATTTCTTCCATCTTACAACTATAATGTGTGGGAGGTCAGAAGATATTGATATTTTGTTTAATTCCTAATGGAAGAATAACAGATTTAGCCATTTGGAAAAAAAACCAAAAAAACAAAAACAAACTCAAAAACAAACAAAAATGGCCCACCAGAACAAAACCACAGCTTTATTTGTAAGAAATTATAAGAAAATTTAAAGATGGTTTAGCATGTTTTCAGAAATGTCTTCCCAACAAACCATCCAACAATTAGAGATATGTGAACTGTAAATGGCTACACCCAAGATTTAACTTAGTGCTCCCTGGACACCCCTCATCATTAACCGCTGGCACTAACTGGTCACAAAGGACCTTCCATGGAGGTTCCAAGTCATACCAGGATACCACCAGCAATGGAATCTAATGGTTCTATTCACTGAATTAGACTGAAGACAATGACAATGAATTCTTAATTTTTTTAAAAATTCAGTGTTGCTGATACCAGGACTAGAACTAAAATCTATTGCTCAGGGGGAAAAAAAACCCACTAAAAAAACCCCTAACTCTATAATTTTTAGTGTGATATGAATATTAAACAACATGAAGAATTGTTTCAGATTTATAATTTTTTACTTCTCATATCCCATGTATTATGCATGTGCCATATATTATACAAATTATAGGTAAAAGAAATAAAAATATAAACAAGAATTAAATGACACAGTGTCGATTTGGCAAACCGGGGCTAATATCATGCAGAAGGAATGAACAAGGATATTTCTAGCACCTGAGATTTTCTGACCTCAGTAAAGTGGATATTTATAGAATGCTGCAAAATTAAATTACAGCGTACTATGACATAAAACACTATGAACTTTACTGTGTGTCAATTTAAAGCATGGAAATTAAAATGAGTGTTAACAGTGGGCAATGATGGCAGACAAGGTAAGCAACTAGAAACCGTCCCTGGATTGCTGAAGGATATATTTGAAGACAAATTTAGGATAAGATTTTTCTCCATGAAGAAAATATTACATGTTTTCCACAATTACATTAGTAGCTCTGTGCACTGCCAAATTAAAAAGAATGGCATGATAATGTGTGTATGGGATTTTTTCAGAGTTTTCCAGAAGAGTTTCACCCTAAATGAAGACAAACTATAATAATAGACTTTTAAGTAATCCCACTTTGACATTTAGCCCGGTTTCTGTAATGAAATTGATGGCTTTTCTTCTGTCACTAACACTCCATTAGTTGAGGGACTTAGATTTTGGGAATCAGAGGTGGGAGGCAGAAATGTTTGGATAGTGTCCAATTGCACCAAGTTGGGGAAAAATAGGCACAAAACAATGCAGAGAGAAAGGTAGCAAAAGTTGCTGAATGAAAGCAAAGGCGATAGAGAGGGATTTCTGTTAGGTCTTGCCAATTAAAGATTCTTTATAGGGCAGAAGGAGACAAGAACAGTGCAGCAGCTCTGAGAAGAAGCAGCAGAGAGTCGGGAGGATGGGTTTGTGGGAAACAGCTGGTAAAATACACTCTACCTCTAAGCCAATACAATGGGAAAGGGAAGTTAAGGAGAGAATTCAAGCATCATTAAATAACTTTCCCAAATTTCTACACCATATGTTTTGAAACAAAACATGCTCAAATTTGCCAAGTAAAATTTTATTCTTACTTGGCAGCTTTGTTTAGAAAATGGTCATAAATCCTAAATATAGCTAAAGTGCTTATTCCATTGAAATTATCTCATTTCTAAAATGGATGCATGCTTGCAATTAGTTTTGAAAGAATTTATGTTAGTTTTTTCTTTTCTTATCTTCCAATAAAATCTGAAAGAATTATTTCAGTCTGATCTACTTTTAGGCTATCTTTTCTTAGACTGATTGGGCAAAAATAAACTGCAATTCTTTCGGGATTTTTTTTCTAAAACACCATTCACAATTGACCAATTCACCCTAATTTATTCATGTGAGCTTATTCTGCAAGCAATTCTCCTCATAGCAGTGTCATCATTAAGTAAAAACGTTCTTGCTGTTGCTGTGTCCCAAGACATGGACATGGCCTTTCAACTCTGCTTTTCTTGCCTTCAATCCTAGTATCACTACAGTTTTGGGTCTTCTACTGTAGAACTGTTGTGTTTGGAAGAAAAGGAAATACACTCCAGCCCTCCTAAATGAGGCATCTGTTGCCCTGATTTGATGGCTTAGACTTTTTTTTTAATATTTTCTTTCCCTAGAATCACATGTTACAATATTTGTTGACTCAAAGAACTCTGGTGAAATGCTGAAGTCAAGCCAGGATTCAGAATATTTAAGGAATGGCACCTTCAGAGTACATTTAGATTAGCTGTGTGGACATAAAGATGTAGTCTGTAAAATAAATGCTGGGTTGTTAATTGTCCTGTCTGCAATTCTCAGCTACTTACTGACAAGGGTCATCATGATCAATGAGGTAATGTTAGACAGCTACAAATTCCTCTAATGTAATAAGGCTTTTAAATATCTCAGTAGATATGATTCAGATTAATTTTATATTCAGAATTTGACTAGCTGAAGTAGATCAAATGGAAGACATTCTGAGGAATATTTCTTCTTCAAGATATATAAAGTTAATACAGAGAACTGGGAAGTGAGAAAGGCTGTATCATTTCTTCTCTCTAAAACACTATGACAGGAATCAAAAATTGCATGTTTTTGACAAGGAAGTGTCTTGCTTAAAAAAATAGATAGTTTTCCCCAAGCCTTAAGGAAGAAATGCAAATGAGCTCCACATGCTCTCCAAAGTGCTCAGGAGTAATTTTGCAGGCACCACTCTAGGCATATCATTCCTAATATACCTGGGCCAATGGAAATGGTACATTGTACATTTTACAGTCCAGAATTCACAGGAAACCAGATAGTCAAAAAAAAAAAAGTCAACTTTTAGAGACACGCATCTGGAACTTCAGACCACATCATGGCTAATGGCTTTATTGTGAAACGCTTCCTCTCACTGGGATCATTGTCAGTGAGGCTGTTTGTGTTGCTAAGCATATTTAAACCCAGCAGCTTGATACATCTGGCATTATGCTCTTCTCTTTTTGCATGGAGAAGAGAAAGAAAAAAGAAAAACTAAAAAAAAAGAGGAAAAATGAAAGGAGAGGGGAATACTGTAGAATGTAACTGATGTGTCAGAAAGGCTCTTTGGGATATGAATTCTACAGCAATGCATAGAACTATACTACAATAATTATGGCTCCAAAAGTGTTACAGGCACCTTGTTGAATATAAAGACAACACATTTGCTTCCCAGAGAATGTGCAGTTTAACTACAGGCTTGGCACCAGAAATACTGCAGTTAATAAATGAAAGCAAGGGTTACAATTACGACATTGTGCAATTCTGGCATGTGCCATGAATTCTTTGTATGACCCCAGCACACTTCATCCCAGATTTTGGCTGGGCTATTTATAAGTCAGAGAAAGTTCTGGCCTCATCATACTACAGTGACCAGTTACCCATTTAGCTCCCTTGCCTCTTTTTTCTTCAACCCAGCAACAGTAGGTAGGGTTCTTTTGGAAAACAAAATAGAACTGTAACTCATGTTTCTAATAAGGCCATAAATTGTGAGTTGTAGGTTCCTTTATGAAACTGGTAAAGACTGGTATTGCTTTAGTCAGAACAACACTTTTGCATTAATTATCCCTTTAAAATCCCCACCACTGCTTTATTGGATGAAGCTGGTGACAAAGTACATAGCCACAGAGAGCTCACTCGGAGCTGAACCCTGTGATACAGCCAAATAAATGCTATGAAAGCATTAATGCTGGAGGCCAGGCAAGCCCTCTACTCCTCTTGCCAAGACTGAGTACTTCTAAGTATTTCTTCAACTTGAAATCTTGGCCTTATATTGCTTTGAGAGAGTTAACTGGCATCATTCCTTCCAGATTAAGTTCCTGTGGGACATTGCACTTGCAATTGCACAGCACAAGTGTTAGTGGCATGGTTATAACCATGGCCAAGCCTCTGTACTCTGCATGAGGATCCTCCAGGGATGCTTGGAGACTTTCAACTTGCATGTGTCTAATACTTAGTGATATTCACAGGTGATTTACTTCTTCACAGCCTTGGTCCTCAAATCTCTTTACTATTCTGAAAATTATTTGCAATTGCATATGTCCACAGGAACATATTTCTGTAACTGAGGAATGTTGTGTCTCTTACCAAGGGTCACAAGAGTCTCCTCAGGAGCACTTCAGAAATGTTATATTAAGTGAATATACAAGCTGTTAGCATTTATGAAGTGTGGCTCTATGTTTGAGTGCAGATTTTCTGTGATGCTTCTTCAGGTTAACATTGCTATTGGCTCTTACTGACCATTAAAGTCAGCATTTTCCACATTGGCTCCTTTAGATGCTTTTATCTGGCTTTGGATGAGATCTGTCCTGTGCATTTCCTCCCGCTGCAGGAGGGCCCAGCTTTTGTGACAAAAAATGCAATGCAGGAGCCACTGGAAGCATTCTGGAGCTTGGTGTAAACTTAGCAGAAATATATCTACACTGGGGTTATAATTTCCTCTTTTCCATCATTGCAATTCTATTGTGGGCAGTGACATATTTGCACAGGGCACTTGCTCATTTTGTAAGCATTTCTCTCCTGTAACAAATTCTGCTGAGGCTAATTCAAAGACTCATTCCTTTAACTCAGTCATTTTTGAAGAAGTCCTACCTCTTCTCTTTCTCCTACTGGATACTATATAATCCTTTCTTCATAGACCACAAGACCTTTTCTATTTGCTTCATTTTAATCTTCTCTAATAAAAAGAAGAGTAAGGAAAAGGGGACCCAATATGTAAAAATTGGTTTTTAGATCAGAGCACCACAGGACTAGAAATCATAAAACAGCTTTCCCTGAGATTAACAACACTTTCCAGCCTTTTGCAACTGGAAAGCTCAGTCTGTGCTTCCAAACTGGAGATACATTTCCCTGTGCATGAATGTGTTCATGTTCACACGTGTGTTCATATGTACTAAATATGGAATACAGCTTGATCCTTTCCAATTTCTATGAATTTTGGCTGCACTTCCAGTCTTAAGTATTTGGAACTGTTCTTACTTTATGTTAACTTAATGGGTTTGCCTGTTTTTAATGAGCATGTTTAGTGCAGTGAGACATTATGGTCACTCAATAGAATGTAAGTTACTTTCGCACACATTATATTGCAGGCCAGATTCTGACTTATTAATGTGTTGCAGGTGTCAGCCAAAATACAAAAGGATAAGGAGAAGAATAAGGGGGTGAAGTTATTCCTTCTTGCTGCCTGACTGCTCTTGGTGGGGATTGCAGAAGCCACTCTGAGACTGGACTGGAAAGACAACCCACTCAGAAACACAGCCCTAGAAACAATTCTTCTATCACCCTTTCCATCTGCACAAATTATTCCCACTCATGGCAGAACAAAGTAAAAACAACACCAGGCTAAGGGGACCTTCCTGAGGCTCTTGCCAGCCAAAGTACATATGCCCATTAAAGATAGGTTTGCACCTGTTTTTTGGGAGTCAGATGAAACATTTCTTATATTTTGTTGCCCATCTCTACAAAGAAGCCCCAATCTGTGCAGGCCTGCATAGTAGGTAAGATAAACCTTGTATATTTTCATTATTTGATTAAATCTTGTCTGAACTATCAGTCGTGTAATGAGAAGAGCTGGCTTGCTCTGAGGTGCTAGCTGTCAATGGTTATTGTTAATCATAATCTAACAAATACCAGTTACAGCTATTTGGCAATTGAGAACTAGCATTTTTCTTATTTAAGGTGATAGGAATGAAGGAAACATAAATCATAACATAATCATAACATAAATAATTTTCCCATATCTGAAGGTGCATTAATACTTAACATTTGTCTATATTTCAAGACAACCAATTCATGGTTATCACCAGAAAATTGTACATTTTAAATTGTTACTCAAGTTAGCATTACAGAATTCATTGACTGTTTCTCTTTTTTGGGATAATTCCACTGAAAACAACACTGTTGGACCTTTGAAGAAAGATGCAGTTCAACCTCAGTAAGGAGAATTGCTAAAACATTATAGATGACCATACAAATAATGTATGTAATATTTGTAATGGTTTTATGACAATTTACACTTCTGAAGAATCTTTATGCTACTTTCAACTTTATGTGCATCTATAAGTAGAACAAAATTTAATTCTTTTAATAAATTCTGTTTATGAAATATTTTATTGAACTAAGTCCTGATGATGTAAATCATGTCAAGTACCTAGAGAAACCAGATGATAACCATTAAATAAAACTGAAGACAAGTTCAGACCTTGAAAACTTAATTTCACTGGGATCCCAAACATCCTGAAAATTAAGTACCCAGGCTAAATTAAGTATATGGGCTCCCACTCACAAGGGATTTCATCGTGGTTTTAAATCACAGCATGGTGCTGTAGGCTAGACAGAGCTGCACTTCCCAGCCAGAGATATTTTGACAGACTCACGGGATTTTCTGAACAGACCTAATGACTCCTTGTAGGATATAATATAACCACATGCTTGCATGCTAATATGGACAGTGTAAAGCAGAGTGACCTCTTTCTGTTCTCTTTGGGGATCTGAAAAATCCATTTCATGTGTACTTCAGGTATGGCACAACAAAATTTTCCTGAATTAGTTGTGGAAATTCATATTTTCTACTGTGCTTTCGGTGGGTTTGCTTTGTTTTGTTTTTAGAACTAAACTGCCTCATGGTCTTTAAAAGCAAGCAGCATTTTTCTGTATAATGTAGCCCAGATTAGAACTAGATATAAACCAGCCACTGAATAACAGGCGTCAACAACTGGAGGAAATCAAACTAAAATGTTCATACATATGTGAACAAAGAGGAAACCTGGGATCTGAGATGCCTCTCAATTCCTAGTGATAACCTTAAACAAGTAAATGCCTTTCTCTCCCCCAGAACAGCTCTTGATATAGGTTGGTTCCTGACTCTCACTGAATGACACAAAACAAGAATATCACCTGCAAGTTGACATTAGGCAAGACTTCCCACAAGGAAATTGGGAAGTGCCCCACCTACATCAGGACTGACAAAGCTCCATCATTATTCACATCCCCTGTGTTGTGTTGAGATGCCAAGAGAAGTTCTTTGACTTGCTCATCTCCACCGACTTTCCTAAAGCCTGGTTAGCACAACGGGTCAGGACATCAGCACCATCCCTGCCAGAGGTTTACCTGGCAGATCTCACGGATGACAACCCAGAGCAACAGTGACCACTGGATTTGAGGGTATTCAGCTGGGCCACCATAGTCGTGGAAAGGAAGATCAGAGGGATGCTACGTTGTTTTCTGGCAGGGATTTGTAATTAAATGATCCTTAAGGTCCTGTCCAACCCAAACCATTCTATGATCCTATGATTTCCCACGCAAACAGCTTTTTAGACAAGAAGCTCTTTTCCAGCATTCTATGTAAACTAATATGCCCATAATGAAATTAGGTCCCAAGAAAGAACGCAGGAAATGGACATAGCAGTCACCGTTGCTAGCTCAGGTTTCATTCTCACAAACCTAAAGAAAAAAATGTGGGTTTTGCCTGGCATAAGTGACATCAGGATGAACATCAAGCTCTTTGCTATTGCTGTGCCTGTGTACATCAGAGTATAACATATAGCCTGCAGTGTCTTTTTCAACAGCATTCAAGGTAAATATTAATTAATAGATCCATGTGATACAAACTTAAGCCGCTGCCAAGACACTTCTATTTGGTTTCTACATTTCAGTGTCTGGTCTCACTGAACTCTGGCATCCTTTGGACTTGACAGATTAACACATATATGAAGACATTTGCATATTTATTTTAAACCAGATGTTCTTCAAGCCATACAGCCAAATTCCCATCGTCACTACAATCACATTGTGGGTTTTTAACATAATGGAGCCATTAAAATTCCACCACATGCTTCTTTGTTAGGAAGAAAGGGTTGTTAAAGAATTTTCCAGGTGAATTCTAAATGAATCCTAATTAAGGAGAAAGAATCCCTTGGTAATGTTTATTGTCACTATTTCTATCACTGGAAGATCTGGCTTATACTGAAGATATTATTTTCTTTTGCAAAAGCTATCATCTGTGTTACAGAAAAGGTGTTTGGAATAAAGTTTAAAAATATATAGTGTATTGTTTTTACCATAGACTTATATTTGAATTTTGTTTTTATCAAAACTTCTGAAATTATAAATTTTTCATTTGTTCACATCATAGAGAATTTGGCTTTTTATGTGAAGATGAATATTTGGTAACATCTAGCACAATTAATCACTGTTAAATCAACTAATCCAAAGCTCTGGAATGCAAAGAATGAGAGTGACATTGTTTTGTTGAAACTGGAAAGTTTCAATCCATAGAGTGATAAAGAAATAAATTTCATATAAGAAAGATTTATTTTCTGAGAAAGGAGCCAAGAGTAAGAGGAACTGGGTGAGGTTGGAGACTACATTCAAATAGACCTTTCTGATTCAATGTGACATTGTTTTTCTAAAAGAAAAATTCCAGACAGTCAGAAAGCAGAGGGAATACTCAGGAAAAACATACATTTGGAAGTGCTACTTTGTATTAAAAAATAATGTCTTGAGGCCAGGAACTGCCCTTTGAATTGTGGCACTGAGAAGTGAGCACAGAAGTCAAAAAATGGCACACCTGGTCGTTTAGCATTTCTTCAATGATTAAATCATTCTTTCCCAGCTGACTGTGAGAGCTGCAGGCAGCAAAAAGCATCTCCCAGCGGCTGAGACCCTGAACATCTCATTACACATCTTGTAAGACACCCAGATGCCAGAGCAAGGGATGAGATTTATTGAGGTTATTTAAGTTATTCAAATTTCCTTTGGGGCTACACATGGTATGAGGCAGTTTAGCCTTAGCAGGACAGGCAGAGGAAGGGAGGGGAATATATTTAAGTAATCCAAAGCATGGTGGGTGATAGTCTATCTTAATATCTTATTCTGGCCAAGAGAAGCAAAGGAAAAGAGTCAGTGAGAGAAGGGAAGAGACAAAGACTGATCCAAAATAGGGCACAGCTCAGAAATGGGACAGGTCTGCTAATGTGATAACCACCACACCACTCACTGCAGTAGGAAAGGGCTAATTGATCACTGTCAAAGGCCTGTCCAAAAGTCAATGGAAAACTGCAACAGATATGATGGAAATTCAGCTCTTGGCAATGGCACGAGAGGCTCTGCACTTGGAGCTTGCACCACCAGGCAAAGGTCAGCTCAGGCACATAACTGCTGTTGCAAAACATTGTTGGACATCTCCGAGCAAATGCCTGGCAAATTGTGGTCTCAGAGAAGCTGAGTGGATAAAGGTCTACAGCATTTCATTAGGATGTGTTTGTTAAAAAGCTGTGTCTGAAATGTTTGAAAAGTTCAGTACAGACAGGCATGATCTACTGCAGTAAGTATGAAGTTCTATCTTTAATGAGATCTAAGTCACAGTAAAGTTGACTTCAGCATAGGAACGCTGAGAAATGCTTAAATAGTCTATGTCTAAACAGGGCACAACACACACAAATGTGTCTTTTTTGGGGCATTCACTCAATTTTACCATTCATACAACTTTATCACGCAAAATAATAACTCCTTGGAAAAGCACTTTCTTCTCTCACTAAGAAACAATGCTTACGTTAACATAATTTGTTTAGAAAACAGGAATGTAAATATAACTTCTAAGAAAATTAGAAATGTCTTTTCCAAGAAAGCTAGAAAGATTTTTTTCTAGGAAAGTTATCTTTAAACTTTTTACTGGGCCAAAGAAAGGCTTTAATAAACAAATTCACTGAATGGTTTTGTGGTATTACCCCCATGTTTTTATGATGGTAAGGAAATTATGCATAAAAATACTAATTTTTGCATGTGTGAAGATTTCATTTGGGAAAGATGTTCCAGTAAACAGCAGATAATTACTCAAATAGGTTTGAAAAGTTTCCCAGTTCAGCTTATACTCACTTTATCACTTAAGTGTTGAGGAAAACAATAAATCAGAACAAAGAAATGCCCATTTCTGGTCACTACATTTACACGACAGGGATGTGGAGACATCCTTCATTATGTTTTCCTTCTTCTGCATCGATTCAGACACAGATTTGCAAAAATTTTTACTAGCTTTTCTATGCACCCCAGTTTCAGCCCTTGTTCTTTCAACTATACCTAAATTTCTTCTTCTTATAGTTCCAAACCAGAAGTGAATCCATCTCTGAAAATGGACTAGAAATGGAATGGGTTAAAACAGAATGAGTGGGAAGGAGAGAAACACATTTTTAGAAACTTTAACAGTCTTCCCAGTCCATGGCATTTTGTCTTTAGTAATAAAATACGTAAATTAAAAATTAGTCTGAAATGGTAGGGGAAAAAAAATCAATAGGCAATTTCCTGTAATGGAACTGCATGGTTATTGAATGTAACAATATGAGTGACTATATCTACTGAATCCAATGAGTCCTTGAAGCCCCTGGAACCCAGTGAGAGCACAGCTCACCTGAGCTTGCTCTTGGACTGCTGTCCTGGAAGGTGATGCCTGGTCACCGTCTTGACATCCAGCCTGGGTCAGCTGTGAGCCTGGGACACAAAATCCTCTGTTCCCAGAGCCGATGGTATGAATCTTTTGGTTTATAGTTTGGCTGTTCAGGAGCTACATGACAGGCACACACATGGCACACAGACCTTGCACATGCTTTTAACACTGTGTTGCTCTTCGCTTAATATTGAATAGATAGAGATTCCTTAACAAAATCACCACCCTGAAGTGATTTTTTTTTCACCCTGGCTAGGCAGAGCCAGTATCTGGAAATGGCAAAGCCCTTAGTGTCTTAATCAAGCTCCAATCCATTTTTTTTTATGTCCCTTTGACCTCTGGTACCACCTGGCCAATTTCTCCATCTTCCATTTTTAAAAAAGTCTGAATAAAAGGGCTGTTTCACTTGAAGTCAAAGCACTGGTCAACATCTTATCTGTAAAGTAAATGCTTTCATTTAGCCCTAGTCCAGAGGGTATTAAAGAGGTCTTACGAACATAGTATATGTAGCCTCGCAAAGACTTTTGTTGTGTGGCAGCAGTCACAGTTATAACTCCATACATTAAAAAATAAAGCAATAACAAAATGTTGTTTAATTCATTCAGCAACTGCCCAAACAATTTCACCACCTGCATTTTGGATTTCTGCTGCTCAATGTTTTCAGACTTCTTCAAAGTAACGTAAGGAGCCCATGAAGGCCTTGGAGGAAGTGATCCTGCTCAGAGCTCCCTACCCAAGCACTGCCCCACTGGTTCTGGTGTGGAGCACACAAGGTGTCCTGACATCCATTGCTGGGGAGGAAGCACTGATTTCTGCAGTAGAGGTTCCATATATTTCTTCTATTAGCATTAACAGCAGCCTTTGGAGCTTCCTGCCTGGTATTGTCACTATCAAGAGGGCCATAACCTTGGTGGTACTTGTGGGATCCACAAAACCAAAACAATGACTCAGAGGAAATAACACAGAAGATATCAAGACAGGGGTCTGGAGCATCTCTCTTATGAGGAGAAGGTATGGGAGGTGGGCCTGTTCAGTCTAGAGAAGAGAAGACTCAGAGGGAATCTCATTAGTGCACATAAATATCTCAAAGGCAGGTGTCAAAAGGTTGGTGCCAGACTCTTTCCAGTGGTGCCCAGTGACAGGATGAGGAGCGATGCTCATAAACTAAACCACAAGAAGTTCTAGCTAAACATGAATTTCTTTACATTAAGGGGGCTGGCAGGGCATTGGAGCGGGCTGCCCAGGGAGCTAGTGAAGTCTCCCCCTCTGGAGACATTCCAAACCCACCTGGAGGCATTCCTGTGTCACCTGCTCCAGGTGACCCTGCCTTGCCAGGGTGTCAAAGTAGATGATCTGCAGAAATCCATTCCAACCCTAACAATTCTGTGTTTCTGTGACAGGCAAGATTGCCACATGCCTCTACCCCTCTTCCCTCGGAGTTCATCCAGCAGCAGCTGTGTCTGAGCAGTGCAATCAGGTCACCTGTGAAACAGCACGAAGTGGAGAGGCTGAGGCAGCACAGACCACATCTGCTGCTCTTGCACATTGGTAATTTGGTAGTTTATAATAATTTGGTAATTTGCACCAGCTGAACATGAGGCATTTTCGTAAGTTAACTTAGCCCTGCATTTTCACATTAGGGGTTGTAGTGAAACCATTTGAATAATTTGAGTCCTGTGATTTAGTGCACCAGTTGGTGAATGCCAAGTATCCTTACAGGCAGGCCTGGCACATGTGGGATGCATACAGGAATTTTTAAGGATAAAAAGTGAAGCTGTCCTCCCCAGTAGTGAAAAACATCCTCAGTAACATAATAAATAAAATGTATCCTTAAAACAAAAATTGTGACTATGCAAGAAGAGGGAAGTATGGTAGTGTCAGAGATGTCAGAATATGGCCCTTTTTATCTATAGGATACTTCAGAAATTATTTCACAAGCTTTTACGCTCTGGAACACAAGAAGTTGACTCCAGAGCTCAAGCTGCAAAGAGCAATTGCTGTAGCTGAAAGTATTTGTTTCAAAGCACTGTGGAAGTAAATGAAAGTGTCATTTTGCACTAATGTGATAGGCAGCTACTCTGCCTTGTCAGAACAAGCAAAGTCCTGTAAGCTTTATCCCATTGCCACAGGCACTTGGGCACCTCTCTGGAAATCAATCACAGATTGGCCTGAAGAAGAGCAGAGCTGAAACAATGGCACCAGAGTAGAGGACCCCTAATGAAATCCATTTGCTAGTCCACACCTAGGCTGTCTAGACAGCACCTCCTGTGCTTTGATCACTGATAAACCATTCTAAATGTTACCAGGGCCACTTCTTTGTTTCTGTTTACAGGCAATCAATAGGCCTCTGGCCATCGCCTCTATTTCAAAGCAGTGCTTTTCATCTGACTGCAATCAAATAAAAAAGAACAAAGAGATGGGCATTTTGGATATGAGATACTTATTTTCCTGTGATTTATACAATTTCAAATGAAGAGTGAAAACAAAAAGGCCATTGTGAGTGTACATGTAATAAATGTTTCTAATTAGGCATGCTCTCTTAATCAATTTGAAAGCTGAATTCCCTCCCAAACCAGCAAAAATTTAGTGTAAACTTTTGTTTGTGTGCATGTGTATGTGTTCATGCTGCACAGCACTCACCTGCAAATTTTAGAGCCTTTTTTATTTGCATTGGAGCTACACTTCATGGTGCTATTTTGCGCTGTTTGCTCGTACAGTCAGGAACTGCGTTCTGCAAACTCCACATGGAATATCCAGGTTTTTTTCCAAGAGGCTCTGTTTTATGATTTAACCACAGTAAAACTCTTTTTATGGTCAAACCATAGAAACTGAAAAATCTACCCCAAAACACTATTCTACACTTGCCCAATATACATTGGCCCATAAATAATTCAGACTTTTTACTCATACATGCTGTGCTATACATTTTCAAAGATTTGTCTAAATATTGTTTTGTATGTGGATTTAGACATGTTTTGCCCAAATTCAAGTCCACAGATACCATGTGGTTGCCTTTAGCTGGATGTCAGTGCTTGAACTTTAAGCCCCTCTCATCTTTTATCTTCAACAACTTGAAGTAGCCTGCTTAAATTCAGCCTTTGAAACCCTCCCTGCCCCTCCCTACGTGTGTCATGACAGTTCAGCATCTTAAGCCGCAATCACATACAGTCCTTAAAAAATCCTAGAAGATTGTAAAACCAAGAAGGGATTTAATCTCATCTCTGAATTTGGCTCCGTATATCATTTAAAAACATTTCATTTCTTATGTAATAATCCAAAGGCATTTTGGATGGAGTTTAACAAAACTAAAAAAAAAAAATTAAAAAAAAAAAAAAAAAATTAAAAAATCAGTCTTGTAAGGCTAGGCATTTTTTCTTCTTTATACTTGAAAATATTTCTGTTTCAAAACTCAAGTTCAAGATGAACTCTTACTGGCTCATCTGTAATCTCCTAAATCATGGATTTCTTTGCTATTTCCTCTTCTCTTTCTGAGGAGTTAATGAAGAATTTAATTAGGTGCCTTCAAAATTGTTGACCTCATGGGAAAGAGAACAGATACACCCTTCCAACAGCATACTATGCTTAGACCTTTGAAGATGGCACACTCTGTAGTCCTGGTTGACCAAGTCTTTGACTTCAGATGCTGTAGGATAAAACATCATCTGCTTACCCTTGCCCCAAAGACAGGAACAGTTTTACTCCCTTATAAAAATCTCGTGAAGTCAATCAAGGTTTAACATTTAGTGATAGTAGAAGTGACAATATATGGGGGGACTGAGGGTCCAAAAAAAGTGACAATGCATCAAAAACCCTTTCAAAATATGTCAATGAAGTAGGAAAGTAGGGGGAAAATAAAGTTATTATAAACTTGTTCAGCCACACAAGTGATGAAGAGCAGAAAAACTAAGGCTCTTTCCCAGGGCTGTGTGCATACCATTCATTTACCAATGCTATTTATCCAGGTCCCTTAGAGGATGCACTGTTTTCAGAGTTCAAGTCTCTACATTGTATCACTGATTACAATAGGAGGGGTGCATTATAAAAACAACTTCATAAAACTCTTCAATTTCATTTCTTTGCCAAAATTTTTTTTTCAGATTGATGTTATTTGAAGTGAGAGATCCCAAGGTCTCTGCAAAATAACGCTGTGGGGCTGCATAGGAAAGTCAATTAACATTTAAAGTTTCACTTCTTCACCTCCACTGCTTCTTATCAAAAGTAGGACATGAGTTTTGTCTGACTGAAACAGAACTGGAGCTGCTGAAAATTATTTTCTACTCCTAGAGTAATTATAGCAGTTTTAGTGGTGGCCTTATAAGATGAATATTAAATAATGCAGGAGAGAGAAGAGACAATGGTGTCATTTATAAATACACTATGATTTGTACACACTGACTCAATGGTACAGCGGGATGCGCTCATGATTCTCTTATCCCTAGGAACATTTTTATTACAGTTTAATTCAAGAACTATTCCCTCTCCTTGAAGTCAAAAGAGTTAACTGGGTGTAAATCTCCCAGGAATAAATGGAACTGAAACAGTGCCCCTTGGAAAAAGACCAAAACAGCTTTCCCAGAAAGAAAAAAACCCGAAATCCTATGAGTACCCAATAACTTTGTGAACAAATTGCAGATTTGAGCCAAAAAGACATTAAAAACAACAGAACTTTGCCTGAATTCAGTTTGTTTGAATTAACTTTTTAATTATCTATGTCTTCAAATTACATATTTAAACACTCTTTATAAGTGGAAAAAGTAAAGAAAAAAAGCAAGATTGGGAATTTTTGTTCTGTAGCAGTCTTTCTTCTTCTAGCTGCAGTTAGCCATCAGATCTGTCATATGTCATTTTTCAGCTCATTAGGTGGGATTTTGGCAATTTCTGTGTACAGTAAGAGGTATTGAGCAGTTGAAGCTGGGAAGGTCAAATATTAAGCGCAATGTCATCATCCCTAATAGCTTCCAAGGAAAAATTCTTGCATAATTGTTTAATGCCATGAGCTGCCCGTAGTGGGACATACTCGTTTTTGCCAATTTCCATTAACTCTTGAGGCTCACAGCCAGAAGCTGTGGGAGCAAAGGAACACGCTCAGATTGGATCAAGCTGTTGTTTTGCTGATATTCCTGCCGCCCCATATTAATTTAATGAGGTTCCCCAGCAATGAGGAGAAGCCTCAGAGAGCGGTGCAGCATATGGTGCAGTAACACACCAGAACGCACTTCCCTTTGCGTCCAGAGATGGTGAATTGTGCACAGGGCACTGCTCAATCAGCATTTTCATGCTTTGGCCCCAAATCAGCAAACAACTTGCATGTGCATTTTGCTCAGGCGAGCCCCATGAGATCAGCAGCGCTGCTTATGGGTAAGAGGCACGTACATCACTGTGAGCAGCATGGGGGCCTTCTTTGGACAAACATCTGTGACGGCAAACGTGGGATCAAACCCTCCCCTGCTGCAAGCCAGCCTACTCCTAATGCTGGTTGTGGGATACTCTGGCACTCTGTGTGTTATACCAATGGCCAAGAGTTTTTCAAAAGTATCACAAACTAGTTCTTCGCAATCCCAACTGTTTCTTTTAATGTGTTGTTTCGTGGTAAAGTTGTTTCAAGAAAATTCACCCCTTTTTTCTGAGAACGTTTCAATGCTAAAGGCAGAACTGACTTTCAAGACTCATCAGTATAAAGTAATTAACTGGAGTAACTCAAGTAGAATAGATTGTCCCAGGAAAGCTCTCTGGTGTGCATGTATAGATGCTCCACTCCAGAGTAAGTGAGTTGTAGTCCAGATCCCAGTGTGTGCAGAAGCCTGAGGGTAATTACTCTGCAATAATTTAGTCTATTTTTTAGCCTTGGCCTTAAACTGCTCTCATTAAATCAGTACCAGAAAAAGATACAGTTTTCTTTTAGTAGAATATTTAAGTTCAAATAAAGCAAAGTTATGGTTTTTAAACTAGTTTACTTTGCATTGAAGTACCAAATTATGTTTGAGGGATAGTAATTTTCAGCTGAAGGATAAAAATTAACAGCAAAAGAACAATAAATTTTTAAACCACTGAAAATAGATAGATGACAATGTCCTTTGTCTTGCACTTGCTAAATGTGTGTACACAGATTTTTACATGTGTTCAGCTGATGCACAGTGTCATCATTTGGTTGCAAAACTAGTGCCCTAGACTCCACCCAGATTTTTGCAATAAATTGAAATTTACAATTTAAAATTCAGATTTGTATTGCAATAACACATCTCTCATTCTAGACCAAAAACATATCAATACTACACTTCTAAAATATTTTGTTTATATATAAAGAATATTTATAAACTATATATATAAACAACAATATGCAAACAATATAAATGCTGCAAAACTCCTGCAGTTTAAAAAAATAATGGGTTTCCTCACAGTCAAAAAGTTAAATGTCTCTTTTTTGTTCAAGGCAGATTTTTCCCATGAAAATGATACCATCAATCTAGGCACAGAAACACTTGAGCCTACCAAACTCCCAAAAAGCCTGGATTTGAAAAGAAAATCCAACCCATCTGTAAGACTGAAGAGGGAAATTTATGTGTAAGGTTTTACCTTTCCTAGAAGGATTCTTTCAGTAAAAGAAGACTAAACTCTCTCAAGGTACTAGATCTCACTTTTCTGCTGTTCTGAGTAGCGATTTATGAACTTGTATCATTGATCTTCTGGTGACAGAAACACCTTCATTCATAGGCAGGAGCAGGGAAGTATCTTATTAAAGTATAACTTCTGTAAACATACTTCTGTCCAATTTTCTGCATCCAAAAGAAATAAAACTCTACAAACCCCAGCTGAAATTCTAGCCAGTGGGAAGTCAACATGGAGTTCACTGTTAATTTCATCAGGGTCCAAGATTTCACTGTCAGATTCTCTCTGTTTTCTAGTTTATAATAAATAATATTGTGGGTTTTGGTATTTTTCTGTGTCACAAAGTCACTGAAGCAGATGATGAGACAGGTGACCCTGAGTCCACATCAGGAGCCATGTACACATCTGAGCCATGTACACATCTTACAGTCCAGTCTATCACTGGACTTATAAAATTTCCAAGCAAAATGAAATAATACCTTTTTTGCAAGATCTTAGAACTGTAAACACACTAAGTTCCAGAGGCAGAGAGGACTAAAATTAATATTAATTTAGCAATTCCCACTCAAGGCGAGTCTGTATCTGAATGAAAAGCATTTTTTTTTGTTGCCTTGCTTGAAAAAATGCAACAAATGCTTTCTTTGTTGAAGAAGCCTAATTAAAAGCAGCAGATAAAAATCAGGAAAATATTTCTTGCATTCTTTCAAATACAACAAAATATGCCTGCAATTGTGAACTGAAAAGGAGCTGTCTTTCTGTTTGATAAAGAGAAACTAAAGATGCATTGTGCAACCTTATCTATATGTACCCCATGTGTCACATAATCCTGTTAAAAACAGGGATGCTTATATTATTCAGCTCTTACCAACAAAACTGCAGTATCTTACACATAAGTGAGCCAGTCTTTTGCACAGTCCATTTCTATAATGTAGGTAATAGCAGAATACCCCTATAAATATTTGTGAAGATAAAATAATTTTAGCATGAAAGGATAATCATATAATCCCAAAGGAGTAAGAATTACAGGAAAAACTTGCCCCGCATGACATTCGTCTTCTCAAGAGGCATATTTAGATGATACTGAAGAGAAACAACAAAAAACCCTGTGATATAAATAATGCACTGGCCATTGCATTTCCAAGGTGTTCTAAAAGTACGAAGTTAAATAGGAAGCTGCATCACTGAATTTATCTCTTCATATCTGTTCCCACAGCACCATGGCACGAATCATGTAGACAAGCTTAGAAAGAAGTGGTTATAATGCCAAAAACTGAGATCATGGATTCTGAAGGTACTTGTTTTACACTTTTCTACACAATGATTGCAGAGTATGTGATCCAAGAAGACATTGCTCCCAGCTGTAATGCACACAACCCTGCCTTCCGCAGCATTACACGGAAATGCTTAGCGAGTGTAACAGGTTAACAAAGCATTGGCAAATGGCCTCTTTGTTCACACTCTTGCAAAAATAAGCAGACAGGAAAACTAGGGCAGGGGGCTGGTTTAAATTCTGTAACACATAAAACAATTTCTCGTTAATTAATTCAGTCATTAATAGCAGTTTCCCTGAGGGTAATGTAACCTGAACAGGATATCACAATTACAGCACTCGTTTCTTTTTTAAGCTTGTTGGCATTTGACATGAAGAATTTATCAAAAAAGACATCTCTGTTCAGCAAACTCTTAAGCAGCTCTTCCTGACTTCCTTTATACATTGATTCTCATTTATTCTCCTGGTAGGCAAGGCCTGTAAGAGCATCAAAAGTGACTCTATCTGTTCTTTTCAAGACATATAAGGCCTCTATTGCTATAGAATTGGCATGCTTATCTACCAAAATATCAAGTATGTATTCTCCCAAATCTTGGATTAAAGAATCTTAATTTAATAGTTAAATTTTCCAAAGGAGTTAGGCATCCAAAAATGGAAAATGTTTAAATATTTTTAAAATTCTTATTGCATGGCTGAGTGATCTAAGAAGGCAATAAGAAAGGGAAGAAGGGACTGGAGCCATTCAGCAGGACTCTTTTGCCACTACACTTAGTCTTCATGGGTGTGTTGTGTGCATAGGTGGTTGGCACACAGTGGCAGAGAATTAATTGCTTGTGCACAGACATCAGTCACTCTTCCACTGGCCCCAAGCCATGCCACCAACCATTCCTCTGCTCCTAGTCAGGAACAGCTGTAATTTAGGCAATACCAGACAGTACTCTTGAAAGGCAAGTCATTCAAGACAGAAATGTCTGGGAGCTGCCCCTCAAAATATCTGAAACACTCAGTCCTCTTCTACAGGAACCCAGCCCTTCAAGGACCAAAAAGCAGAGGAAGATAAGCAGCTTTAAATCACAGAGGTCATACAGAAAAGGAGCTCCATATTCGTAGTGAAGCATCTCTGAATTTCTCTGAAGATCTGATTAAGTGTTCTCCTCTCCCTTGCACGATTCAAATGAAAACATAACTCTTCTCAAAAGAATGTGTTGCCTCCATGACCAAATGATTGCTGAAAACTCTACGTTTTATTTTAATGCAATGCATTTAATGGTATTTCAGGCAGTTTTTGGCATCTCTGTGCAGCAGAATAAATCACTGCCTTGTAAGATAAGTCTTTGGTCCCAAAGGACTCTCTGCACCCAAAGGGCACCACAAACTTCTACACTGTTGTAACATGAGATATGCAATTAAATACTCAAGGGGAAAATGCTGTTTCAGGAAACAGGTTATTACACCTGCACTAAGTCCAGCTAGGGCCACATTCTATCCCACAGTGCTAGATTTTGATTTCTTTCCTGCTTCAGCAGTAAAGGAAAGGGTTTGAAGACCTCAAATGGTCTGAGGATATTGAAGTGGGAGAAAGCTTTAGATGACTGTCCTTGAAACAGGATGGGCGAAACATAAACCGTAAGTTAAATTATTTATGGTTAACAAATGGTGACACATACAAGGCAAAGGTGTCCAACATAATATTTTAGGGCCACTTTAGAGCAACAATTATAAATTTTAATGTTGTGGTTCAAAACAGCATAAGAAAACTTGTTCTTGTACAGTTTTGGCTGGTTATGGAGAATGTGGAAAAGGCTTTTTGCATTCACATTTTTCAGCTTCTCTTTATTTTTCTCTTGTCCTATGAAGAGTTTTTCTAGCCATTCATATATGTCCTGTAAATCTCCAAATTTATATCTTTATTCATATAACTGTTTCAAGTAAAAATCAGGGCCACAGATGGAAAGAACAAACCTCCTCCATCTTAACTGACCATTCCCTCCTGAATAAAGCAGGAAACTGCCAAGTGTGAAGTTCTCTGGTAGATGGGCAAACCCTTTATGTACATATACAAGGGTTTGGGATGAACTCTGTGAAACTTCTTGTGAATGTTCACTGAGTCAGGCATTTAATTTGCAAATGCAGTAAATTCACACAGTGCATTATGCAAAGAACTGGTAGTTGTTAGATAAAATAGAATTTGTGAGCCTGTAACTCATTCCATTAATCAATGGCACCATTGCTTCTACAATAGAAGTGACTATAGGCAGCATCTGACTCTCCTTGGTGTTGTCTCTGAAAATATGTGGTCAGGGCTCCAATGAAAAAATTTCTTACCACATTTTATCATGACAATGACCAACACAGCCAGTCTGGATTATAGCTGCAAATAACAATTTAAACAAAGAATTTTATCTGATGGAAAAATCAATATAGTCTACAAGGAGTGCATGTCTTAATAGCCACAGGGCAGCCACTAATATTGTCATTAAAGACATTCTTGCCTTTATTAATTTATGTTTTTCCTCTTAAAAAAATCCATGTGAGCCATAATCATAAGGGAACACCTCTACATTCATTTGCTTTTCAAATGTGCCTAAATTATTTAGTTTGTCTAATGAATTTGTCTTGTACTAAGATCTTTGCTATCAGCCCTTGCCCTGCAGCCCTACCTGGCATTGCTGTCAATGGTAGTGTTGACTGAGTGAGAACTGAGTGTTTGGGGACAACATTAATTGGAAAATTTGAGAAGCCAACCACCCATCCAAATCTGTGTGTTGACTAAAAACACACTGAAGGGATAGAAAGCTATCTATGTGTTTAATCAGAAAGAGTTATTTTTAGTGTCTCAAAAGGTATGCATACTAGAGAACTTTAATGTCTGAGGTTTCTGCCCTGATTAGGTCTTTACACATGTAGCTCCTATGAAAACAGGAAGAAGCAGAACTGTTCAGTCCCCCTGGGATCCTCACTCTCTGCTCACAGTGAATGATCCCAAAAGTTCAGAGGGAATCTATTTACTCTTTCTATAGTTCTCATTAGACGTTATTATACCCAAAATATCTATGCATCTTCTGGAGTGTAGTGTCAGTGCAGCAGAACAACTGAAAGGTCTAGAGTTGAGCATTGCTGAAGGAAAAGGATGTTCACTTTGGAGCATCCCAGTACACGTATCCCACCATCTTAGCCTTTACAACCCTTCCCTGCTTCCATGGTATTAGAGAGACTCAGGATAGCACTGGATTCAAAGCACAAAATCAATGAAGTGCCACTGCACACAGTCAGCTGAAGAAATTAAGAATCACACAGGAGATCACCAACAAAAATGGGCTCAGAAAAGAGCAATCAGAAATTAAGCTGCCAGCTTAAGAGAAATCATGACCCAAAGAAATACTGAATAATTCTGTATCTGAAAATCACATTTCTAAAAAGGTAATGGAAAACTATTTCTTCAACAAAGCAATCAGTATTAATGGTCTGATATTCAATAATTGGTGTGAATTTGCTGCATCATTAGTGCATGTACTATGGAATGATGTTCTGGCACAGATTGTCAAAATAATTTAGTACAGGCATGGCTTGTTCAGTAAAGGTTATATACTTTGTGAGTCCCAGGTGTCCCACAGCAGAACCCTTCTGATGAGTCAAAAGAAGTATTAAATCCAAGAAGAGAACTGCAAATCAGGACCAAAAGTATCAGGACACTGGCCACTTAAGAAGAAACTGCTGATCTGCATGCTCACAGCTCCAAGGAGTCTACTGGATGTGCTTTTCAGAGTTACCAGGGAAAAAATAAGAACAAGTGAGTTGCTGGTGAAGGACATTCTGAAGTGAGATTTGTCCTGGTGCCCCATGTAAAGTTCTTTGCAAATTTGTTCTAAAAGTTTGTATTTCTGCTGTGGTTTTTCTCCCCAGTGAAAGCCAAAACAGGCTTTGGATCATCTTGAAAATTATGATGTTATCCCTTATCCCACTGGCTTCAGTGTAAGCAGAAACATGTCTACAATTTGTGTGGGAATGAAGGGTTTGGAAGAAGAACATGAGTTTAAACAGTTCCCAAGAAAAATCATTCTGATCACTTCTTGCTTGCATATCAGGACAGATTTACCCAACAAGAGAAGAAATAGTTGTGCTTTTTCCTTATCCACAGCCCTGCAAATTTTTTTTGAGAGATGATTTATCTGAGCAGGAGACTGGCAAAACCAGAAATACATCAGAGAAACAAACAAAGCCCAGGAAATTATTGTACCTCAGTAAAATTGTTTGGCATGTATTCCACAATTGTACAGAAATTGACTCTTTTCCCTCTAGATTTAAAAATAATTGTCAGTTTGCCAGCCCAAGTGTTTATGACATTTTAAATAGGAGTTGAGTTAAAATTTACATGTGGAAAGGACAGTACCTCTCAAAAAAAGGCTATCTAAAAAAACAACAGAGTACTGATTATGATAAAAAAACCTATCAAACTCTTTGAGCATGTTATGCAGTGATAAAAACCAGGATTTTCCTAAAAGCAAAAAATACATTATGCTTTGTACACTCTACAGAGCAACACAGCACAAGTATGACATTGAATAACTTACACCAATTATATGTTCTCTGATCTAATAGAATTGTGTTTCTACTGGCCTGGGTTTTTGGAAGTTATGAATACAAAGATTTTCATGGAAGATCATGGGCCTTAAAACACATTTAGTTTATTCAGAAAAACTCAGAAGTTACCTTATGAACTGTATTCGTATTGATTCCCTGTCTTAGCTGGGGGCTGGAAGAACAGGAAGGACATTTTGGTGGTGATTGTTCATTTTATCATCTCTAAAGAGCTTTGCTTTATTAGGGGTCAGAGACAGCTTATTCTAAAGAACTCAAAGAAGAGTTGCTCTTCCCTCCGCATTAACTTCCTGCTCAAATTAATTCAGGCCAATTTGCAGTTTCGAAAGGCAACTGCTGAAAGGAAGGCTTAGTGGGGCTGGAGTGAAAGAGTCCAGGCTTATACTGCCAGGTGGCCTGAAACCAGATTAGTTGAAATCAAGTTCTTAAAAAAACAGTATTGTAGCTTAAGCAGGTATCCCTGTGTAATTTTTTCTGAGACACTGACAGGGCAAGGATGGTATTTCTTAGGTATTTCTTTTGTCACAGAGAGCACTTTGGGAACTTGGGAACTACTACCATCAACTCCAGATATCAGCAGACTGTGCCCAAACTCCTAATCAGGTATTGTGAGGATCAGAGAGAAAGCTTGGATTTGTGCTTTCCACCTGTTCTTGTAACCTTAACATCATGCTTTTTGTGACTTTTCCTTCCCTACACAATCAAATAGGATTGTTCCATTGTGTGGTGATGGAAAGGCTTGCAGTCCCTCCCAGATGCAGGCAGATTGTGACATGGCTTATATGTGTCTCAGCTTTCTGGAAAGGATGTTGGAAATATTCACAGGATTTTGGCAAAAATCTGCTTTTGAGCATAAAACTGCTTTCCTCTGTCTCCTGTATTTCTCAGTGGAACAACCCATGGTCCTGAATTTTTAGCATACTTCAAATGAAGGTCCCTTAACAGAGCTGGATATTTTGCCAAGGAAATTTGTGACACTAATAAGTTGGTTATTCAGACCCCCTTACACATATCTCTACAAAACTCTGTACTGTAGATACAGAAAAAAAACATCACTTGAAGCATATACCTACGAAGTATAATCCTCCACATGAAATGTTAAATTTCATCATGCTATTGAAAAAAATGCTGGAGACGGCAGATAAGGAATTTGGCCACTTTGACACTTCTGTCAATACCCTGTAACTCCCGAGTGAGCATTAAGAAATTGTCATAATGTTGTCTGAAGCAGGAGGTTTTATTTACACCAGGGTTGCCTGTCTTCTGGAAGAGAAGGAGGCCGTGTACAAGTGTGTAGGCATGGATAAAACACAAGGCACACCTTGTGCTGATACCTGTTCACTGGAAGACGAAAGCCTTCTAGATTGCTCCTCAGAGCTGTTATTTTTTTTTTTCTTTTTACCTTGGGGCGCTGGATAAGCATCATTTTGCCAGAATTTTAAAACAAAGAATTAGAGCAAGTACAGTTCCCATTGAAGAATATAAAACATTTTGGTTTTGGTTTCAGAAACTCTGCCATTTAATTTTTTTAATACACTCAGGAATAAAAGAGAGAGAGAATTTCCCCCACTAGAAAGGCAAGGAAGTATAATAATTATGGATAGAATTATGAGAGAGAAAAAAGAATAAAATTTTCAAAAGCTCATTATTTATAGTTTTAAATTTATGGAAGATGGAGTTTTTCTAAGAAAATTCAGTTGTTTTGCACCATAAGAAACAGGGGTCATTTAAAAGGCCTCATTATGCTCAGTGATGATTAGAGGGCAGAGTTTCTTGTAAATAGAGTATTTTCATTTTGAAGTTTCCTACTCTAAATTATATAGAAAACTCTAAAGAGTTTTTCTGGACTGCTGGGTGAGCTCAGAGAGGCTGAAAGCTGCAGGGCTGTCTGGTCAGTGAGTTTCTCCAGCATTGGCCTGGGGTTAAAGAGGTGTTGCCATTTCCTGTGACCTTTGAGACCAGCGAGTCAGACTATAAACTTCTGGTGTTTGGGGGAAATGGGTAACTAACCAAGGTAAGGAAAATAAAAACGCAGCAGCTACAAAAAATCTTTGCTTCTCCAGAGAACTCAAGTTTCTGGCCTGGATTTTTTTTGTTCCCTCATGGCCTTGCAGGCTGGGGAGTCACAGTACAAGAGCAGGATCTCAGGCAGATTCCCAACACCAAATAGCCTGCTTTCCATCAAAAGACTTTGAAGAATTGACCCGTCCACCCAAAACGTGTCGATTTCCAACAAAACACTGTGATACCCCAAACATACCATGTGCACTTTCAGGTACCCCAAACTCCCAAAACAAGGCACTGGTGCTGAGCCCTGGGCTGCGGCCAGGGAAGGATCTGAAGGCAAAGCAAGACATCATGTCCAGAACACAACCACTGCACTTGATTCCCACCTACTGCTTAGCCTGGAGACTTAGACAATGACTTATCCAACTCACATAAACCTAATAGGAATTGTAACTCATTTGTGCAAATGTTAACTGCTACTGAGATTGGAACAACCTATTTCTGACATCATTAGTTAAAAAGTGGCCCTAAGTGCTTTGACCAGTCCCGTCCTGCTAATTGCGATGTGACCAGAAATTGAACCCAGATCTCCTAAGGTGTGACTACCCTACTTTTCTAAAGTTGCAGGTTTTGGCATCTTATCTTTGTAACTGCATTTTCTCCATAAATACCATAGTTTAATTGTATCCCAATCCCCAAAAAGGCAAATTAAAAACACAGAGGCTTTAAATAAATATGCTTGCCAAACACAAGCTATGAAGCGATCCATTGGTCTACAAACAAGGGAAATATCTTTTCAAAGCTGCCCTATTTGTTTTCAAAATTCTTTGAGGAAATACTGCTGAGTGAATAATTTATACTAACAAAAGTATTTGACAAATATCGCTTCTTTTACTGTTTGGATAATTTTGTTGAACATGTAGTAGTTTTTTTCCATTGGTCCTGGGACCTAGTTCACACAGCTTTTCTTTTCAATTTTTCATTTTCCTCATACCTGAAATTTCATCTGTGTTGTCGAATTATTGGCAAGAGTAATTTTTTGTTTCCTAGTAGACGACAGAAATTCCACTTGTTTTTTTGTATGATATCACTGAAGAGAAATTTGCTTCTGTTTTCCATCTTCATTCTTTAACAATTTTAGTCACATTGTCATATGAGTTTAGCT
Organism: Acanthiza pusilla; assembly: GCA_036630365.1. Lineage (NCBI taxonomy): Eukaryota > Metazoa > Chordata > Aves > Passeriformes > Acanthizidae > Acanthiza > Acanthiza pusilla. The sequence continues at coordinate 55,073,764 of JAXCHO010000164.1, forward strand.
TTCATTTTAGCAAGCCTAGAAAATGTATGTGGTAAATTCATTTAGGAGTTTATTCACATACTGTTTTTTCCTCTTGCTTTTTAACCAACTTCTTAAAAAGCAACTTAAATTAGATTACTGTTTAATGAAGGATTAAATTTTACCAGGGCTAACTTTTTCCACAGTGACTTAAAGAAAGCTGAGGAAAATGACACAGCCTGGGAACAATTGCCATATTTCAAGCCTGAGGCAGCTTCTTTGCAGCAGTGGGCTGAGGCCTAGGAACCAATGCAAAATTCAAACCTTCAAGTGAAATGCGAACTAGAGTGCAAGTTTTTTTCAGCCTCTTTTTGCCTTGATGGTGAAATTTGAAGTATATTCTCAGTGGCTGCTCTTACTAATTTAAAAATTCAAAAGCCTCACTGCATTGTGCATGTCAGTTTTTACCACAAGAGTCACATTATAGTTACTATAATTGCTCTATGGAAGTCAGATATAAGCCTGTGTTTAAAGGAACACATTTTTATGAAACTTTAATAATGGCATTGTTACAGATTGTTCTACCAAACTAAGTAACTCGGCCTGATGTCTTTTTTCTTAAAGGAAGCTGCGTTGGAATTTTGTTTTCTACCTTCTCTTTAAAGTGAATCAAGTTTTCAGCACAACCCTCTGGAAACTTTCCACAAAAAAACTGGAACTTTTTCCAAGTACAGCCCCTAGAATGTGCAAAAGGATCAGATGAAAATTGGGTGTCTGGCATCTACCTAATGCTCACGTGAAGGTATTTGGTTCTTCAGCTGGTGGGAATGAGCACAATAACATGTAATGCTGGGACTTTCTCTCACTGTTGCTGGCTGAGAGATTTTATCCATTAATTGAAGGATAATTACAAGACTGTTTTGAAAGGTCTCTTGGGAACCCAATCCAGAATGATGAGAATGTGTGAATTTTTCTTTTTCTTTGCAACTACTCTTCAAGGAAAATGTCATTCATTTTTAAATCCAAGTTCAAAGTGGCTGGAAAACTCTGCATGAATGCAGCTATTCCCTGTGAAAGTGGGGCTGCTTTGGCATGAGGCGATGGGTAAAACAAGACCTCCTGTAGGAATGCACGAGGCTGCTGGCAACACCTGTGGTTTGTCCTGGAAGTTTCAGGGCCAGTTCAATTCTGTTTCCCAATGGAGACCGGACATTAATGAAAAACACATATCTCCTCTCACCAGTGAGACATTCCCAACAGTTCCTCCCAGTGCAGTTTACACATGTTGCATTTGCCTGGCTGACTCCCAGATGATGATTCTTGGCGTGTAGTTTATAGGGCCAAGAAGGCTGATCAAAATTGCTCTAGTCCCTAAAAACAAGTTTAGATAGGAATCTAAGCCAGTTTGTGGAAGGAAGGCTGCTTGTCTTTATTTACTTTATTCATGTCCAAACTGTCCACAGCCCTGGGTTGTGTCACAGTGGTGTTTTACACAGTCACCTCTGTCCAGACAATGAAAACTCTGTGTTAGCAATAAAACTATTTCATGGAAATAGTAATAATGTAGTCAGCAGAGAATTTTCACAGTTGTCTAATCTTTGAAACTAATTATTTTTGACTAATAAAACTGAAAAGTGTTCCTATTTTGAAATGTACATATTAACAGTATGAAGCCTTTTATTATGTTAAATGGTATGATTTTTAAAGGCAGGTAGGTCTGTGAAATACACCTAATCCCAAGAGCATATTTTTTTTCCTAATGCCTAATACCAGGCAACAAGGGAAGCAGGAAAAGTAAAAATTTAAAATAGAATGTGAAATGTGAACTAAACGTCTTTGGTGCAGAGTCAATTATATTATTAATTACAATCAATGACTGTGACACTTTTTTACCCCTCCCTGCTCTCTGACTTCTTTACTGTGTTCACAAGGTATTTCCCAGAAATATTTATTCACCTGTAAGCTATAGAGCAAAGCTGCAGAGCTCTGGAGCCAAGCTCTGTGCCTTGCTGAGGCACCTCAACCAGGACAATCCCTTCCTGCTGCCAACCTCCAGCTGCTGAGGAAGTGCAGTGGCGCCAGTGGAGTCTCAGTGCCACACACAACTGAAACAGCAGGAAGGGGAAATCTAGAAACAGTTTGTATATATAAAATAGCTATATATTTCTAATAGATAACTAATATAGCTAACAATGTATAAAATAAAGGGCAGATGCATCTAATACTTTATATATATATGTAAAGTATTAAATGATAGCTCTGTGCTCTGGTTACTGTTTCAGTTGCCTAAGTATTTTATGAATAAGAAAGGAAGAAAAAGATAGAACTTGGATGCATCAGAAAATAAACTCAAAATAACTTCGACCCCAAAAAATAGCTTCTTTATTCATGAAATAATATTTCCAAAATTTTAAATGGAAAGAAATTTCTTTCAGGACTCTACCAATATATTAAAATCTGAATACGCTTTTTTCCCATTTGCCAGTTTGCTATGGGCCATGCAATGGAAATAGTGAATGTAAAATACAGAGTAAAAAAACTATCCCTTTTAATCACAAGTGTAGCTCTGTTGAGATGCATGTAGACCACTGCTCCTGAATGTTACTGTTTGTGCTTGGATTCTGTGTATCTGTTATAGTTATGCAGAAAATACTTTGGAAATTAAAATAGCTCATTCATTTTCATTTGTAGTGCCAAGCCAAGCAAGCCTTTAATATTGGTAATTTAATAAAACATAAATAAATTAATTTAAATTTAAAAAAAAAAAAAAAAAAAAAAAAAACAGAAAAAAATCCCAAACAAACAAAGAAACAAACAAATTAAAAGGTGGGGGGGAGGGAAAGAGAAGCCTAATAATAACAGAACTGATCTATTCTGAACTATGATGCGTACCAGGGAAGCTGTACGGCCATCATCACCTCTCTCTGGGATCTCTGTGGCCAAGACTACCACATCCTTTGAAGTCAGGGAATGGAGAAAAAGTAAAAGAAAATTCAGAAGTTACAATCCCAGGGTATTTGTTGAAGTTGGATGGTTATACAAGCACAAATGTTATTTTCATTTAGGTATCAGAATCATATCTAACAAACTATCATTACAACTAGCACTATTGGTGTGATCTCCAAACAACAGCCCAGAAGAGTGGGATTAGAATAATATGGTGCCAGCGTCTCTGGAGAAGGGTTAGAAAGACCTCAGTGTTCTAGATATTCCTGTGTGCAATCAGGATCCAAGCCAACACTGGGAGTACTCCAGGCCAGGCTGGACAGGGCCTTGAGCAGCCTTGTCTAGTGGAAGGTGTCCCTGCTCACAGCAGGGGGGTTGGAGTAAGATGATCACTAAGGTCATTTCCAACCCAAAGTATTCTGTGATTCTGTGACAGGCACTGTTGCAAAGTTCCCTTTAGCAAAAAAGCAATATCCTATTTTGCAGCTGTGCTTTGATTTGTGGGGATCTTTCAGGTAAAACAGTGGTGAGAGCACCAAGACAGGATGTGTGGGAGATAGGTTTACTGTTTCTTCAGTCTGAATAGATTTCCAATTTTCTGCCTGAAAGTTTGGATATTTTAGTTATTGTTAATTTCCTGATAACTGAGAGGCCTGGATTTCATCTGATATAGGGTCAGATCTTCAAATACCTTGAAAAAGAGCTCACAGATGCCATGGCAAGTAAGACCACATAAATATAAATATCCTGATAGACACAGAATCACGCAAAAAAGATTCAGCTGACATGACATTTCTGAATGATGAAAACTCATAAGTCTAATTATCCTCATTCTTCCTCTCCATAACAAGAAATCTGGACATAAGTGCCCATTTTTCTATTATGTCTAGCCAAGGCACTGAGCAGTCAGGCTTCTAGCTCCACATGAAGTCCTCAGTGCATATGTATAATGCAAATAATAACAATAATACAAAGTGAATTATATGTTTAATAAATAAACATATCTATGTAGAATATGATTTTACTTTGAGCTTGTTTTTCCGTGATCTTGAAAGTTTTCTTTTTCTGTTTCCAGGTACTTCTATACTCAGTATAGAATTATGTATATGTGAAGAGATCAATTTTCTTTTATTATCTATTGAAAGAGAGCATAAAGATAATGGAAGTCCTTAGCAAAGCAATGCAATCTGATATACTGCCTCAGCTGAACAGAACTTACCATTATCTTTCTTATCACTATTTTATAGTTTTCACTTCATATAATTTCTTTATAAAATTGCTTACATTCAGTCTCTGTTGCAGTATGGACATTCAGAGATGTGGACATGACATATAATTAATACAGCCTTTCTTCCCTCTTTCTGTTTCAGATTATAGACCTAGATTTTGGACAAGTGCATAAATTTTGTATTATAGCATGAGAAGCAATTAATCCCATTAATAAGCAATAATTCATATAATTCAGATCATGGGCTGTCACTATGAATTACTTCATTAGCCAGCTTTTTACCCTAGGCTAAAAAGCCAGCTTCATTAATTCTGTAGAAGGCTTATTTTCTCCTCTTGAAAAAACACAGTCAAACCCATTTAAAGGAATACTCCTCTTAACGACAGATACCATCCAAGAAAAAAATTATTCAGCAGCAGGTCTTCATACATGTTAAACTTATTTAAAAGATAAAACATTTAGATCACATTTATGTATGGAATGAATGCCACCAGAAAGATATTTGTTATGAATAATGACTTTCCTCATTGTGAAGGATCCCAGTTATAGTCTGGACTCAATAATGAGCATATCATGCTCACATGGAGTTGAATATACTTATTACAAATCATTTTAATGATGCATTAACTTTTAATTAGATCTGCACTTCAAATTAAATATATAGTGAGGTGAATATAACTGGAATGAGAAGGGAAACTTGGGCAAGGTTTGCCCACATTAATTTTATGTCTTCTGAGCTGTGACACTAACACAAATTTTACTGAACACCTTCCTTATTATGTTACATCCTGGGAGTAGCAGTGAAAAGTATCAGGGAGGAATATGGCTTTCAAGTGCTACCAGGATTATGGTTTTCAATGTTTTCCCTGCGTAGATCTCCAGGCAAGTAAAGGGAACTTTGCAAATCCTGTAAAATACAAACTTGAAGAATTAATTGATATAACATATATGGCCACTATATCTTCTCTCTAATTCATAATAGTAAAGGAAGATATTTATTAGTAGTACAAAGTGAAGAAGAAAATAATCTTAACTTGCTTCATTGAATTAAAAGGTGTGTCTGTGAGTGAAATGTTACTCTCAGTGAATAAAGATGGTCGGCTTGTGAGGTTTGTAAGAGCTATTATCCTCCAATGAAGAAGCTAATGAATAAAATACCACCCTCCACTACAAAGTCAGAAAATGTGACTGCCCTTAAACTGTTTTCTTGTAAGACACAAGTGAAACATTGTCCTTTCGTCTTGTTTCTGCATATTCTGGCGTCTGCAAATGAACTATGAAAAACAAAATAAATGATATGTCAATAAGCCAGAATTACTTTTATGACTGAATGATGGTAAAGAACACTCTATAAATATTTTGTTCACTATTTATAATGAGTTGGATAATGCCCTGCCAGGCATGACACTGAAATTTTTCCATTATATGTCCTTAATACTCAACTCTTTCATTATTCAGTATGTCTGAATATTCTAATCTGCTGTTGAAGGGAAAAAAAAAGTACAACAATATCAGAGCCCAGGACAATTATGTCACATTTTTATTAAATTAACTATGGGTTGTAAGTTTACCTTAGCAACCACTAACATTTCTAAATAAAACCAAGATTACTCCTTGCTTGATTTTTTCCAGATGAAAGGTTTGTGGATTTTTTTTTTTTCAGAGGAAATTATTATTTTCATGCTGCTATATACTAGTGAAGTGGTGAGAAATGCTTCCTTTTATTGAGATGGCAATGGTGTAGCAGCTGTGATGCAAACACCACGCTGGATGAGCAGCAAATCTTGCAGTGTAGAATTGTTCCAGTAAACGTTAAGTGATTTGAAAAGACCTGACAGGCGAGAACAGCAAGCCCTGGAGTCATGTAAAATGCAAGAGAAATACCACTTTATGGATGCTTTATGATGGCTTCAGAAACAGAAACAACAAACTAGCTATTAAAATATAATTTAGGAATAATATTGCTCCCAGTTTGAAAACTGTCCATGAGAAATAAATTCTTTTACATTCAAGAACAATCTAAAGTCTTAAGAGATGCTCTTATTTCTTGTAGATGGCTACATTTGGCTGGACTGTATGGAAATAACATTCAATTATATGCTACATTGGTACCAGTCAGAATAGCTTATAGCTGGGGAGGATCTCTTCCCTCCCTCTCTCCTTGGTGGCATATTTTTGAGCGCATTTTAATAAAACCCTTGCAAACAAACAAGGGAAATTACACAACATCCACCAGAAAGTGCGAAGAGTGAAGAATATGAACATACAGTAATAAGCCAAATAATCAATTAATTCAGCAGTGCCTGCTGGCTGTATGATGCAGTTAACCCAGAAGGCTCTGCAAAGTCGGGAGCCACAGAGGAGACATTTCTGGTGTAGCCATTTTGTAGCAGCACTTCTAAATCTCATTCTGAGCTGAGAAGCAAGGAGTAGAGTGTCTAACAGAAATACTAAGGGGATTTAAGGTACACTAGGTAGAATTTATATCCTTTCTTGGTCTTCGGCCAGCATACTAAAGTTGTCGCTCTGCTAGCAAAGAGTGCCTGGGGATTCTTAATGACCAGACATGGTCATGACCTCTGTTTTGCAAGTAATCCAAAAAACAACACATCCTACAGAACACTGATCCTTACCACTAAGCAGAAACACTGAGGGAGGAAGGACTGCCATGAGGAAAGCATTGCTAGCATGCAGCTCTCCACAGCTTAAGGGAGAAAAAATTCTTGTGCCTCAACCTTTCTGCATCACTGCCACAAGGTTCAGTGTTGCAAATTGTCAGTGCCATTGACCCCACTTCTGTGAAGCACTTAAGCGTGTGCTTAACTTGGAATTAATAAAGCGGTCAGGAAATGTCACAGCACTTTGCAAGCCTCCCATTCCTGCCATTGTATTATTCACCTAAGCAGCCACCATTTCACGTTGAGGCTTTTGTTTTAAGGGGATGCAAGAAAAAAAAATAGGTTTTGTGGTTGTGCTGTGTGTATTGATGAGAAACAGCTTAATGCAGTGTTCCCACCCAGTCAGGTCTATTCAGTAGAACAATACACACATCACCAAGTAGGATATGAATGGATACTCTCTACCTGTGCTGCTCAGGTAAATGACTGACTTTTACCAGAGATTTCACTCAGTAGTTCTGGGCACCTGCAGAGCTCTAGGCACCTGCATCTGATCCTTGATTGCAGTGCTCCCCTCCCATTTGTTGCACACTTTTCCAATATGAGTCTTTTGTAAGAAACGCAGTAGCACCTAGTGTCCAGTGAACAAGGGCTTGAGGAGCCCTTTCTTCCCTACAACTTGGACACAAGAAGCTGGTGTGTTCGCCTCTGGAAATCTGCTTGGTGGTTGTGCATCCCTACTGCTTGAAGTCTGCATTTAGTGAGTTTTCCTCCTAGGACTGCACTGGGAGAGCAGACGTCAAAGATCAAATAAGGCAGTTGAGTATTTGTTTCATAGTACCTAACTCAAAGATCACCTGACATTTTTATGGTCTGTTCCAGCTTATATTCTCAGGGGGATGATCACCTGAAAGTTCCTAGTAATTGGATCACAGGAGTATATTTTCCTTCTTGTCTAGAAGACATAACGTTTTCTGAGTTAGAATAAATAGGGCTGTAGCTATAGCAGTGGCAAGAGCATTTAAGTAAAGGATTTTCTTTTCTTCCTGTAGCAGAGCCTAATCTGTTGCCTGTCAAGGCAGCGTGATCACTGACAGCCGTGATGGATGAAGTGGGAAAGAAATATTTATAGATATTCATATTGTTTTTATTTCCATCTCTCCATTCGTTGCCATCCTTCCTTCATCCATCCCACATAACATGCCTGTCGTCTTTTATACATTAATTCTGAATTCAAATTCTTCCCTCTTCTTTTTCTTCCTAGAATTTTATGGTCTTTGAAGATGATGAGCACATCTGTTCTTTAGTTATCAAATATGTTTCTTATTTTAATGATTTCCTTTGTCTTTCTAAGTATCACCTTCAGCAGATCTAAAGTTTGGTTGCACTGATACTTTTCTCATCTCCCATTTACTCTGTACTGGAGAGCATTTTGCTCCTCCTGCTCTCATGGGCTTTCACCTCTTTCTGTCAGTTGTCGTACAGCTGCAATTTGGAGAAAACATTGTGCCTTTAAGCTTATCTATTTCTGCCACCTTTGTCTTTTTGATTAGCTGAGAAGACAAACAAAGTAGAAGACAGTTCACTCTACTTACTGTGACTCTACTGTCTGGATTTTGGGTTGGGATTTTATTTCTTTTTTTAAGCAACTGAGAAGCTGAACATACTTAGAGACTGTTTTTGTCTTTAATACAAAAATATTGAATACACAAGAAATTTCGGGTAGTCTCATATCACCTCAGGATCTCCTCAGAGTAGAGGGGAACACAGTGCATCTGGATTCTGAAATTTCTCCCTATTTCTTTCATTCTCTGTGATGATTCAGCCTGTAGCCCTGCTGGCAAGGGGATGCCCCATGAGCTGGTGCCATGATTTTCTCTTCCCAGATCACACCACTATTTCCATCTGGGCTGCATGTCTTTTTCTCTTTCCCTTGGTAGTTGCTGCACCAAGAGCAGCTGACCAGTCTCACCTCAGTGCGGAGATGGCAATAGTATACCTGAAAGTGAGGACTTCAAAGGAATGTGAAATCAGTATTTTTTACTACATCACTGGGTTCTGAAGGAAGTAAAGCTGTGAAATTTCCTATTTGGCTTAGGCACTTTTTCTCTTCGCCTTCTCACCCAGGGCTACTCTCCTGTGTGATGCCAGGGGAAGTCACAACAGAAAACATACCTGTTCTGCTTATACTGAGCTGGGTACCTGTCAGCTGAGTCTGGAGAAAGTCCCAGGCCAGGTTCTGCTCTGAGGGACCTACATGCATAATAATCCAACTAGAGCTGAACACCTCCTTCCAAGTATTGGAATCCCAAAGCTGGCCCTTTGGATCTTGCTTTTCACATCTGTATAAATGGCATAATCTAAATTTCCTTGTAGGAACAGAAAGGGAACACATGACTTTTGTGAGACGCAGATCACACCCTACATTAAGCTGGTGTGAGTTTTTTTAGCTTTTAAAATGGAAACCACCAAATTCCCTGTATGATGCAATCATAGAGATCTTGCATTTCCAGAATGTTATATAAACTCATCATGCTGCCTGGGCTGTTCTGCATGCATCTGTCATTTATAAGCAGAAACTAAGAAAATCCCTCAGCTTGTTTCTGAAACTCAAACCTAAATGTGTGCTCTGCTCAGAGGACAATTGCTTGTCATCTGTTTTTCAAGGGTTCTTTTAACAGAGATTCAGACAGCCAACACATTGTTCTGCCATGCAGAAGCCGATCTCCAGGAAAAATATTTGTGCATGCAAAAAAATCGGAATAAAGGGTTATATGTCCCTTCATTACTGTTTCATTTTGTATTCTCTGTAATAGCCCATATCATTATAAATTCATGATGTAGTCCTGTGAATGTCATTGTAATTTAGCATTAGTTAAGCACTGGTTAATAGACCCTCACTATGCTGCTGTGCCACACGTAATGTACACAGTCCTTGAATAGAGACTTACTCTGAAAATTTTGCTGATGTCTCAAAGGCTGGTTAACTCTCATAATGTTTTTCCTCCATTGTTAGCACTGTTATCATGCTTGTCAAATTTGACTAATTCCCACCACTTTATCATAAAATGAATTACAATGGGATTTACTCTTCTTTTTAAAGCTAATAAAGGTATTTGTTGTTTTGTTTGTTTGTTTGTTTGTTTGTTTTTCAGAGATCAGTATTTCCCAAGTGCCACGTTCCAAGACTTTACCACATCAAACAACAAACTACCAATCACAAGCCAAAGGAATGGAGTTCTCCTGGGATTGCCACAATAAGTGTCAGTTGTGTAATGCCACAGCTACACCCCCTTGTAGGAACTCTGCTTGGCTCCTTTTGACTACAGGGATCAGTCATTTCCCCCATCTTTCTTTTCTACATCACTGGCACTGGTAAGATATTTTCCGGCAGTTTGTTCCCTGGTCTCTCCCAGCTGCCACTGTCCCCCGGGCAGAAGTGGGAGACAATCAGGAGTGACTGACTGAGGCTCTCAGACAAGCTCTTAATATGCCAAGGTTTCTGCCCAGGCACTGAAGTTCAGGAACCTCTGTTTCTCTCCACACAGCAGAAAGACATTTTTCTTTTCAAAGAAAGCCAAGATGTTTCATCATCAAGAGGTACAAGCAATTATCAAGCCCATGGTTCCAGTCCAGCATTTTACTTGCCAGGAAAATAGCTCACTTGACATTACTTGTAGACAGTTCTCAGTATAACACAGTGAAAAATTCCTAAGAAAACACATTTGGCATTATTTTAACCTGTTTCTGCTTAGTTCAGGAAATCCCTCATTCTTTTTCGTCATGACTCCTTTTAATTTCATTTCTATGACAGTATTTGGTATATGGAAGTTGTTAGCTAACAGGAAAGTAAAATTATAAAAAAAAGAACACATACATGGCCTTATTGAAATAACACTATTGTCTAAAATTAGAGCTTTTTTCCTGATTATGGCTAGTTCCATGACTTCCTTACAATTCACAGAATGTGTCTTTCTAAAAAATTCCCCAGCCCAGCTCAGCTGAAGCCGAGGGGGTTGGTTCAACCTCATGGCTGCTGGGTGGGGCTTAGGGGCCAGTGATTTCTGGGTAGTCAGGTTTTTATCACTGCAAACCTTTCCAACACTCCCAGCTGTGAAAATGCCCTTTGAAGACACACCTAAGGTGTGCCAGGTGCCCCCAATACAGAAAAAACATTTCTCCCTGTGGCAGAAAAGTGTATTCTTTTGGTTACTGGAGATCAGGAAGAAGGTCAATTGCTTCAGAGCCTTTAGCCTAAGGAAATATTTTTCTTACCTCTACTCAAAAATTATTTTTAAAAAAACATAATTAAAATTTAATAAATAAAATCTTAAATAAAGGTATCAATTTTTAATTGTTTGACTACTAAGCAACACAATAAAAAGTTAATATGATCATAATGTGTTATTAATGAGCAATTAATTACTATAATTAGGAGGTAAAGCTGATGAGCTGAGGAAGTGGTTTAGTGCAAATTATTAAGGCAGAGTTTTGATCTTCCGCATATGATGTTCAATGGTTTTAGAACTTAATATGGATGAGACTGAATTTTCAAAGCTACACAGATATAAATCCACAGGAGACAACTGATTATACACTTTTTGTAGTTAATGTTTGATTATGTACTTTCTGGTAGCTAATGTTGTACATTTTTAGAGTGCTGTCTGGTGGAGGAGATGATTGTTAATTAATTTTATCCAAAGAGATATACTAGCCCTTATTTTATTCCCTCAGTACAACTGTGAAGGGATACAAAAGTCAAAATCCTAGAATAATTTCATTTTGACTGCCCATGATTTACATTTTCAACTCTTCAGTTTGTATTTTTATTTATTGCAAGTAGTTTTTACTAGATCATTCTATGAACGTACAAGTAGAGAACTTCAGACACAGGAGCTGGCAGCTTTCTGACATTCAGCAGTGGAAACATAAAGCCAGAAAGAAACTCTGTGATAATCCAGTCCAGTTTTTTCCATGACACAAACTATGGCATCCCATCTACTGATTCATGCACTGAACCGAGGAAGTCCTCAACAAGCCAATGCCTCATTTCGAAAAAGATGTTCTGTTTTGATTTAGAAATCTTTGTTAGTGAGGACTTTACTATGAACTTGAAAAAAAGTGATTATCAAAGTGATTATCAAAGCCTCCCTTCAAAAAGCACAATTTCATTTTCACTTGAATTCCAAGAGTAAAAATCCATTGAGATACCAGTACAAGAAAGAAGAGTCTGAGTCTATTCAAATGGTGTCAGCTTCCTTCTCCTCTCCTTCTCACTACATAAGCCTTCACAAATCCATCCACAACATTGTCATCAATTCTGTAGCACATTTTACTCCCCTTTCCCTCATTTCCACTTGAATTTCATTTTCCATATCTCCTCTCTGCTCAGTCTTGTCAATAAATTTCAAGCAATCTGTAGAGATCAGCTCTCACAACAAGGATTTGTATGTTAATTTTCTGTTATGGTTGGTAAGTTAAGAAATAAGGAGCTTATTTCAAAAACCTACTTTTTCGTGCCTCATAGAGCTTCCCAAATAAAGAAAAAAAATCTTTTTATAAGCCACTTAAGAGGAAAGATGTCTCTTCTCTTACATAGATTACCTATTTCTTTGTGCTAAAACTGGTAAACAGCTGCTAAAAGTTTTTGATACTTTTTGAAACATACCATTCACCTCTTCAGACCTATTTTTTTTTGTGCCTGCCTAACTGCCTGTGTTAACATTACACTATAAGAGTTTATGAACGTGTTATTTGTTTTATATTCAGGACCATTTAGCACCCTTGAATCCTATGAATCATCCTCCATCTCTAAGTGGGTAAATAACACAACTATTTCCTTCACCCAAGGCTATGAAGGGAGTTGAATTCGAATCACAAGCTGAGCACTCAAGTACCAGAGTTGTGAGTGTGACAACCATTCATATTAACCACAGTTTTAGATCCCTGAATGTCACAAAATAAAAGCCTCCTTGTAAAAAATTCCAAGAAACTTTATGTCAATCTCAGTTTTCAATCCTTTCATTGAAACCTTCTCCAGAGCACGTTGCCCTTATATTTCTTATTAAGTTAGCCTTTAAATCATTATAAATTCTGGTTTTATAATTACTAAAATAACAGCTTTGTGTTATTGCTTTCATCTGTCCACTGTGGACATAAACATGGTATAATCATAGCCACATTTCTTTTTCTTTCTCCAACACTTCATTTTTATTCATGATCAGTCCTATGTAAAGGGAGAAATTTGTTCTCAGTGTGAAAGCATATGGCCCTTGGAAGAGAAAGAGAAGAGAAAGAAAACAGTGCAATGTGTGTCCAATTCAGCCAGAAAAAATTATTCCATTATGATCAAGACCTGATGAAAAAAAACCAACACTTCACATCTTAAGCAATGGTAGTGTAACATCATATAAAACTTGTGGGACGTTTCAGCCTAGTTCCAATTTAAAACCTGTATTAATAGCACAGTTAGCCCTTTAAAAGCACAACAGTTTCCACAAACCCCCAAATCCTAGGTAATTAGGGTTTTCAATCATGACAGTGTTCTTATTATAATGGCACTTTTGGCAAATAGCAGGTACTCATAGCTCACTGAGGAGCTATATTCTCACTTGAGACCTGCCATCACCAGCCTAATTGCTTCCCAGTGAACAATAGCATTTTTGTTCAAGTATCATCTTTTGTTATTCTGCAATTGGAACTGAATATTGTGAAATTTAACTTCCCTGCTCTAAGCTACAAAAGAGCTTTTCATGGCATGTTTGTAAAATACTGGCATGTGCAGTTTTCTCCTGTGTTTACAGGGAGAATGAGCATTTATTTATCACAAGAACAAGAGTCTGGGCTTCTTTAAGTTGAAACCCTGTGAAAGTTTAAAAATACAACACATAAAGGTCGCTGGAACTCTTGCAGAGTAGGTGAGAGAACTAAAGAAAGAGCCACAGGACCTATTCTTGCATCAGTTACCAGCCAAGAGCTTTTATATCCACAACTGGTTCCACCAGATCTTCTGTGCTTGCAGGCAGCCATGTCCATGTCTTAAAGAAATCAGAACTCTATTAGGCAAATGTAAGTTTTCATGTATTATTAGTATTTAGCAATCGGAGGTAAGATTGGCAATTTGAGGGCAGAGGCATAAAGCAAGTCTGAGAATTCCCATTCTGCACAGAGCAGAGGGGGCAGCAGTACACCTGCAAGAGGCCATTGGTAGCCACCCCAAAGTGAAGCCGCTGGTGGTCTGCTCTGCATCCTCATTGGAGTGACATTTGTCACAAATTCCAAACATACAACATGTCATTTACCTGTCATTGTGCAGTAACTCCATAATGTCCATCACAGTGCTGCAGACACTGTATGAAGTAAATTAAGCCAGTGCTTTACACAGGGCTTGGTGCTGGATGGTATCTGAGCACTTCTGTGAATCAGGGCAGTTTCTTTATTTTCCCTCACATGGTTTTATTTGTCTCTTTTCAAAAGCACCTATTTAGGAAGATTTATTCTAGTGTTTTTAATTCTGAGGAGACTCTTGTAAAGTACCTTTGGCTGAATATACAAGTATTTTTGGTTTCTAGGCTGATTAAATTCCATTAATTGAGCAGAAGAAAAAGAAACTCTTCTGTAAGTGAAAATGTCCCACACTGCCTATGCATACTTCTATGGAGTCCATACTTTGGTCTGGAGTGAGTCTTGAGGTCATGATCCCTTCTGAGTTAGCACAACTTCACATGGGAATTTCTTAATCTGTCTGAACAGTCCTTTCCCTGAAGATCTTGTTTGTGCTACAATGGCCAAGCTTGAGATCAAAAAGGCATAAATTATAGTTTTCAGGTCTGCACCTTGCTGGAGGTGCAGTTTTCTCTTGAGTTTACAGGAAGAATGAACAATATTTTATATATTTATATATAAGGGCTCCAAGAAATGTGCCGATGAAGAACGCTCTTTCAGCAGCTGCTGCAATGTGAATCCTTGGTGGCACAGAGCACGCTGGCTGGGTTTCATCCACCAGCAAATTTAACTACTTTCCCTCTGTTCATTTTGTTATCAGCTGACACAAACATGCTCTGTGTAAAGGAACCTAACACTGGGAATTGTTGTGAATCTCTGCAGAGCTAAAAGAAAAGCCACAAAGGTTCATTTACAGTAATTGTTAAATTGCCTTCTAATGGGCATAAAGATTAGAATTTCCCCTAAACTTAGTTCTTTGAGGACATAGCCAGCCTATTCTATTGTCAACATTGATAGTTATTTACCATATACTAATTCACAAATTATCTGTATTAGAAACAGTTTTCCAGACACATTCTGGGCAGTCAAATCCAGGATAACAAATCCTGATGACTGTGTCTGCCTAGTGTTGAGGGAACTCCTTCCTCTCTTCCTTCACCAAGGAAAAAGAGCTCTGTTTCTCAGAGGAGCTGATACAAGATGGGCCTCAGAACCCTCTGAGGAAGTTTTTCCCATCTCAAGAGGGAGCAGGTTCAGCTGAGAAATTTCTGCCCATGGGAAGGATGAGAAGTTGACCCCAGGAGCTGTCTGAGGGGATTCCCTCTGTCTAAGTGGAGTAGCAATAAAACAAAAGACACATTCCTGGAGCCAGCTGGGGTCCAGAGCTCCTCTGGTTCCTGCCACATGGACCCCTGGAGTACCTATGGTCAGTTGATGTGGTCAGCCACCGAATACCTTTGTGCCAGGACCAGGCCAAGTGTGAAGATCAGCCTGCCCAACAATCACCCTGTGTAGGTCCAGGGTGTTTTTCTAGTAAGAACAGACCTCAGGGAAGACAAGGCAGGCAGTCCAGCAGAGGTCCACGTGCCAGGAAATGTGGCAGCACTTCAGGATACAGACAACTTGGGACAGCTTCCCCAGAGCAAGTGGAGAAAACAACCACATGGGGAGCAGGCAAACAGTGTAAGGACAGGTACCATGGGTACCTCCATCAGCTGATAAAGAGGAAATGGTTCCGGGAAGGGGAACAGAAACAGTAGGGCATCAGCCGTGGCTCTTCCTCATCAGAGTACTTTGTTTTCCCAGGATTACTTGGGGATCCCCAAGGAAATTTCTGAGCCCACTATAGGACAGGAAAGTATCCTCACCAAAACTTGGATAAGCATTATTTAACCAATCTAATTCACTGTAAAAATTCATCTTTTATCACACCAATATCAGAAGAATTAAGTATTTGCCAACCATCCCATTTGCAATGATAGGGAGTGAAAAGGAATTAAGTTTGAAACTGATTATGCATTTTAAATTCACTAGTTCTGCTCCTCTCTAGCCCAGTCTGATACACTTTTTTAACTGATATTGCTGGAATGGAACCTGGCCCCTGTGTTTTATGGAGTTGTTCATAACTTATACCTTGCTTGGCTCATTTGGATGAAATGGCCTAGGACTCCAGTTCTGCAACAGCATCATACTCTCTGGATTTAATTTAACTTCAAAAAGTAAATAGCCTGTTTTGTTTTGACGTCAAAATAGTTCTGATGCTAGAGCGGTTGATATCCGAGGGACTCGGCCATCAAAGCCCAGTTGCTGTCAGCATGCCTGTTATTAAAGCCAAGTTTTTAAACTACTTTCCAGAAATATATGACAAACTATCCTCCTTCACATATGCATAATTTTTAACATTCACACTGCTGGTACAGAGCCAGAGCTGCTGTGTTAGATGTACTCATTAGGATCCCAAATGGCTCTGTTAAAACCAATGGGAGCTGTTTTGTTCTGCCTGTTGTAGCAACAGAAAGCTGGGATGCAGTGCCTGTGCTAAGCTGTGCAGTGAACATACCTTCACCTGGACATATGTCCCAAAGATTGCTCTGGGGACCACTACAAAACAAGAGTACGTGACTGTGGGGCTCTAGCAAGCTGTCCTGTGGTCTTCTGTTCAAGCTTCTCTACACTGAGAATAAAAACCAACCCTTCTACCCAGCAAACAATGTTAATGCCTTAACATAAGCCATAAGGGAGGACAGGTAGAGGTTGAACCCCTCTGGTCCTGTGTGGATGACAGTGGCACATTGCACATATCAAAGAAAGGACTCACAGCTGCTGAAGTCTCTCTCCAAAGCATTGTTCCATGCTGCCTACTCTCTCCCTTCCATGGAAATGTTTCTCTCACACAGTTTCCTTCAGATCTGTCGTGGGCTGTCGTGGATGTGTTGTCCTTGGTTCAGTTGGTTCTACAGCACTGGTTTCAGTGAAAATTCTGATAAAATAGGAATTTTCAGGCCTTGAATCTGATGTGGAGCATCTGTATTTATTTATTAATTTGGTTAGATTTATTCTAATTTTTATAAGATTGGAAATTGTCTGTTTTTAAGTATTAAAAGTGTTTCACTTTAAAAGAGAGATGAAAAGGATAAAACGGATAGAACATATTTTCTTTTCTTCCTCATTCTGCCCTCAACGGGTGACCATCCAATTTTACAAAAAAGAGTTAATTATGGTGATATTTCCTAATTTCTTCTCCTCTTTCTCTTATGTAACTGTAAGCAAGAGAAAGGGAGATTTTTTCTTCCTTGCTTAGCCACACTCACCACTGCTTTCCTTTGCAAATAAGAGTTAGATGCTCTACAGAGAGATGGAAACAGGACAGAGCTCAGTGAGGCTGCCGAAATATCTTACGCCCCTAAATGCCCCAAGAGTATCTGGGACACGCAATGTGCCAGCAGATGGGATGCAGACCTACAGGGTCCTGGACTCTGTTGGACTGGCAGCTGGAGGGGATGAAAAATACCTGAAGGCACTTCATCAGTAGCAGATGCCTTTGCTTCAGCAACTGAACGAAGCCCCAAAGCCCTGTGATCAGCCTCTGCATTGTGCTGTTTGCCTCACCTTTCACCATCACTACAGCTGAGCTTATAAAATTTTGGCTCTAATATAGTTCCAGAAATCTGAATTTGCTCCTGGGCCAATGGATCAGTGCATAGCAAAGAGCAAATGTAAATATTTTTAATATCTTGATATATCTTTGCTATAAAGAGGAAACAGAAAATGACATGCCAGCTATTTTACTGGGTCATTGCAAAATCCATATCTCCCCCATGCAGCAATCGTTAATGCAATGGGAGCCATACGGTAACATTCAGTTCAAGATCTTTAGTATGATATCATATGCTGTGAGATTTACTTTGTCAGGGAGGAGGAGACTTGAGAAACCCAATGAGCTGAAAACACAAGCAGGGCAGAGAGAAGGAAACTGAGCTGAGTATCAACAAAACCTTTCTTCTCAAGCACCTCTACCTCCTGGAGCATAAAGGTAGATGAGAGAAAGGAGATGCACAAATTGTCCCAATTGGCCCACTTAAGTGTTTTTTTGTCTTGATCATCAGAGCAATGAGGAAGCAGTGGGACTTGGGTCAGAATCAAGAGTGTATTTTAAGTGCTTTTTCTCCCTCAGGAATCATTCTGGGAAAGGCAGATGAGAGAGGAGAAAAACTAGACTGAGCCTCGACAGGGTATTTGCAAGTGCTATTTTTTCCTTTTGCTTTTAAAATTCATATTTAACTTGTTTCATATGGAGGGAGAAGTGACTGAGGCTGTGGAATTCACATAAAACCACTCATGGAGAGCTCTCTGACATTTCTGTCTTTTTCCTTGTCATTGCAAGAGATACAAGGAATTGGTGTGAGACTGAAAGGAAAAGCCCAGGCTTATGAAAACACTGTATGTGTAGTCCCTGAGCAGATTCCAGGCCAAATCTTGATATTATTTCCAAAATTAATTGTATTTTTCCACACCAGCTACTCCCAGGAATTTAAACAGGGATGTACTGTGTCCCTAAGAATAACAAAATCAAGCTACCTGGCAAGTTCACAATATTTATACGTGTCTGTGGACCCTCTCTGCCTTGGTCATCCTGGCAAAGAGGTAGAAATGCCACATATGGAAAGGCAGCTTGGGAGAAGAGGCTTTGAA
Organism: Acanthiza pusilla; assembly: GCA_036630365.1. Classification (NCBI taxonomy): domain Eukaryota; kingdom Metazoa; phylum Chordata; class Aves; order Passeriformes; family Acanthizidae; genus Acanthiza; species Acanthiza pusilla. Next base: position 55,092,430 of record JAXCHO010000164.1, read on the forward strand.
GAACTTAGATCTGAAGACTCTAAACAATATTTAGACTTCTATTACTGTTGTCTGAATGGAAACTTGGGTAGATAACAGTAGTTTTTAAAAGCCCCAGAAAAAAATTAATTTCACAGAAAAAAAATTACATTTTAAATAAGATGGAATTTTATCCTCAGGGACATATATCACAAATCTCCCATTCCTCTGATAAGACCAACTTTCTTTTGTGATTTTTCTGCAGAGTTCCCCAAACTACAAGACAGAGACACACAGAAGACAAAAGAAAAAATTCCTCATGAACTTTTTATTCTGAATTCTATTTATACTTTCAAACAAAGAGGTCATATTCTTTGGTACTAAGGGTGATACAAAGTTCATAGTGTCACCACCACAAATTATTCCTTAAATCAAAATGTGTTCTCATTTTCATCTGAGTAGCAGCTCCCTCCCTCAGTTTCAACAAACCCTCTTTTCCCAGTAACAGTAATTAGACTAATGAAAATGTCATCTTTCCCTAAGTAACTTTTCTTATTTATATCCTTAGACCACCATGGCTAAAACATGTAATCACAATGTGAACCCTAATAGATACACCACCAAAACCATGTGATCATGTTTGATTTTGTGACCACTAAATAGATACTTGGACAAGATTTACTCTGTCCACTTGACACTGCTTAATCAGGTCTTAAAGATAGTTTTAGTAAATTTGAAATTTCTTCACACATAAATTTGTTTTGGAGAGTCTTTCTTTGTTATTTCCATGTCCAATGTTTTCAGTACTCATAAAACTTACTTTCTTTTCCAGTGTGAGCAAAAAGTTCTAATTGTTTTCTAAAGCTTTCATTTTTTTCAAGGAGGAATCTTTAAAAGTAAGTACAAAAAATACTGAAAGGCAGGAGCATAGTCCATGCCTGTATAAGGTGAACAGGTGGAGCATGAAGGGTACACAATCTACCCAAAGTTCTCCAAGCATATTAAAGATAAATAAAATTCAAAATAAATCACCACATTGGTTTTTTGGGTGCCTTCAAAACTCCATGACTTTTTTGAAGGATTCTTTATTGTGTTTGAGTTGCCCTTTAATTGATAAGAACTGGGAACCAAAGTGGTGGCCTACCCACATGTCTCCAAGTAACCTAAATGGTCCTATAAATTACATAGTTACATAGCCATGGAGCACTGCTAAAGTCCCTCAAAGGCGAATTGCAGTCTGGAAGATATTGATAGAGGCTTTCTCTCTGACAAGGGAATTCTACTTGGTTGAGTCAAAACACCCCCTGAAGATGCATTAACCTCAGCAGAAGTTTATTTGAAGACAAGGGGAAGAAATTTCATTTTTCAGTATCCTCAGAAGGAAACTATTCTGGCTTTCATTGTAGGGGTAAAACATATGAATGATGCTGCATCTCAATGCCATTCCTGTATAACTGAGAAGGAGTGAATAATCTGAATGTTTAGGTTTTGTCAAAATAAAGCATTTCAATTGAGAGTAAAAGAATTATTTTGTTTACACTGAAAATGTTGACATTTTCAAGTTCTGTTTGTAATCCACATGAAGACAAATGTCAAAATTGCCCAATGTCCTGTGAAATGGAACTTCTGCCCCCCTTTGTCCTTTGCTTGAAGCAATGAGATATTAAGTGAGAGAGGATGAATTAGTTTTCATGTCCGCTCAATCCTAGTTATCTACGTTCAAGAAAAGTTTCAGTTACTTCCAGTCATGATGACAACTTCTGATTAGTTCCAGCTGCAGTGTTGACATCTGTCTACAGCAAGCTGAAGAGACTGTCAGTTCACCCATTAGCAGCAATTCAGCTGGGTTTGAGTTCAGCATGGCAACTTTAACCAAAACGAGGGTTTCAAATCCAGTTACAAAAGCTCATACACTCTATTCTCCTTAAGATGCCATTACAAAGAAGGACCGTCCTTGATATTTTGGCCTTCAGTTCTTTCCTGAAATGAGGCAATTCCAAACTCTCTTTCCTCTATTTCTTTTCAAATGGAAAATGTCTGCTTGAACTCTCATTAGCTTTCAATATTTTTACCCTACTATTAGCTCTCACAGAATGTGAAAATAGAAAGGAATACAAACTACTTACCTTGGATTCACTTGGATTTTTTCTTGACTTTCGCACCTTTTAAAAATAACTTTTTACTTAGGATATTTTTGGCAAGGCTTCTGAGGACCTGTCTGCCAGAAAAGAAAACAAAATTACTGATCTGGTGAGAAGCAGATGGATTATAAAAGGTACCTGGCATGGAACAGATGTGAAAATGAAGAGCAGAGAATGGATCTCTGGTTGCAGTCTCTCAGGAAACTGTTCCATTGGCCATGGGGATTACCAGAAGAAGGGTCCTCCATTTCTTACACATGCAGTAAATATTAATGGTTTCAGAAAACTGGGGATGATTTTTGTCTGTGGAAGGGTATATATGGCTGCTGCACAATGAAGTTTCTGCCCTCTCCTGGTTGGAGAAAATTATTTCCCAGTTCTTCCGTGCCTCCTGGTTCTTGCGGCATCTCCAAGGCTGAGCTTACACCACTGTCACACTCCCTGATCCCTCACATCACCTTCACACTGGCTAATCCCTCGATCAGGGCGGGAGGAAATCTGCTACACAGACACTCAGGAGCAGGGAAAGGAACCCAAATGTCACCAACAGAGTGGATGGACACCTCTGGACCAAGCCACAGAAGGCTCCAAATGGGAGCTCACGGTCTCATGGGACCTGTGGGAACACTGTGGACAGAAACCACTCTAGACCGAACCTCTATTTTTCTTTCCTATATGGACTCGCCTTCGGAAAATGCTGAGATAATAGCCCAATGAGCAACTTCCTTCCACAGAATAAGCACAGCACTGTGTACCTGACAGATGGTTTAAGGAAAGCTCATCAACCTACAAAAAAGTGGTAATGCAGCACTCACTTTGAAGAACTGTTTCTGCATATCCTTCCTGCAATTCATCATTCTCTTGGATTTTTCTAGAAGAAATAATTTACTTTTTTTTAAGTTTGATAGCATACTTGGCTAAAACTCTGTAAAAACATTCAAGAATGCCTTCTCTTCCTTATTTTCTAGCCAATGCCCTGCTTTGACTCTGTCAGCATGCCACACTGCTCTTGTGAGAACTTGCATTTTCCATGCATGCTCAGTTTGTATGTGCACAGTTGTGCCACACCCATGCAATTGGTGCCATACACTGTTTACATAGATTTGGTTCCCAGGAGTGGCTTTCATGTGGACATTATCATCATCAGAGGCTTTACTGCAGATTTCAAACCTGATACTTTTTATAGCCATGCAGCATACAAAAGCCTCCAGCCCAGTTCAGATCTAGAACTCCTGGAGGGCCAGGATTGAGGCTGTAAGACCCAAGCCTTAAATGAAGACATTTTGATGGGTGGACACAAGACATTTTAAGACAGTCTTCTGAATCTGAGCTGTCTTGGCTCTGTTGCAAAGTAACCTGAAGGTAGTTACTAAAAATTTTCTTCTTGAGCTCTGCTTGGGAAAGATAGGCTGATCTTAAATGTAAATAAATATAAATAAATCAGATCTAGCTTCATTCCTTATGTGGCGATTGTAACAGATGAGTACTGCATGCAAATAGAACCTCCTGCACCATAAATATATATTTTATAAATGCAATTCTAATATTCTATTTTTGCCAGTTAAGATCTTGATTCCAGTCTTAGATGCACTGGTTTTATATCACTGCGGTTTCATTTGTATCAACGGATTTAGTCACTGATTTTCGGATGTAAATGGGCACACTGCATTGAAACAAGGCACAGAGTAGCAGGAATAATTGAAAAGTTCCATAGGCATTGAACACCAGTGCCAACAGAGTCACACTCTCCATTTGCAAAGTGACCATGGCTATTTTACCGTGAGTCAGAGCTGAGGCAAGAAAGAGCAGCACTGAGGGGAGGGCAGATGCTGAAACATCAAAGGCAGAGGCATGCAGTTGGTACAAGGCATGAACAGAGTTGCTTTGCTGTACAGGAGAGTCTGGAGAGCAGAGCATGGACATGACCACCTGTGTCACTAAGGATAAACCAATCCTCATTACTGGGCTGACCTTCTGTGAGCATATGACTTGCCTCTGAGGGGTTTTTTCTCCATGAACAAGAGACTGTTCTGGGAAATTACTCCATCACAGAGGGATTTTTGCTTTTCTGCCTTTCCCCCAATTTTGCCTAACACTAGGAACTCTACAAATACACTGCCACTGTACTGGCTAGAGGCTATGGGGGTATAGGAGAGGAAAAGTCATACCTGCCTCCTGTCAGCCCTACTCCACTGTAACACAATCGACATACACAAAGGCAGACTCTGAACACCAGGAATTATCTATTAGTTCAGGCTTACTTTAGCCATTTTAAGCCTCTGTCAACCTTTCAAAACAGGGATCCTTTTTCCCCTTTTTTTTTTTAACGAAGTGTAGAAATTCATGACTTGGATGTGAGATGGAGTGAAAGGATGAGTTGTTCTTGCTTGATGGGTGTCACCAGAGCATCATGCACTGTGTTAATTTCTCAGCTTGTGAATAGACATATTTAGACTGACAGTTGAAAGTGGGCTGCAGATTCCACTTAAAACGTGTTTTTCGTGCTGAGTAATGAGGGCTAAACACAAACCAATTCTGGCAGTTAAACTACTCACTTAAACCTTTCAGAGTGTTGTCAAACACTATAATCCTTCAAAAATCTGAGTTTGAATAGCCTCAATATTTTATTTAATGAATTTTAAATCCTATAATTACCATAATTAAGACACTCCTTTTGGATCATGTCAGTGTGCTGCTCAAAGAGAGAGAAAGCTGTAGGCGATTTTCACTAAAGATTTTCCTGAATGCAAATGATACATACAGCTCATTTTGAATTCTTTATGATGTCATTTGGGGGAGCATTTTTTTAGAATTGGGGTGGAAAGTCTATTACACCATCCAAGGAAAGACTTAGATGGAAAGCACATTATTATCTCCAAACCTGGCTCTTCCTGTGCTCACCGTGCACCTAATATGGATGTTTCTGCCCTTCACTTGATGAAACAGGATATCTGGAAAGAACTAAAATATTTTTGGGTGTTGTGAGACACACTGAAGACTGAAAATGAATGCTAGACTTAGGTATGTGTTGACTGCTGAGAAACAAGATGCAACTCATTATTCTCTAACCCCATTCTCCTTGACTGAGGGAAAGTCTTCTTTCCAGCATTTTTTTACCCTGTTCTCCTGGGTCAGGCATTTCTAAGGGCTGGTCTTGGCAGTGAAGACAGATGCAAATAGCTGTTCAGTAAATCTGCCTTCTCTGCATCCTCTGTTACCAGGGTTCCTCCTCCATTAAGTGATGGGCCCACTTTATCCTTCGCTTTTCATTTTGTTCTTGGTATATTTGAAGAAGATCTTGTCGTCCTTGACATCCTTGGACAGATTTAATTCCAGTTGGGCCTTGGCCTTCCTTAACTTATTTCTACTTACTCTGACAACCTCTCTACATTCATTCCTTGTGGCCTCCCCCTACTTCGATCTCCTGTGTATTTCCTGATTACACTTGAATAATGACAGAAGTCCATTATTAATCCGCAAAGGTCTCTTGTTTCCTTTGCCTGATTTCTTGCTCATTGGGATGTATCATTCTTGAACCTGGAGGAAGTGATCCCTGAATATCAACCAACTCTCCTAGATCCCTCTTCCCTGCAGGGCCTGTCCCAATGGGATTCTTCCAAAAAGATCCCTGAAGAGGCTTAAGTTAGTTCCCCTGAAGTCCATCTTTCTTGCTGCCCTGCTTCCTCCTCATCCAACACTGAACTCCACAATCTCATTGTCACTACAGCCATTGTCACCACCCCCAACCTTCACCTCTCCAGCAAGGCCTTCGCTGTTTATTAGCATAAGGTCGAGGACCACACCATTCCTCCACTACCTATGACTCAGGAAATTATCAAAGCTTTCCAGAAACCTCCTGGACTGTTTGTGCTTTGATGTGTTGCTTTTCAGAGTAGTTAAAAGAGCCAGGGCCTGTGACTTTGAGGCTGCTTCCATCTGCCTGTAGAAGGCCTCATCCACATCCTGATCACGCAGCCTGCAGCAGACACCCACAGCAGTGTCACCCCAGATAATCTGCCTTTTTATCCTCACCCGTAAGCTCTTGACTCGCTCATCATTCACCCCAAGACAGAGTTTGATACATTCCAAGGACTGCCTCATGTAGAGGGCAGCTCCCCCACCTCACCTTCCTGGTCCGTCTCCCCTGAACAGTGAGCAGCCCTTCCTGACAGCATTGCAGTCATGGCAGCTATTCCATCACACCTGCAATTGCAAGGAGACCAAAGGCCTGCACACAGATCTCTAGTTTCTCCTCTAATTTCTCCTCTAGTTTCTCCTCCTTTTTCCCCATATCGAGGGTGTTGGTGTACAGGCAGTTTCCAGAAGTATTTGATTGTGTCAATACCCCTGTAGGGGTGCAGCGGGATGCCTCATAGCCCTATCTTGTGGTTATATCTTTGGCTGCTTGTGCTCGATCAAAGTATTACCTCTTAAGTCTCATTTTCCTACTAGTATGGTCACTATAGTTATCCCATTTCCACACCTTATCACTGGCAAGCCTGGCTATGTCCCTATGCCCATTCAAATCTAGTTTAAAGCTCTTCTAAAATGCCCTGGTAACTCCTGAGCTAAGAGTTTTTTCCCCTTTTGGGACAGGAGGATCCTGTTTGTATCCAGCAGTCTTGGTGTCATTTAAGCCAACCCGTGATCAAAAGAACTAAAATTCTACTGATAACACCGATCTAAAAGTCGGGTGTTCCTCTGCATGATTTTTCTGTTTCTTGCCCCACCATTTCCTGCAATCTGCAGCACATAAAAGAACACGTCTTGTGCTACAGATCCCTTGACCAGTTGTCCCAATGCCCTGAGGCCTTTTGATTGTCGCTTTTTGGGACCTTGTAGTTTCCTACCTGGAAAACCAGTAGTGGATAATAACCAGTCATGCACACCAGGCTGGGAAGTTTCTTGGTGATGTCTCTCACCTGAGTCCCAGGGAGGTAGCACACCTCCGTATGGTCTGGTCAGCATATCAGGCCCTCCATTCCTCTCAAAACAGAGTCACCAATGATTATTATTCTTCTTTTTTATTTAGTTGAGGAGGTTATGATGCAGTGGAAAGGCTGCCCTGCCCCCCATGTAAATTAACACCAATAAAACTATAATAGTTATAGGCTGATTTATTTTAAATGACTATAAGCTATGAAACAAGAATTTTTACAGGAAGAAAAGGGTTTTTTTTCCTTTCCTAGGCATAAAGGGTAATAAAGGATGTTTATATTTTATGAGGAAGGTTGCAATCAAAATTGGTCCTGAAGGCAGCAGAAAAAAGGTTCTTTAGCAACATGTGGTATTGAAACTTCAAACTGGTATTCCTTCACCTGTATTCTGCAGGTGAGATTAGTTGTGATTCCAACCAGCTGGTGGTTTCCTAATTAAGCATAACATTATTTAATACTTTTTTTCTGCAATGCAGATTTTCAGTAAAGCCTGGATGAGTAAGATGAGTAAGACTGTCTCTCATGAGAGTCTTCAGTGCCCATCTAAGTCCTAAAGTATAGTTAAAGTTTTGTGCCCTAAATATATATTCTCAGCACCTAACTGTTGAATTGCACATTTTTATTTTGATTTCATAATGATAAAAAACGTGGAAAAAAATGCTAATAAGTGAGTACTTCAATCCTGTTGATAAATACCCTTTTTATCAAAGGGTATCATTGGTATCATTAAGATCAATTTTTTTTTTCAAAGGCATTCAGGAAGATTAAGATACAGATACCAAGCAAGTAGGATAGACACAGTTCTTAAGGAAAGATAGGTGTTTCAGACCTGTGGAGAAGGGTTTGCTAAGATTCTTTCAAGATTCAAAGATCTTGGGCATCTTGAACAATCAGCCTTCAGCAATCTGGAACTTAAGACTGAGACATGCAGATCTGCATTCCTGAGCTGAGTTTTTAATCTAACTGAGGATTTTGTATTTTCATGTAAGTTAATTTAAAACACAGGACCAAAAAGAGATAAATTTTCATAGAATCCTAGAATAGTTTGGGTTGGAAGGAACCTTAAAGATGATCATCTAGTTCCAACCCCTGTGCCAGGGGCAGGGACACTTTCCCCTAGACCAGGTTTTTCATAGCCCCATCCAACCTGACCTTGAATACTTCCAGGCTTGCAGTATCCACAGCTTCCTCTCTGAACAACCCGTTCCAGTGTCTCACAACCCTCATAACCCTGTTTTTGTTACCAGTTCGGCTCCTTTTCTGTGTGAAACCAAATTCAATCAATGAAAAAGACAGCCAAGGTTATCATTGATGAAAACCAGCAGTCTTACTGCTTTAAGTGAAGTTAAGCTGGGTTTCAACCAAATACACCTTTGTCATGAAAAGGATGAAATATGTTTTCATTTATCCCAAAGTAGGATTTTAAAAACATTGAACCATTTCAATCACCTTTATTTTCATCCAGAAAATTTAGTTTTTTGTCTGTGATTAAAATCCTATACTTCAGGGTATGTTTCCTACAATATATCCTATTTCTCAGGTGCTGGAGGCAAACCCTGGGGAGTATTATTCCTTACTTAGTGTGTGCCAGACCACATTTGACACAGTCCATTACACTGACACAAGATTTATCCTTCTGATAAAAAAAGCAAAATCTTCAGCTGGGCAAACAGACTTTGATAGCTGTTTAGAATGAAAAATATCTGGTTTTAAAACTCTGCTAGTATTTGCAAGCCCAGAGGTTGTCTTTGTGGTGCCTGTGCTAACATTAAGATATCATTTAAAAGCCCCAAAAAAGGCAAATGATTGTATTAGCTCTATCTCCAGGCCAGTTATAGAGGTACTGATTACTTTCTGTATCTTCTACAGACAACAGGAACTTCACCCTGCAAATCAGATGCTCTAATTTAAGAGAGGTCTGTCTCTCTGCTTAAGAGATTACAGTGGTGAAAGGAAGTCACTGTTACAAAAAGTATTCCTTCTTAAAGCAATATAACCCAAAAGGATTTGGGTGCAAAGCCTTAAGTGCCCAACTATAAATGAAATATCATCAATATCAATAACGTTATCAATATCAATGTCAACTAATAAAATAGTTGGAAAGTTGATGTTGAGCATAAGCACTGAATTAGGATGCTTCACAAACATTCCCCAAGTGGTTTCAATTTTACTGAAAATGGAAAATAGTATTTTTCTAAATTATTTTCTAAATGTATTACCTCTTTAAATTTAAATGCAGGTCTGCTGTCACATTCAAGTAAAACAGCATCATTGCACTAACATTCAGAGCAGAGATCAAAGCCAATAAAAGGACATATTTTAGACCATGTGTGACCAACACATCACTTGATTCACTACAATTGTTTGCATTTAGTTACCTAATTTGCAAATAGTTATCCAATTATTTGCATTTGATTAAAGAACAGAGCATGTTCAGGCAGATCTCCACTTGAATCTGTGGATTCCATCTTTTTGTCACAGTCATTGTTTTCTGTGGTCATTTCACAACACGGTTTATTTTACTTTAGTGTTAAAAAGTATTCCTTAGTTATTTAGGTTTCTCTACTTCTGATCTTGTAACCAAATAATAAAATCTCTTAGCAAGCAACAATATCAATTCATGTCATTGCTTGAAAATTGCAGACAGATCATGCCTAGATTTTGGTTTCACAAAACTTTGTAGGCCTTTCATTATAACATAAACTTTTCAGCTCTAGAATAATCTTTATATTCATATTTTTAAAAAAGAAATATGTGCAAATTTTTCAGTATCTTCTTTAAACTGAGGATCCTGGAGCAAGATGTGGTGTTCCACTGGAACAGTCAAACTGGAATCACACAGCTCACCATTTTTGGATCTTACTTCTTGATTTAGACTAGCTTTGCCCTTTAATCTCACTAGCTGTACCTCTCTAGGACACAATCTCCTGTTCTGTCTTTTACATTCCAGTTCTGACTTTATTTGAAGGTTTTTTGCATGAAATGTTTAGCCAAGTGATGCAGGGCAAATTACCAGGCTACATTTCTCTGCCCTAATTAATTTATTTTCCATTTTGTCAATCCTTTCATAATCCACAGGATGTTTCAACAATCATTACATATCTATATTTACCCTGACAAAATGTCAAACCAAGTCAAAGTTTCTTCCAGCTTTACTTCTTGTTTCTCCTTTTCAATTGACTTTTTCTTTTTTGTGACCTGTTAGCTCACAGACCATTTAGTTCATGCTTTACAATTTCTATAGAGTATCATTCTTTAATCAGATCATCAAATACCTTCAAAAATTAAAGTATACTCATTTTAACATAGGTTGATCCCACATATATAAGCTTGACAAAATGGTACATCTCTCAGGACCTATTTCCACGAAAGTGTTGACTAACATTGATTATGCTTCTTTCCTTTAATCATTCATTGATGGCATTTTACATCAGCATTTTCACTGTTTTCCCTGAGACTAATGCTGAGCTAAATACCCAGAAGTGATCAAGATTCCCCACCTAATTTTTTGGGGGATCGGGGGAATGTTTGAGATGGTAGAAAGATGTCACTAGCTTATGAAAAGATGTAGTAACTGTTTGCATTTGAGTTAGAAAATGAAGCAGAAGTGAGACATGGAGAGGAAATCTCCTGTGAGGTTTGCACAGGAAAATTACTTTTTTTTGTTGTAATTCTCTACATTTTAACATGCCTAGCATCTTGATTATCAGATTTACATTCTGTTTCATTTATCTAAAGGCTCAAGGCAATCACAGCAAAACCTTATTCTGTGTAGTTCATAACACTGTACACCCAGCCTTTAGCTAACTCAGCTGTGTGAGGGACAATCCAAATACAACTCAGTAGTTATGAGTATTCACTATTGGTTTGGATGCTCTGAGTTTAGCTTCTCAAACAGGCTTATATCCCCTTGTGGTACATGCCACTGTGGGTGTGTAGCTGAGCAGAACTTCATGGGACCTGTATAGATTATAGTATGGGTGGTCCATCACTGTCTGTTTAGAAGCTTGGTTTGCCTCCTTCTGGTATAGGAGACCCTCTTTAGGACCCCCCAAATATGTTCACATTATGAAATCACACCTCTTATGGGCCCTTTTCCCCAGCCTTCCCATTATCGGGTTTTTTAATGTAAACAAGTAATTCTTCCAACGAGAGGTACTTGAGGCATCCTTGTGGCAGCTCTCAGATAAGGGGAACATTAAAAACAGCTGATCTCTTCCAAAGGATGCCAATGCCTTTCTCATAGGAGACTTCCAGGACATATGTGACCCCTGCTATATAATTCCCCTGCAATGAAACCTGAGAGAATATTCCAGCAGTCAGACAGTAGGTGACTGTGCATGACTCCATCTCCCTCCTCACTGACCTCCTTAACCTCCTATTGCTCCTCATGGTATTTTTTCATCATTTTCTCCTTTCTGTCTCTGTAGTTCTTCCTGCCAGACCCATTCAGCACCCATGAAGTCTCTCTAAGGCTGTCCCAGCCAGCAAATGTGCTTCACTGAGAATTTTCCCTATTGTGTCTAATACCTAGCAGAAAGGAGAAGCTGTTCTTTTTAAAAGTAGAATTGAAGCACTGTCCAAACACAGCTCTTAGGCACTACCCAAACCATAAGCAAATCAATAGGACTTCTCATTTGTTCACATGATTACAATTAAGCATATCCCTTAATGCTTCCCTGGATGGGAGCCAAAAGACAGCAGCAAATTGAGTTGAGATCCCAGAAATTACATTCCTTTTACTGAAGCAAAATCTCCCTTTGTATTAGCAGATGACACACTCTCTAGAGCAGAGAGACACATAATCAAGCCACTTACAATGGGGGTCTTTTATTTCCATTTCTGCAAGTATGGTCCTTCGCCCTGCAATTAAATAAAGAAAAGCAAGCAAGAAATCCAAAAGAAGCATGGCTTGGCACCTTTGCTGCAAAAAATTCCTTACCGCTGAACATGGTAGCTGAGTTCTCAGGTTACATTACATCAAACAAAGGCTCTCTAAAGAAACAGCTCAGCTGCATACAGATCTTAACAATTAGAACAGAAAAGGAAAGACAATAGATTCTGAGCAGAAAATAGAATGAGAGACAATCTGAGTTCTGATAAAAAATCAAAATAAGAATTAAAAAGTAAGAATATGATACAGTCCTAAGAAACAGTAATTCTACTTTCTTCTGTGCTGCAGTATACAAGCTCCTTCCAGGAGCATATTAGTGAACTAAACCTTTCGTGAGTGCTTCAGCTGCCTCCTTGTTCTGTCCTCAAGGAGAAAACATGCACATTTTAATGTTCAGTTTGTAAATTTCAGAAATATGCTGCCCCGTATTTCCAGCAGAAAAAAAGGAATGACTAGGTGCTGGTGCCTGGTCATCCTATGAGATTCAGTGACAAAACTCTGCTTGGGTGCTGCAGGTCCCAGTCTCGTGTTTTGCCATGGTAATGCCAGCCCTTTCTGACCCAGGCTGCCTTCATGGAGCTGACACAGCAGGATGGCTGTTGACAGGAATTTCCACCACCCCAGCCTGAGCTAGGCTTATAAAATACCTTCCCAGCTGGGACTTTTCTGCTTTAAGCAGAAAACGGGCACATTGCTGGGCAGAACTAAGTGGTTCTGCATTTGTATTAGAGAAAATCAGATAAAGAAGGTGGCCTGGGGACAGATCTGAAAGTGATGCAGTATGTAATAGTCTTTGATGTCAAGGGCAATGTCAGCTTGGGTCAGTCAAGAGAAGTTCTATGAGAAAAAGCCATAACCTTCAGCCAAAAATTTTCCTATTATATAATCTAAGATTTTATTTTAATTATTTATTTTCCAGGATTGGAGTCTAGACAAAGAACACTGCATTCTACCTTTAAAAGTCTCAGAAATTGCTTCCAGTTTCTAACTCCCTCCACAGCTGAGAGGTTTTTCTTAGCGACATCTCTCCAAAATGCCTACAACTTTTATCTCATAAACAACTTGTTAATGCACTCATCCTCTCACTTAATTCACTGCTTTTCCTCCACAAGGAGATGATTTGCATTTGTCTTCTCAAAAGCATTTTTCAGATTTTGGTTTTCTTCCTTTAAACCAGCCTTCCAATTCTCTGTGATACTGACGTTCCCTTCCTAAAACAATTTTTCTCTTCAACTTGCAACCTTTATCATTTCACAGTTTCTCCCTTCTCATCAAGCTTTTCTCTGTTCCTTACATGTCCCTGGTTGCCTTATCAAAATATTGACAAAATGCTTTCCAAGAACCTGGCAGATGTTCAATGCATCCTGACACATTGCTCTCCTGGCAGACACCTACACAGTTGAAATCCCTTCTTCCTACCTTCTTCCTATTTGGGATGAATCTGAGAGATATTTTCTAAAGACCCCTATTCTCCTGACCTTTTTCTTTGGTATCTTATTATGAATCCTAATAAGGAGAAGTCACACCTGCTTACCTTCTCTCTTTATCTCTGCCTATACAACTGGCCCCAAGTGCATATGTGCATATATGTTGACAGAAAGTAATGTACAAAGCAATATTTTTTATCCATATTTCCCTGCCAAATATCTCAAGACCAGGTAAATCACTTTACATGATCATTCCACAAATATAGATTATCTTAACACATCTGTTATTCTGATATTGCAGGACTTTATGTTTGAACTCCTTGAATTTTGAATGTTTTTGTGCTCCTAATTTCATTTTTTAGAGATTGTGAAATAATATGAAGGGAGACATTGCTCAAGAAAAAAATCTATTTTGAGCTTTTTTCACATGCCATTGGATAGAAATTATTTGTATTCTAGAGTTTTATTTTATATTTTACTTTCATATTAAGTGAAAAATACTTTTCTGTGCATTGTGGAGAAAAGCAGAGAATACATTCATGTGGTTACACACATATCTAAGAGTGTGGGCTGTGCATTTTGCTTGTGTGCAGTAACACTTGAATGCCTCTATACTTCTCTGGGGCTAGCAAGTAAATCCATGTATTTCAGTGTGTTACATGTGGAATAGCTGACAGCAGTGTCTGACCAGGGGCATTCAAGAACTAGAGACTCTCACTCATTGCTTTTCCTTCTCTCTCCCACAGATGCCAAATGATGGGCCAGACCCTCAGCTGGACTCAGCATATGAGCCTCAGGTTCAGCATTTTAAAGGATGACAGAAACACTTTAAGTCAGATGAGCCCTCTAAACAAAACCCTGTCTTTTCCTTTTTTCTTTTCTTTTTTTTTTTTTTGCATACAGCAGCCCATGTCACACATACAAGTACTTTATATGATGGAGTCCTCTGTGCCCCAAATATGAATAGACTCATCTTTGAAAAAAATCAATAAAAATGTTTTTATCCCCATGTCCCACTTCTGTAAATAATTTACATGCCACTTACTAGATTTTGCAGGATCATAACACTAAAGTCTTTAAAGAAGGGTGCATTTTGGACCCAAACCTGAAAGAATCAAAAAAAGACTGAAATTTGAGCTCACAACTACAGTTACAGTTCTGTAACTGATTGCTAATCATAGCAATCAGTTACAGAACTGGAGATTAATACAAAATCATTAAAAAAGGAGTTACAATGGAAAGTTTTCTTCTGACCAGAGTACTAAGAGCACAGTCCTCTTGTCAGTTACCCTAAAGAATGAGGAAAGCTCTTCTATTTAGCAAATGGAAGAGCATGTCTGAAGAGCCGCTGGCACATCAGACCAGAGAATATGCCCAGACAGGATTTGGGAGAGGAGCCTGTTTTTCTTGTCCTAGAGTCAGAGTGGTTCCTGGACCATTCCACCTCTCATGGCAACCATGGTGACCACCAACCAGTGCAGCCTGGCCTGAGTGAAATAACCTCTTGGTAAGCAAAGCAGACCCAGAGGTAAGCAGAGGCCAGCCTGTCGAGTCTGTAACCACAGAGAGCTCCGAGTCTGCATCCCCAGGCAGAGCCCTGAGGGGCTGCCACAGTGCGATGCTGTTTGCTTGGCCACAGCCTCAAACCCAACCCACTTGCTCTCTTAGATCCTTGCCCAGGAAACAAAAAGGAAACAAAACCAAAGTTATATGGAGTATCTTCTGCCTGCATAGGTCTTTGTCCCAGTATCCCTCTCTGGTATTTCTCTTTCCCTCTGCTGTGCTGGATGATCCCTTTTCTCTACATCGCTCCAGTTATTGCAGGGCTGAGATGTGCCCAGGTTCACCCCTCATATGAGTGCTCCGGGTGGGAACTCCTGGTGTCATCTGGTGCAAACTGGAAATGTTAACATTCAAATGTATTCAGATGCTTCAAATACATTTAGAATTAATTATTTAGGTTAAGTAAGTTGAAGGAAAATTATTTAGATATGTCTGGTTTGAATTGGTAGTGGAGAAACTCAGGCCTTTTAGGCACAGCTGGTATCCCTCTACAGTGGATCATCAGAAGGGCTGGAGAAAATGTGTTTCTTTCTGTGTGTAGGCTGATGACGTTAAAGTAAAAATTAACAAGGGCGACTACATGGTTAGAAGCACTGTTCAGGTTTTGGTGGAGCTATGTGTTTTTAAACTGCCTAGCTCAAAAGGATCATTTTTCCATCTGGAGCTCTAAAAACCTAAAAATACAATACAAATGCTTTTGTGGTTAGTCTATCAACGTTGTAACAGTAAAGGAGTTTCACATATATAATATATGCAAAAGTACTTGAATTTTCCTGTTCCGTTCCTTCTTGTCCTGCCCAAATAAACCTGATGACTGTATTTTAACCTTAAAAGATACACATACAATATAACATCTTTCATAAAAAATCATTTAAATTCCAAACCAACACAGAATTGAATAGTTCCAGCCACAGAGCCAAGCATGTGTTCCATTGATAGGTCAGATTTCTAATGAAGAACAGTTGTTTCTATTATCTTATCATAAAATGCCAGTTTCTGTTGGTAATAAATAAATATCCCCTGAAAAGCTTCCAAATTGCACTTGGATAGCAGTTATTTCACAAATGCACCCAACTCATACTTTAGCAAATTTACAAAGACACATTCATGTTTTCACTTGACAGCAAATAATATTTACATACCCATGTCAAGATAACTTTCTACAAACATCCTTGTTTACTAGTCAAACCTGCAGGTAAAAACTTTGTTCAAGTGGTTGGTCTGGCAACATAATTTGGCACTCTATTAACTTCTGTTTCTGCTTTTGCACAAACAAGATTTGCCACAGATCACTGGTTCAAACAGGGAGCCTAAACGAAGTATCTCAAATTAAGTTTGAATTGATTTACATCGTGAACCAATGAACCAGCAAATTTTCTTGTGTGCGTTTCCATGTGCAGAACTAAAATACTTACAGGAGATACTGTCATCCTGGCAATTAGGGTCATTGGATGGGGAAGACCAATTTCCTCATTTGTTTTTCCTCCTCATTTTGTAGGAGGAAGAAGCACCTGATATCTCTCCCTCTTTACTTTCTGCTAAGCTCATCCAGGTTAAAAACATTCAATCTTACAAAATCTCCAAATAAAATAACTACATGAGGAATACAAAATCTATACCGAGGAAAGGTCATAAATTTATAAGCATCTAGTTTCAATATAATAAATGCCATGGTGGTTTTAGGGAAAGGCATGTTTCTGCTTACTCTTTTTAATGGAGTAATTAGTCTGTTTTCAGTTCTGTCACTGAAAGGAGTAAATTAAGGAGACAAAAATACGGTACAACATAGACAACTATATAAACTCAAAATGTTGATGTTATGCTTTGAAGCCTTCTGCGTTATTTTGAGAGTATCTGTACATGCCACAGTCCAAATATCCCACTAGCATTTCATAGAAATGTTTGTACTCTTTGCTAATAAAAGTAGAAGCAGACGGTTGTTGAGGGTTTGTGCTGAGGAGAGCAT
Organism: Acanthiza pusilla; assembly: GCA_036630365.1. Lineage (NCBI taxonomy): Eukaryota > Metazoa > Chordata > Aves > Passeriformes > Acanthizidae > Acanthiza > Acanthiza pusilla. Next base: position 55,109,316 of record JAXCHO010000164.1, read on the forward strand.
GTACATATATGTAGGCACGTGTGTGTTTGCATGTGTGTTTCTCTCTTCCGTGGTGATTATGAGCCGTGTAGGAATAGAGTGCTTAATTGAAAAGATAACAAATGATGAAGCAGCTGTTAAGTATGGCACAAAAATTGCTCCGAGCAGTTAAGGCTGATCATCACGATGGAAATAGCTTTTTGACAAGCTTAGCATTCCTGTGACAATAATTAAGAATCAGGTTTCCACCAAAAGGCTTTATAGCCAGAAGGGGTTGTAAATCAATGGGCAACATTTTTATCTTGGAATGAAAATTAATTATTCAGTGTAGAACATGCTTTCTCACACTTAACTGCCTGTAATGCCTCCTTTATTCTCCCTCTTAATTCAATTAATATACCATTGTTAAAGGGGTGTTTGTCAGTAGTGATTCACTTTTGTTAAAAATTACCATAAGGAAATATGACAAAATTGAATGGTTCTTAAATTAAGACATAGTTCAGATTTTTTTGGCAGAGGGTTGTTAGCTGTTAAGTACTCTTTGACAAGGGTGTGGATATGAGCATTTTGTATTGCACCCTTTGAGCTTGCATAAGCACATAAAGGGATTGAATAATACATGAAAAAGAAGTGTAGGATTTTCCGAAGTGCTCTAACATGGCCCTAACTTCTTTCTCCCTTTTAAGCTAGTCAGAAAACATATTGAATTTAATTGGAGCAGTTTCAGAACACCAAAGACTTTTGAAAATCTTATTCTTATTGAGGAGAAATAAAAAGTGTTCTTGCCTTTTTGACTATTATATGGAAATGAAGGCATCTATCAAAGCTGTCATGACATTTACAGGAAAATGATGAGACTTCAGGGAATTATTTGGACTGTTTTGACAGGCTCTACAATCTGAAAATGGGCCTGGAAATGTCCTCTTGGCAAGAAACATTAGGCAACATAAGCCTCCACAAGGGCAGCTTTTGTCTAACTATTGCCATTGGTGTTTTCGTCTTCAACAGTAATAGAGCTGATAGAAAAAAAAAAAGTACTGGAATTAGTGTTTAATTTCACTCAGCACTCCAATATTTTTCCATTATTCCCCATTTCTCTGTGACCCTGACAAGTACATCCTGATTTTCTGCTAAATCTTTATTTAAGCTAATACTTTGTAAAACATCAGAAGTGTCAGACTAAAAGTTCTTTGTTTAAAAGAGTCCCATAATGTTGTATCACTCAGAGTAAGTTCATTATGGTATTCACACTCTGAAGCAAATATGATCTCCTGGCAAATTAGGAGAATTTCTTAGAGGGCAAAAGGCGCAATTCTTTCAATTCTTTTTTGTTATCTCATGGGTGGTTCTGCTGCAGCCAAGCACTGCTGAAAGAATCACTGGTGAGTCACAAAAGAATGCCCTCTCTGCATATTAGAGAATTAATTGCCTTATAAAACCTCTAAACATTATATCAGCTCGGGCTAATGCTGACTCTACTCACAACACGTGAAATTATGCAGGACAAGCAGAGCCCTGGATTCTTGTTCTTGCCCCAAAAATACTCCTGCCTTGCTGCCTCCTAGAATGTCACTCTCATGAGAGATTTTTCACTGGCCTAGCAAAGGAGGGAGAGGTCTACATCCCTTCCCATTTCTGGAAGTTCACCAGCCTGGCACCAGCATCAGCCTCTGACTTACTCCTCTTTACAATCAGGAGTCTGCAACAGATTCACATTTTTAAAAGTCAAGACAGTACGTGGTATTCCATGGCAAACTGATGTTGTGGAAGAAGAGTAAAGCTACCATGCCATGCTCTTAAAATGTTCCAGGTGAAATAAACTCAAAAATTGTTTGGTTTTCCATATTTGAACTAGGAAGTAGATTTAACCACCTAAGGAAACATAGGTGAGTTTCCCAGAGTGAAAAAGGGTGAGAAACACACCCCTTAAATCTGACTTACCTTACTTGCACACCAATATATGTGTCTTGAACATGCAGAGATATCACTTGTACTTCAAGATATCACAAGTAAGCAAAGACAAACATATCTACCATTCCCATTTCATACATGAACACCTTATGGAGCAGGTGTCACAATGATGTTGGAAGGGCATTCTGTGCTAGATTTCTTTTTTTTTTTTTTTTTTTAACGTATGGTACAATGGAAATAATAATGCCAGCTATCACTTCGAGAATGGGTCTTTCTATATAGCCTAAATTTTGAATTTAAAAATCCTTTTGTCCTTTCCTATCCTGTTTTCCACCTCACTGACCACCAACATTTCTCCTACATTGACTATTCTAAACAATTAGCTGAGAAGCATTCCTTGCAAATACCTCAGCAGCCCAACACCTTTACTTAATTAGGCTATTGCTTCCTCTTCAATCAGCTTGACTAGTTTCTGTAGGACTACCCAAAAGGAAGATGCCTTCTGAGAAAACTGAGACTGCCAGGAGCTGGCCCTGGGATAATCCCCCTTTGTTCATCAGCTGCTTCACCCAGTTGAGGAGACAGAGGTCGGGAAGGAAGCAAAGGAGAGCGTGTGTGTGGATCAATATACCTTGTAAAACGCAGAAATGTCAGGATTTGATTTTAGGTTGATAAAAATCGTCAACTTCTTTGCCACTTTGTGAGCTTATTAATACAGCAGATTAATGGCTTCTGCATTGACTCATTGTTTTATTCTCAGTGTCAGGCCAGAAAATGAAAGAGAAATAAACCACCCAGAAAAGATCAGATAATTTCTGGTAGAGAAAAAGCCACAAACAAACATGTGAAATTCAAAGAAAATGCATCTATTGTTAGCCCAGGCTATTAGTGCCTGCTGCCGTTCGGTCCAGTTGGAGGGAGCAGAAGACTTGCATGAATCACATATTAGGACAATATGTTTAATACAGAGCCAGAGCAGAATGTTTCTGGCATATTTTAATGGATACAATAACGTTGCATCACAAATCTGTCCTTGAGTTTTTCTTTCAAGGGAACTGCCCTGGAGTTAGTTGCAAAAAAATCAGTGGTCTGGAAATTATGTAATTTAAACATGTTTACCTCAGTGTATGCCAGTATTTGCAGCTGTCAAAGTGAGCAGAGCCTTGTCCTACTGAGGCTAATTCTCCCAAATTAAAAACTGCTTCTGTTCCATGCCCCCCCACACGTGTTTAGCCTTCGCTGACCAAACGTGGGAATTTAGAACATTTTATAAATACTTCCAAAAAAAGAGAGGCAAATATGTTCAGTGGAAGAGTTATTTACCAAAAATAAGTGTTTTCATTTGACATTATTTTCAGGATTGTAATCCAATTTTGAACAGGGAAAAGTGGAAGTATTTCATTGTGTTTCACAATTGCAACATATAAGAGATAATAAGTTACTCAAAATAGATATTTCAAAATAATTTAAATTAAACTTATGGGCTGTAAAACTTAAATGGAACATTTAAGTGTCTTTAGTCTCTCAATGTTTAACAGGGCCTCACTGCTATTGAAACATTTTGGTTTAAAAGCTGAAAATTTTAAAAGAAAATCGCACCAGAAATTCCAGATTTTCAACTGTTTTCAGTGAATCAGAAGATAAGTTGGTCGAATTAAAATATAAATTCCTGTACTTCACACTGTTTCTGTAAAAATGTCAAAAATAAGACTAATCTTGATCCAAATTGTACAGGAAGTCAAAGCATTCCTGTCTGAGTTTTGTTCATTATTGATCTCAAAGAATTTTTTTCCTATGCTGCATTCATGCAATATATGAAACTAGGGACACCATAAACTAATGACAGAAACTGATTGTGATATTTATATAAAACCACCGTATGTCACATGTTCCTGTTCACAATTTACAATGAAAATTCACAAGCAGAGATGAACCACCACTAGTGTTTAGTGCATCACCAAGCACAAAGATGCTAATGCACAAAAAATTATAGACTACTGTGTGCACAAGCACTGAATACAGCCAAATAATATATTGGTGGTGTGAAGTAGGACAGTGGAAAGTTTACCTGGACGGTGCTTGGAGTTACATTTTGTATTGCACTGACTCAACTCCTTGCTGATTTTATTTCTTCAAGGTCCTATAGAAAGGGTCTCATGATCTGGGCCTCTAAAATGAGGGAAAAATCCAGATGCCTAAGACTAGATAACAAACTGATATGCTTGCAGTATAAATTTATGAAGGGACCGTGCTGATCTGTAAAAAATGAAAAGGAAGGGATTCAAAAAAGATTTTTCACTCCTGCTGATGACACAGAAATCCATAAGCGTGGCTTTTCCATGTGACAAAGTGATATGCAATATTCACTGTGGTTTCACACAGTTGGGTCAATAAACTTCCATTAAGTATGGACAAGCTGTCAAAGTGACCCGCTGCCCTCATTTCTGCAGTATGACTTGGCCTTAGCTGTCCATATTAATATGAATTTTAACCCTTTGGTTTGGCATTTTAATTCTTCATCCATTAGTCTCACATTTCTGTATTATCAGTTAGTACTATTGATTTTAAAGAATACATACAGCCAATTTGCGCACATGTATTTGCAAAGGTCAGCAGAGGACACAAATGTGATTTCTGCAAGAGGTCCAGACATTGCTTCCTGATGATTTTTATTATCTCTCCTTCTGGCCAAGATTATTTTTTGCAAGTGGAAGTAGTACTTATCATAACTGAAGGATCACTAGATGTCCTTGCAGTCTGAATTGTAAAGGGTTCATTTGCTGGTTTTTTTATGAGATGTGTCTAAATAGAGGCACTGCAAGTCCAGAAATATCTTTCCCCAGGCTGAGCTTCTCCTGAGGTGATTGCCAGACATCTCAGCTGCCTGTGCTTTATTGGAACAGTGTTAATTGTCACCCAGAAATAAGTGGAACCAAATCAACAGTCTGAGTCTCAGACCTCACAGACCTGCACATACTTTATGTTTAAAGCATATCGATAAAACAACAAAAATTGAAGCTTTTGCCTGACAAAGGAAAACCCTGCTCACCCTTTTTTCTTTTTCTTTTTTTTTTCAGTCAGAAGGAAAACCAGGCAGTAGAAGCAGATTTTACATTTGACTGAAATACCAAAGTCTGTAGTTGCACTGTTCCCAGGAGAGAGGTTTCAAAGTCAGATTCTCTGGATGTTAAGAAACTTTCAGCCCCCTTTTCCTTGGTTTTTTTACCCTTTTCGTAGAAAATGCTGTTGTTTATTGCTCCCGGTATACAACCTTTCTGTCTAAGATCTTACTAATGGGGAGAGAATAAATTTTCCCCAGTATTTAGTATTTCAGCTTCTAGAGACCTCTGCCACTCAGAGGGAGTATACGGAGTTACATTTTTTGTAGTGTTACCTGGGACAGATTTGCTACTTGGAGACTCCAGAGAAATCTCCATAAAGAGTGCCTAATGCTGGTTTCTTCTTCCTAATTTTTTCCATGCTCATTTTCTTCTTGTTTTAGAGTTTCTGCTGTACCGCCCCAGGATACACAGTTCCTCAGTCGCTAGCAGTGGCACTTGTTGTTTACAGATGGGAGGGACTTACCTAGGGATAGCCACCCAAGGACAAGTGGCTATTCACAATTCCTTGTCCTCTAATCTCCCTGAGCACCTTCTATCCATGGTCCAGTTTCATCTGTAGGCTGATGGAAAAATGTTTCCTTAAATTTCCTGCAGTTCCATCTCTATTCCCTTTAAAAGCAGCAGGAAGCTGTCATTGAGTGCAAGATCAGTCTTCTCTGAATCTCTTGATATTCCAGACACTGCCATATTCAGAGTGTTCTGCTCCTTATGATACTGCCAAAGTCAGTAGTGGCACTTAGTGGCACAATGCCACAATATCATGAATTTCTGAAGTGCCCCAGGAACAAAACAGAGACTCTCAAGTGTGCCTTTTCTCCATTCATACATAATCCACTCCAGACTTCTGAAGCAAGCCAGACAGAGCTATTTTCCTGCTCTGTCTGCCTGGAGAACTAACAGTTTGTTTTAAGGAAAAAAAAGTAAAAAATTTAATTTCAAAACAACAAATTTTCACATTTCAAAACATAAGAGTAGCACAGAACCATTCCAAATAATGCTGAATTTAATTTCGGATCTGGAATCTCCAATGTTTCTGTGTCTTTGTTGGAGCTTCTACCACAAACATATCCTTGGCTATGTTGTGATCTTTACAGTATTTATCTTTCAACCACCACTTCTTGCAGTAAAACAGCAACTATGTCTTCTCTACATAGGGAACAGAATTTTTACTTAAATGGAAAATGATTTTGCATTGTACTTCAGAAAGTATGACAGCCAAATTATTCATTGCAGGATGAGCGAGAACCTCAGTGGAGCTAAATCAATTTATGCACAATAGCAGCTCATGCCAAAACTTCAAAGTGAAAAGAAGCCCAACCTGCTTTTCCTTGAGCAGCCCTTTCGTGTGCTTTTGCAACACAAAGGTTGGATAGGAAGAAATAGAATAAATACACAGCATCATTCTGGGGCCAGTCTTAAAAACAATTTTTCATGTGCCTAGATCTCCACACGTGAGTTTCACACCCTCTGAGGTCTCTTGAGCTGCTGGTATGCATAAGTTAAGCTCATACAGATGTATTTGCAAGAAGGAGCAGTTTCTCAAGAACAAATCATCTTTTCTGCATCAGTAGGAAAGCGACTGATAGCTCTCCAGTGTGCTTTAGATTTCATACTTCTATTGTAACGAGAGCTCCATAACACTCCCCATTACAACACAACAACAACACAATCATTTAGTTCGGCAATCTGAGAGGGACAACGGCTATTTCAGCCTTCCCAAGGGGGGTTCAAATGACTTATTGATCAATTGATTAATAAATGTCAGCAGTCAGAAGAGAGAGCAGCTCTGCTGAAAAAATAGCTGTCAGAATAGCCTGTAAGTGCACAAGCTATTAGGAATGAAAAAATTAATCTGACAGAAAAATAGGGCAGTGATTGTTTTACATTAAATGTGAGAGAATACACGAGATGTGTTTCCAAAACTTGTCAGATACAATAATGAGAAATAGAAACTTCATTTTGGAATAAAGATGGTCATGCTCATATTTTGATAGACGACATATGAAAGTTTGGAATTGATTAACTTCTCATAAAATAGCTGCTTTGAGTTATTTCTACCAAAAGTTAGCAAGTGATGTTCTAATCATGTTTAAGAATCATTTTGTTCCTAATGAATAAGGCTGAATGCTTTTTCTAATTAACTTTTAAATTGTTATTTTTGGCACAGGTAAGGGTAAATCTAGTCTGTGTGATTTGCCATGTTTTACTGTTGGTGCTTTCTCCTAAAGTTTCATTGAAATGAAGTTGTAATGTGGAACATGCATTCCTGAAATACTTGCTGCTATTTACTATTAGTTTTCATTTCCAGATAAGGGGCATCATTACGATATTTAAGATTCATTTGACAGGAGGCATTCACATGTTCTGGAAGGGTTGTCTATATCATTATTGTGGTAAGGGTATAACTGAGGGACTGGGAGGCAGATGGTTATCTATATGAAAAATCCTTACTCACCTGAGCTGCTTAACTATAGACAAGTGAGATTTAAAATTGAGTGAATCTGTACATTCCCTTTATTTTCGGCAGAATGTTTGTCTGTATAATGATTGCTCACCTGAATCACCTGAGATTTTTCCTATGGATACCTTAAAGATTAATCTTCCATTAATCTCATGCATTGGGATTTCATTGGGAAGCCCCAGACATGAGGATGCTCTTCATTCCTTTTCTACACAGGAATCCACATTTTCAGTAGCTCTGATGGACATACACAGTCTGATGGGAGGAATTACTGACTTGTTATGGGGACCATACCTGATTAAATGATTAATTCAGAGACACAAAGGAGAGCTGTCAATGAGGATTTGGACCAATCCTCCCCAGCTGCCAGTCATCTCATGTGACAAAATTGTCCCCGTGTTGTCACATCAGCTGTGTGGGTAAAGTATCTATTCCACCTATAGAAAAGATGCAACTGTTAATACATTTGAACTAGAAGCACAGCAAAAACAAGACCTCTGATAATTTCACACAAGTGACTTGCAAGTTACAATTAACTAAAATTCTAATTGCAGTCAAGATAAGTAAATTTTTTTATTATGCAGATTGAATGAAGTATAATGAGCTGCGTTTGTATTTATTTATCTAACTAAATAAGTTCATTCTTTATCTGGCTTCACTAGTTAAGAGCACATATACACAGAAAATGATAAGGGAATTTGGGGACAACCATTGTTTAAATACTTTGGTATCTCTGAAATCTAGGCAGAATGTCCCACATGCTGACTAAGCAACCTGATGCTTTGTTGGATTTATTCACATAATATGAACAGTTTTCCTCTATTTTGTACAGTAGTTAATGGATTTTTAATAGAATTATAATAATTTTAATAATAATTTAACAATAATTTAATAATTATTTAATAATTATTTAACAATAATACATAACATAAAAGCTGTGACTATATTACAACTATTTTTAAAATTATTATTGTTTAAAGAAGTACAAAGATAAAATAAATTTATCAGTTTTGTATTTTCTGTTGGGCAAGAGTTTATGCCAAGCATTTTGTTTACTGCCCAGCATAATAATGGGCTTCTCAAATAGCTCCAAAACTTGATTTTTGTATTACTGTTATTAGTAATGAGGTCACTTAAGAATCTGGGCATGTTTGTCTGTGAGAGGCTGTGCCCAAAAATCTATTCCTGATCTAAAGGGCAAAAAGCAAACACTGAAATTAAAACATGCTTAATGCCATTCTCTTTAAAATATTTGTAAAACAATACCATATTATCTGAGGCAACAACTTTTTGAGATTAAAAACCCATATTCTAGATCCTCCAGAGAGGTAGATAAGTACAGCACCAGGGAATCAATTGCTCACACAAATGAGTATCCACATCTAAGCAGATGGTAGAGCAGTATTTCTGGGATTTCTAAAGCCAAACTGCTTATTTTAACAACAGAGCCAATCAAACAGTTCAGCTTTTTACAAGTGTCAAAGCATCATCTCAAGTATCTCCTGAGACATTTACTAAAGAGTTTCCACGCAAAATCTGAACATTAAAGATTATACATTTAGAAGTAAAGGTTTGCTCCACTTGCACTGCTTTTTCATCCTTTGGACTTCTAACCTGCGCCATATGCTCCAGTATCCATAGCCAGGATTGTCCAGGAGATGTGCTATCATTGCTGCTTCATGGATCAATTTTAGAATAGGAAGATCATGAATAATAAAGCATTAAGAACTGCATGTTTTCAAATGAAGATTGTATTATTTGTACACTTCAGGGAAAGAATGGTCTCTGTATTTCATTATTCCCTGTTCGCTTTCAGAGTTTAGTCAAAGGGAAATCGAGAGCAATTTTCTCACGTGCTCTGCTTGCTTATGAGATCTCACATGAACTTTGAAGTTTGTACAATACCATGTTTTGCCAACATTTTTACAAATTCCTGGCCACAGTCATAACCAATGAATACATTGATCTGAAGAAAAAAAAATCTGAGCAAGCCAAAATACTCTTTTTTTATTTTTATTGTTTCTTTTAAAAGTAAATCCTGGATATGTTTTATTATTTAAATATAGCTATTTCTAAAGAAAATCGATCTATCATCCAGTGAACTCTCAGTCCTTTGTAAAGTCTTCTCAGGAACATAAAATGGTTTCAAAACTTTCCAAATCTGAAACAAATCTGTATGCATTCCTGCAGTCAGTGTTTCTCTTTATGTGAACACTGTTCAAGGATTTTTGGTATTTTTTTATAAAGAATATCTCTAAAAATATCATCAGTTGTATCCATAGCCGTAGATAAGTGCATTAAAGGAAGGATTTGGCAATACCATATATGATTAATGTCACATATTCTAAGACTTTGTTTTAATTTCCTTACGGCTTGAACAGGTTTAAGTGCCTAAAGCAAATATTTCCCATGTCAGTTTTCATAAGAAACCTGAAAATTCTGAGAAAAAAAAAGTAACCAAAGCAGTTCAGAGGTCTGTAAGTAGACTAAGGGAAAATAGATATCAGCAAAATTAGCATTTGTCCTTTCTCAAAATATTTCAATGACCTCTTCTTTGAAGAAGTCTAACACCTGTTTTGGAGCATTATTATTACAATTGGAGGCTAAATGTACATGTGATAAAGTTATCTTTTTCCAAATATCAGAATTTGACCATGTTGTCAAACAGCAAGATTTAAAATAATTAAAATTAAAGTAAATATTAGGCTAAAACAATACTCTAATGGGAGTGGCTCATATACTCTTAGTGTAAAGGGAATACTAAACGAAAACATCCTGCACCATGAAGTTTCATCCCTGCTGCTAAAGGAAATTGCATAGTGCAGATAATAGATGCAAGAAGTTCTACACTGAAATGAATCAGTCTTGGCTGCGGCTCTTCTCCTGGAGAGCAACCCTCCAACACACCCCACCAGGCCTTAGAAACCTTCTCCTATTTCCAGCTAGAACTCACAGTCATTTTATACCCATTTCTTCTAGTGCCAAGGCTGTTCTTCAGCTGTTCCTCTGCCCCTCTTTGGCTGTCTTTGCTCAGAACAAGCACACCCTCTGTTGATCTGTGTTCCACCATGAGAAATAAGCCATGGGTCTCTCCCATGATCACCTTGGTCTCTCAGTGAATGAAGCGGGTCCACGCCTGTGCTGCCTCAGCCTCCTGGACCAGCCCCACCTGCCCTGGGAGGACCTTGGGGATTTGTGCTTCTGGGTCCGCCCCTGGATCCCGGGGAAGGCGTGCCCAGGGCTCAGGATCCGCCCACCTTTCCTGAACCTTCTTTTCCGTTAGTCATATCATTGGTTAGTTTGAATTGTACCCCTCCCTCCTTGGTTATAATTGGTTCTTGTACCCTTATCCCTCCCCTCGGCTCTTCCCAGATTGGTTAACCCTTTCCCCTTAAGTGTCTGCACGGAGACATTTTCCCTGAGATTCTCCTCCTCTCTCCATCCCAAACACCTCTACCGTTACCCTAAATAAAGGAGAGCGTGGGGGAGACTCCCTCCCCCACACCGTTTGTCTCGTCGCTCCTCCTTTTCCATCGGCACCTGCAGCGGCCTGGGCGAGGGCTACCAGGAAGGCCAGGCGGCTTCATATATTATCGACTACAACAAGTGAACATGATGCAAAGGAAAACAAGGAAGAGGTAACTGCACAGTAAGACAGATGAAGTATTCAAACAACTTTGCAATGATATTGTAAAGTGATCATGTTTCTGCTAGAAACATCCCTGAGATCAAATTTGTCTTTTCCTTAACCCATCTTGTTGCTTGTTCATAGGTGACTCTCTAATCAGCTAATGGAGAAAAATATTCCTCCATGTCTGCCATTTTCAGCTGGTAAGTGCCTGTCTGATAGAGAAATCAACTTTGTAAACCCTTAAGACTACATAATTTGTACTGTTATATTTAATCTTATTTTTGTTTCCACAGTTCTTATTCCCTTCATTCTGTTCTCCTTTGGTTTTGGTAAGAACTCCCAAACTATGATTACAAGCAATTTTCATTTAGTTGATTAAACTACTTTAATTAAATAAATTAAACTAAATGACTGTTCAAAGACCATTATTTAAGGAAAACTATGGCCTAAATAGGGCTACTGTAAACAGCTGTTTTAACAAGTTTGGGGGTTTTTCTCTCTTTGGTTTTTTCTTTAGGGTCAGTTTGCCTCCAATTTGCATGGTTTTGTGCAAATAAGTATTGTATTATTTTAAGTAGATAGATCTAATCTCGCCTAAAAATGAAGTTGCCAGTTAATTTACACAACTAATCTTGCAAACTCATGTTGCATCTCAATCACCTGCCAATTGGCTTCCCATTTGTTCTGCAATTCTTCAAAACACCTTCCAAAATCACACAAAAATTGCCTTTTTAAAACTTTTTTGTGCATTCCCATTATCCCATTAAGTAGATTCATTTAGTGTCCCTGTTACTGGATCTGTTGTTTAATATTCCAATCCCCTCTATATTCTGAAATGGAAATCATTTCCTGACATATATTTACTGATGTATATTTATTGTGATTGTTTTAATAGGTGAAATAAAATAGTTTCCACATCTATTCCTCCATTCTAGTTATCCATCAACTTCTCTCTCCTGCCCAACATTATCTTTGTTAAATTCTGAGAAAAAAAATCCATTTAATTTTCAGAACAACTTTGACAGAAACACTCCTGATATCCATATGAAAATTTGGACGAAAATCAGTTCAATTCTGAAAGAAGTTAATCTGATTTATTATTGTACATTAAAGCCATGTAAAAATATTTCATTTTTCAATGCTTTTCTAGTGAAACTAGAGAATTCTAACTGAGAAATATATTTGGGAGTTTTATTTGAGTCTAAAAGTATGAAATAGTGCTTAAGAAACAACACAGGAAGTTGAAAAGAAAGAGAACTAGAATCAGATTGATCTGGATGTCATCATTTTTGATTTTGGCATTACGTTTATTAACCACATCCAAAACCATCAAGATTTGAAAGCATTATTCAACACAGATCGGTGGAGCATGTGTTCCCTAGTAGGTGTAACTTCCATCACTTTCAGCCAAGAACCTCTTGATCTTTCCTTGCCCCATCAGCACTTCTGGCCTTCAATGCAAATGCTTCAGCTGCAGTCCTGTTGGCTCCCCACATAATTGTGAACTGACTGTTCCTTTTACATTGCAAATGGTACAGGTGAAGGTTCTTGTACCATCCTTGACTCTGCCCTACAGGCTCACTGCTGGCTTCACCAGGGACTCTTAAATTGCCCTTTATTTTGAGGTACCCAGTCATTCTATGACAAGATACTAATTTAAGCAGAGCTGAGAAGTACAGGTGCCTACAGAAAGAGAAAAAATTCCTGTCCTCTACTCTGAATCACAGCTAAGGTACTCGGAGCTGGATCTGCAGGGTAACCCAGCAGTCCAAATGGATATAGGAAACGCTGATGAGAAACTTGAGCCTCTCTCACACACCTCAGTATCTACCTGTAGCCAGGGCTGAAAGCCATAGCTGTCATACTAATTAAAAATATATACTCATGTACCAATACACTGGCACTGAGAGTATTTACACAAGAAGTAGATGTGGAATGGATCATTTTAACAACTTACCAACGAACATGTGCATTCTGGATCCCAGATGCCCATCCCAGGGCATGCCTAAATTTACTAGCATTTACTAAATACAGCCAAGGCATAGGACCACTAACTTACAGTTAGAAAAAACTACTCATGTTTTCATAAAACACATGCCCTGTAGCTCAGAAATGCAGGAGGGACTGATTGTCGCCACAGGGTGCAGCTAAGCTGAGGCACTGCTGTGTCGCATGGCAGCGTTCTCAGGAATATGAGTTATCCAGCAATGACATGTCAGCAGTACCCACTGGTCATGCTGGGCCCCTGTGAGCACCAGGGGGAAGAAATTTCTACCTCTCCAGTCCTCATGGAAAAAAATTTCCACAAAGGTGTGAAGACTTGGAGGGCAAAAGAAAACCCTCAGCCTCCCAAGCTGATTTAGTCTGGGTCACTTTATATATTCTGGCACAGAGGTTGTTGCAAACTGTTAGCAGGCCCCATGCAGTCCAGCCGCAACCTCTTTTCCCTGATGTCATTAATCAGAAAAATTGTCAGTTATTACTTGTGTCAGCAATAACAACATAAGACAACGAGTCTTCAATAATACATAGCAATCATTCTTAATTTAAATTAGGCCATCTACAAAATAATACTGGTAAGTCCTGTATACAGCTGAACTGTCAAAGGAAGAGACCATAGTAATTCATTACAAATCTGCTAGGAATCCCTGGATAAATAACCAGCATGAACATTCACTAAACTATCCAAAAAGCATGGTTGGCTGTAACCCATCCTTTTGTTTGAGGGGAGAGTTGCTAGTACTCTAGAACAACCTTCACACCTCGGGAAAGCTGTAAAATTTCTCATATTTCTGCCATATATATATATAAAAGCAGAATTTGGCTTACTAAGACTGCTTTAAAGTCTCAGCCTGTAAGAACAGACACATTTAAATCACCAGAGAGTTAAGCTGAGAGCTAAAAGCACATTGGTTTTATATTTGTGCTTGAAGAACACGAGTACCTTCAGTGTGCAATGTGAGGCACAAGTGACCAAAGAGACCACTGAGACCATCATGAAAGGTCATGGGAAGAAATGGTCCCAGCATATCAGTCTCCTAATCAATGGCAGTTTTATTCCTGTATGCACCACTGAAAAAAAGGTGTTTTAAGGAAGTTGATATGGAGGACAGTGACTGGGCAATATTTACTGAGGGACCCTTGAATCCCAAAGAAGTTTAGTTCCAAGGGTATTTGCCATGAGACTTGACAGACACTTTCAGGAAATCAGAAACATATACCACAGAAGAAAGGAAACTGGGAGTGGGGAAAGACTTTGGGGATGAGGACGTGTCTTACAAATTGTCAGCTCAGACTAAAGGATTTGGAGGATATAACATGGGAATCCGAAAGAACTGTGTGTCCATTAAAAAAGTATACAAAGATGTAAGCTACAGCAAGACATTTTGAAACATGGAGTACCTCTTCTGAGAAGAGGTGTAAATGGGTTCTTCCTAGATTACTTCCCCCTTAGTCAGTACCCTCCAGAGGATTCATTTGGTAAACACATTCTTTTAAGCATTAGTTTCTGATTAAAATCTCACACAGATTTTGCAGAAGAAAAGGAGTCATTTCTAATTCTGAAAGTATTTGAATTATCTGAAGTTTTTTGTAAAGGTGCAATAACAACAGTCTGCAGGCAGCACATCATCATTTGTGACTAATCAGCAAATTCAGATGGCACATAAATTGACAAGAAATGTCATCAATGTAAATTAACTTTTTCAGGCTATAAGAAAAGAGCACCAGCTTCATGTTACAACTGAAAGAATGGCTCCATTTTGGAAAGTCATTCACTATCATGCTATAGACAATGACCCCTGTCAAAAGATTTAACAAAGTTCACAGGTCAATGCAGTGGGAGGATCTCTGCTGTCCTGACTCTTAGTAATAGTCTAATCATGCAGAAAAAGTTTTAAGTGTTGATAATTTAGTGAATGAAATTCATGCCTTTTGACCCTGAATGAAGAGACAAGCGAGATTCATCTTGTCTTCAATTAAGTTTATTTTTAAGCACCTTATCTGAGCCAAGAGTCACGGGATCCCAGTGTTTTTATGCCTTTTTCAAGCTGTATCATAAATTAAACCTGTAGATGCTGGGTGTTGGGAAAACTTTTTCACACAACAGCCGTGAAATCCTCATTCTGCTGAAGTCAGTGGGAGTGCTGCCATTTCTTCAACAGGGCCTGGACTTCAGCCATGTTGTTTAAAGTCTCCAAGTGCTGTCTTGGCTACGCTACCCACATGCTGTTCCCAATGGGTTCATTGGCAGGAAAAAAGACAACGCTATGTAAATGCTGAATATTGCAGCTGAAGGAGAGACAACATCGCAGTCTGAAGAATATGTCTGAGTTCAGTTGTGAAATTTCTAAGATGCAGAAACCATTTCATTACTTAAGTGATAAGTGGCATGCAACCCATCAGCACTGAAACCATTGTCAGCTTATGTTAAGATGCTACATGAGGGTTTCATCTCACCCTAAATGTAAAGGGACTCGGTGTGACTGCGTAGCAGAAGACTACACGGCTCATTCACAATGTAGACTACGCAGATCAGAATGAGATGAATCTCACCCTAAAAATCTGTGACAAAGATAAGCTGAACCCAGAGAGTGGCTATCTCAAATTTCAGTAAAGACTATACAGTTAAAGTTGTCTATACATTCTTTTGTTTGTGTAGTGAGATGAAGGGACCATCTGTATGTATACAAAACCAAGATTTCAGACCCCGGATTGCCTTCTGTATGGTCAGAACTGTGAGGAGCAGCGCTGAAATATTATAGTCAGGGCCATAGCAAGGGGGCAAGAAAAGATGTGGATAACATCCCCATCTTGCTACCTTTAAACCTTCAAGCAAAAGGACACAACAATGGGCACCAGAATACCTAAGATTTTCCCTGTAATTTAGATGAATTTATTCCAGTAATAGTTGTCTTTTTGACTGAGCTTATTTGGCTTTCAAGGATGTATTTACCAGCATTTCTATGCTAAATGCTTTACCCCACCACAGCTGCATCAGAAGAAAAGGAGCATTACCTGCCCATGATTTTGTGCTGCTGTACAGCAAGACGTTCTTAGTTTAGTCAGTGTCTTACTTGCTCATTTTAAACACCTCCCCAAATTCAGTGGAACTATATATCTATGCAAAATTAAATACTTATGTCAACTGTTTGCAGAACAGAGCCTAAAGGTAGAAGAAAATCTTGTACTGAAAATAGCTGTAGCATAAATTGTTTATATTTTGCCTTTGGCTAGATTAGTGCATCTCTATTATCATTACTTTTTCATTTTAACATTATACCACTGAAGACTTAGAGTAGCACCCATAATAATTACATTTGAAGACTTAGGGTAGTACACCTATTAATTATATCACTACACTCTATGTTTCTGAGTATGGCTCGTGTTTGCCCTGCTGGCAGTCACAGCCCTCCAGCTTCCCTCGACTTTCCAGCCATCATACAGAGAACACCAGCGACTGCCTGTCCTGCCCACTGTCACCCGCAGTGTCACCAGGCACAGAGAGCCTCCTGCCTCCAGACATGGGACAGTGACGAGGTCTAGCTTGCACTATTCCTTCCCCAAGATCAGCAAGCATCCCTGGGCCAAAGCCAGCCACATGTTAGCTGTTAGCTCAGGCTGCTTATAAATAACTTGTTAGTAGCTGTACAGTTTTTCCTGGGCTAGGCATTCTGCTTTCTGCTTTGATAAGAGCATGTTTTTGTTTGGGGAGGGTTCCTCAAGTACATGTTGGGATCTACCAGCAGAGCCAAACTAAATCAAGCCTGAGATGTTTGCATGTGTGTCAGTGTGTGTCTGTGAGCAACAGGCAGCAGCAGTTGAAAGCTCCAATCTGGCACACCCTGCTCAGAACATTTTCCCCTTGAAGTCCCTCTCCGCTTTGTACCCTGTCCTCTTTATTTCTTTCACAGAAAAAAAAATATTCCTGACTTGATTTCCTACAGGGGAAATTAATTAGAAATGTCTGTTGGTTGCCTCTGAAGAATATGTAACATGAAGGAATCTCTGAATGTGACATTAAGGACAAAAAGGCCAGAATTTCAAAGGTTTTTTTATGCCTCTCTTTTCTAAGAGCACTAGCACAAACACATCCAGTATTGCCCCATAAAAACCAGGGGTTGTACTCTAGAAGGGTCCAAACTCCCAGACGGCCATGGCACATCTGTGGCAGGTATGGTGCAGCCTTCAGCAGTGTCCTGAGTGTATCTGGGGGCACACAGAAGGGGTCCACATCTTCCACCCCTTCCCCAAGTGATGCCTTCAGCACAGTGGGGTGGAGCTCTGAGCACTAACCCTGGCTGTGAGGGAGTCATTGCCTTCAGGCAGCGTGGGGCCGACTCGGGTGACAGTAAACACCAAATCACAAGCGCCCACGGGATCATTTCCAAAACCTTTGCCAGCACAGGCAAAGGACACAGATGCATCCTGTCTGAGGACACAGACACATTAGACCAAATCAGACCTGCATCAAACACCTCATGCATTAGATCTTCTAAACTTACAGAGCTGTAACTTCACTGAGATTTCCCAGTGGGCTGCGTCATCCTATGGCTGTCGGGGCAGTCAACCCTCTGTCATGCTTTGGGAGGACAGAATTTGGATACAGCCATTCCTCAGATGCTCAACCTGAGTGCCAAGAGCTGCCAGTTGGGAGCCATGGCCAGAAGATCTCTTCTTGATGTTGCCTGCTGCACAGCCAGGAGCCAGCACTGCTGTGGGAATGTAGCTTTGGGAGGACTTCTTAGGGCTGAACAAGCCAAGCAGAGCACTGTGTGTGTACTGTGGAGAAGTGAGAGCTCCCAGCTCATTAGGATTAAGATTCTTAAGAGGCAATGCCTGCCTCCTAACTCCTGTGGAAAACAACCAACCTACCCCACAGTCCTGTGGGCTGAGCGACCTGCCGCATGTCCCAGGCTGTTCTGCTTTCTCACCAGCACCACTGCCCCACCAGCAATGCCATGCCAGGGCAGAAAGGCTGACTCCAGCAAGTCCAAAGGCTCAGGAAGAGTAGATGGGCTTGTCTGGGTGCTGGTGTCACTTAAAAAAGAGTCACCAGCCACCAGCTGCCAGCACTGGGGAGGACAGGAGTAGCACCCCTACACACCCCAACCCTCAGCAAAAGAAACAAACCCTGGCCTTCAGGCTCCTCCTGCGGCTTTGTCATTAGCCTGTGACAAGCAACTCATTAAGAAGTATCCTGCATTTTTTCTGTAGGTTTGTGTCTTGGCACTTGTAAGATTACAGCATGTGACAGAGCGGATGGGCGTTAGCCTTTTCAGCCTGACAGCTACGTGTACAGATTGCTGCTTGAGCCACAGGGCATCTTCCGAGAGAAATCATCCTCCCAGAGTGTGATAGATGGACAGAAACTTGAAACATCTGCGAAGGCTATAAAAATCCTGTGATAGGAGCCCATTCAGAGTGACGAA
The DNA here is from genome assembly GCA_036630365.1 of Acanthiza pusilla. Taxonomy (NCBI): domain Eukaryota; kingdom Metazoa; phylum Chordata; class Aves; order Passeriformes; family Acanthizidae; genus Acanthiza; species Acanthiza pusilla. Next base: position 55,127,850 of record JAXCHO010000164.1, read on the forward strand.
ACACAGTGTCTGTGAGACAGTGATCTATAGGGGCTGCCCTCTGCGTGCTGCTCTGCCACAGTGAGTCGGGGTTCAGCTGTCCCTCTCCACACTCACTTGTTCCTTTGCATTAGTATGACTGAGATAAACTGGAAACTACAAGTGGAAGTTTATCCCGTCCTTTGCTGTAACCCAGGCAAATCCAAAATGCCAACTGATTTCAAAGGAGATTTTCGTTTTAGGGACTGAGATTCCATATAATATATTTACTATTATTTTTTTAAAAAAATTGGTCACAGCTGTGGGAGCTTAATAGATGTCTACCATGTAGATTTCTACTGCCCTTCCATATTTTTAGCACTTTAAAATATGTTTACCATCTGTTCCTGCCACAGCATTAAAAACAATCACAGTGACTTTACGCAGAGGCCTTAGGATGGAAGTTGAATGGAGCCCACTAGATCACAAGTGACATGATGCCAAGTACAGTGAATATAATGAGTGTGTGGCCAGACTTTTAAAGAGCTCTGTTTGTAACCCCCTTCCCTCCAGTGCTAAGGGTCATTTATATACATGTGTCAGTACAAAAATGTGCCTCTGAGAACCAGTCTCAGATTTGAGATAGTTGAAGCAACTGGTGAAAAAGCCTGAAGTTCAATGCCATGTTTTATCCTATTACACACTTCTCAATTTCTAACCAGTCAATAGGAGAAAAGATGGAAAACAGATCAGAAACAGAGGACTTGTATTATGGCAATGTAGAAATGAATTTGTATCCTGAGAGGAATGTCTCCTTCCCCCCAGCTCCACAGAGGATAAAAGCTGATAACTTGTTAGGTCTTTGCCAAATGCACTGCACTGAGCTAATATTGATGAAATGGTTTTTTGTCTCCACCAAGCTAAATACCAAACTCTGGGCCAAAATATTTCCTATTGTTCAAAGACAAGGTTCTCAATTTCGTTTGATTTTTAATATACAGGCAATCATCTACTTCCATTTTTTAATTGCCCTCATTTCTCATTTTGTTGGAAAATTGGCCCTCAGCCAGATCCTTATAGACCCCTCAATGATTACAAACAAGTAATAGTGAAGTGAAAGCAGACAACCTCTTTCCATGTCCTAAACCGTATTAGATGGCGAACGAATAATATGTTTTTGGTGGTTTCTTTTGTTTTTCTAGTGGTTGGTGCAATTACATTTGCAGGTAGGTCAACAACATGGAAACAACTTGTTTAATTCAGAGGGTCCCTTTAGTGTTCACCCCTATTTTATTCCCAGAGTTATACGATATCATTTCCATCCATTTTATCTGCCCATATTTTTAAATGTGCCACTCCCTCTTGTAGTCTGGATGATGATGCATGCAATCATGCTGTTCAGTTCTGGGCACACCGCAAAGAATTCCTCCCTAATTTGACATTAATGGAAATGTAGAGTGATTATAATCATAGCACTGAAGTTTTGTTGTGGGAACTAGACAAAGATGAATATAATACTCAGAATCAAGGAATGTAAGGACAAAAACTATCCTCCCCCTTTTTTTTTCTGTTCCAAGAGGTAATAAACTTCTAAAAGTTCAGGGTCTGTGCTGAGTTGTCCCTCACACTGTCCACAAAACTTTTACATAAACACACAGAACCCCTGAGAAACAGAGACTTGCTATTTTTCTGGCACTTTTGATATCTATTCATACACATCTCACACTGCAGAAACACTGAAATACTACATCTTACCATAACAGTGTAATTGCCACAATAGATGAAGTACTGATGGCCCCGTTAAGATCAGTGTAAAATCCAGTGTAAACAGAGCCATTAGGTTTTGCTAACAAGGACCAGGAGACCTGGTCCTGATGCCAAGGCCTAGACCCTCACCTGATAGTGATAGAATTATGGAATATTATAGAATAGCTACAGATTTTAGCAGAGCTGCATCATTAATGCACTTTTTTTTCTTCCAGTCCTAATTCTTTCAGGTGTCTTTTTTGGACCACACCTATTACAGTCACAAAATAGACAATATATCTGCTTCAGTCATTATTTATTTGACATTTTATTACACTGCAGAAAACACTCCCAAGGCCATTTCCCTGTGTTTGAAGCCTTGCAAATGCCCACCCTTTGCCTGGAGATGTCTTGAACTTGGCTCTAAGACTTAAGTTGAGCAAAGCAGCAATATTCATAAGATGGTTTAAAGCCTTTTTTTTTTTTATTAAGATAACCTTCCTAACATATTCAATGACTCTATTTCACTGAATGAACCTGCCCTAAAACTGGAGCAGTCATTTGTTTTTAATGCTTTTTAGAGTAGTCTTTTCCTGGTGTTCAACGGAGGGGAAATGTGAGTCCAAGTGGTGAGCAATCATATCACTATTTCAGTACTGCCCTACATATGGGAACTGTGGTTGTGAAGGATTTTATTAGGGAAATGTGGACTTCTCTATTCAGGAAAAGGCAGGGGGAAAACATAAAAAGGAAGACATTTAGATTTCTGCAATGCCTTATGCTGTATTGAAATCCATTATATCAAAATAGTTGCTTGATTGTCATTAGACATTCCTTGAAAAATTTTTTCTGTTTGCAGAGAATAGTCTCTTGCAAATCTTTCCAATGCCTCTTTATTCTTTATGGAATGATGCAGCAACCTATGGAATAAATCAATCTTTTCATTGGCATTTGAAGATCTGTTTCCTGGATTTTTCGTTAGTGAATTAAGGGTTATTAAAATGCACATTGTTAGCAATGACTTATTGCTGCAAAGTCGGACTTCTACCACCCAAACCCCTTTAAAGAGCGGCAATGAAAACAAAATCTGCTGTTATACAGATAAAGCTTTTACCCAAACAGCTCATCCAGCTGAGTGCTGCCTGCACTAAATTTCGTTTTACAGGCCAGGTGTCTGATAATTAATAAATCAAATCTTCACTAAATCTTTCAGCTGATTTTTCATCTTTTTCTGAAAATTAAGCTGTTTAAGTCTGAAGTTCATTCAAGCCATTAAAATGGAGATCTAGCCATTTCTACTTCGTACTCCAGCAGCTTTTTAATCAGCCATGCATGGCAGCAAGGAGCCAGGGCTAGAAAAGGAATTTCTGCACAACACCCACTATTCATTTTTGGATGGGGTCTTCTGCAGATGCTCCAGAAGAGACTCCCCAGAGTCACATTGGAAGCAGCAGATTTACAGGCATGGTTACCCTCTCCCATCTGCCAAACATGCGGAGAGAACAGGCACCTTCCGCTTCTGCTCTCACCCCAGGGATAGAACACTGTGGCTTGCAATGTGCATGGAGGAACATCAGTACTACAAGAGGAACAAGAGGGCAAGAGGGAATGGTGTAAAATTAAAAGAGAAGAGGTTGAGATTTGATATTAGGAATAAACTCTTTACTCAGAGGGTGGTGACGCCCTGGAGCAGGTTGCTCAGAAGAGCTGTGGGTGCTCCATCGCTGGAAGTGTTCAAGGCCAGGCTGGATGGAGCCTTGAGCAAACTGCTCTAGAAGGTGGCATCCTCTCCATGGCAGGGGGGATGGGACTGCACAATGTTTAAGATCCCTTCTAATCCAAGCCTTTCTATTGTTCTATGATATTGTTTCTGTTTTCCTCTGGTTTTGCAAAGTAGCTCTCACAGTAGCACCTTCCAAGTCTTTTCTGGTTCAGAAACTCACCCCCAGTGTCAATGACAGAAATCCTGTCTATGATTACATGGAAGCTGCCATTCCCTGCTTTCATTATTTATCGGGATATTTTGTAACTTTAAACAGGTCCTGATGGCTCAAACATGTTTTCTATTGGTGTGGGTGATGGTCTGCTTTTCAGAAGATAAATGCATTTATCCGCAGGTCTAAACCTGATTTTGTGCTTAAATTCTTTGCTGAGCCACAGTCTGATTAACCCTTGTAGAAGCTTCTGCTAAATGGTAGCAGGCAGAAACAATAAAGCTAATTAATATATTTTCATTGATATTATAATCTGTTTCTCTTAGAACTATTTCTGACAAAACCAGCTGGTTTCACCTTCTTAGGCTTAACCAGTAAAACAGTGTACATTTTTACCTGGTATATTGAAGTGCAAAATCCATGTTTGCTGAAAAAAAACCCATGTTTCAATGATCTTTTCCTTTACTACTGACATGTATTTCCATGGCCAGAATTCATCTAATTGCTTGTCAGTTAGGCTGGCTTTGAGCACCTACTCATACCAAGATGCAAGCAGACAGGTCTGTGGCCATGCTGCCAACTCTGAGGCAGAAACTGAACACAAGCAGAACAAAAATACAGATCTCCTCCATAACAACACTCTCTAGTGATGCAAAATGTACAGCTACTACTAATAATAGCAACCAAGCACAAAGAAATACATCTGGAGACATGGCTAAAATTATAGATTTAAACACAGTTCTGCACTGCGGAGGTTGGAAAATTGACCAATATAACAACAGATTAAATTATGAAAAGATAACTGCAATGTGTAATATACAACACTATTTCAATCATTCTGAAGGGGGATAGTTCAAGCAGAGTCTTTGAAAGCTTCTGTGGATGGAACGGGGTGGGAAAGAAAGCACCTGGAGATTGCAGATGGGAAATCTGACGCTCAACTTTAAAACTGAACAGTGTCTGGTGTCTATAATAGCTACGAATGAAGGCAATCAATAGTATGTACAAAATACCACTGTAATGCTCTCTAGCTTTAGATATTGCTAAATGAATACAGATGGCATGAAGTACTTTGATCACATGGAATATAACATAGATTTTTGTCCCTAACAAAGCTCGACTCAAAACAAGACACGAAATGGAACGGGCCAGAAGGTCGTGTTAACCTTGTGGTTTTATAGCAAAGTGCAGTGGGAGACAAAAATGGCCCAATGTTTAGAAGTTTTGCTCATGGGTAGAGCCAGAAAGTCTGGCTGCTGTCTGTTATCCTCGCATTAGCCGGCAAGGGAAGAAGCGTTAATGGGGGTTTAAGGCAAAGACTGGTAACCTAATATTAGTGAACCAATATGTCTGTCACTTCTGTGTTCATTAGTTTGATCAAGCTGTCAAAACTTTAGGAGACTGAGTGATGGAAATAGATCTAGCTATTCCCATTTAATAGCCAGCGCTATTTCTATCTGTGTACAGTCTGCCGCAGCATTCTCCACCAGTGTGGGACCACAGCAGTGTCAGGTGCTGCAGCACTTCCCATACAGGCCACGACAGGCTGCTGAATGCTTTGAAAATGGCAGAAAAAGACTGATCAGTAAGCCATAAGTTGTGTAGAGAAAATGCTGAGAACTCAGATTCATCTTCTGAAACATCAGTAACTTCCATAGAAGCATTTCTCTTCAACTGTAGCTGCTTCAATTCAATATCATTTTACAAATGCACTTTCCCAGCAGCCTTTTGAGATAAATCAGAGATGTAATATTGGCTCTTTGGCAAACAGAAGCAGAAGGATTCATTTTTCCAAAGACAGCAGCCTGCCTTTGAGCTTATGGCACACCCCATTTTTGTACAGTCAGACAGTGAAGTGCCTGGCAAAGCCATCTGTCAGCTTGTAGGCACAAGACCGAGGCTCTGGAGACTCCTCAGTTCCTAACATTCATTTCCAAATCTGGAAATGAACTCTACAAATGGAAACAATTGCTCCAAATGAGAGGCCAGACTTCACCGGAGGATATCTGTGCCATCACCTATGGTCTTGATGCTCGGGACTGCCATGTGCTTGAGATGCTATTCCTATCCCTAAGTGCCATCAAGAGATTTCTCTAGAAATACCATCATTCTCTTATAAAAATCAATCCCTTGCCCTTCATACCTTCATGACTTTTGAAAATACTTTTTCCCCATTTTGTGTGGAAACCCAGAGATGACAAAAAGCATTGCTGCTTTCACAGCGTCATTATCTTCACTATAACAAACAGTCTTTATTGCCTCAAGCTAAATGTAATATTTCAAAGTTAAAGAGCCCAAATCAATATTTTCATTATCCACACTATAAATTATCCATTAATGGAAACTCATTAGGAAAGGCACCATCTTTCTCTCCCTTCACCTCCAAGCATTGCTCTGGGCTCACAGCTGGCATTGCAGGCTGTGCAGCTTTATGGAGTGTTTCCCTCAGAAATGATGGGGAAGCCTGCTGGTTCAGGGCTCCAGAAAGTCAGAAAGGAAGAAAATAAGGGAGCAGCCTGAGCTCTTTTCCTCTTTCCTTTAGGCACAGCAGGAAGAAAAGAAATAGGTCATGGATACTCACCTGCTTTGCAAGCTTCGAGCAGGAACGAAGCTGATGGGAATGATTTTCTTTGAAAGGTGAGAGGGCATCAGGACCACAGTCACCCCCTGGTTCAGACAAGATGTGCTTAACTCAGTTGCCTCCAAGGAGCAGAATATGGAGTTTGAAATCCACAGAGTGGTCACTACAGCTCGATTAAAATACCAGAGGATATTTAATTCTGCTGATTTTACTGAATCCTTTCTCAGATCTCTGAGGTGCCTAATTCCACCAGAAAAGTAAATAATAGCCAAAGTTGGCAGATTGGAGTATCAGATGACTTTTATGCACACTGAGCTCATTAGGGTAAAAAAGGAAGTAGCTTGCCTTAATCAGCTATTTTCTTAACATGAAGAACCCAAATATTTCAACCATAAATTAAGTATCTGGGTTTTTAATTTTTTTTTTAAGTTTACATTAAATTTTATCGGATTTAAACTATTTTATTTAGAAAAGAAAAACGAATCCAGTATACAGGGATGTTAGTTCAAACCACAGTTTTGAAGGAAGCCATTGCTTCCTGAAATCCTCTCTGCTGGTATGCCCTGGCAGAGTAGTTTAAGAAGAGAGAAGTTCAAGAAGAAGAAGTTCAAAGAAGTTTAAACCCTTCATAACTCTGACACATCCAAGAAATCTGGAAACTAGTAATATCCTGCAACCATATAGTTGGGTGTTTTGCATTGCCTTCACCTGTGCTTGAACTCATCCTGCCTGACCATACACTAGTTAAACAGAAAAAAAAAAACCACATGTAAAAGGAAAAACTAGCAGATAACACAGCTGGGGAAGTGATGGGAAACTTCACTTCAGCAAGTTATGTTGCCTGGTTAAGACACAATGAGAAAATGTGGGAGCAAGTCTGCATTTTTTGCCATTCATGTGCTGACCAGAACACTCACAAATGTACAAGTTCATGTTCTGCAAAAATGTTCCTAACAGGCATTTGTATTTCTTTTGGGCTTTTTTTTCCTTCTTCCTCTCCATGAATGCATTTTAATGTATTCCTGCTGAAGGAGAAACCAGAGAAAGTAGCTGCAATACAGTGAGAAAGGCTTCTTTAATCCCCAGAACATGCCAAAGGACAGGTTTCTAAGACTGTGGAAAGGAGCAGCACAGCAGTGGGCATTCCTTTGGAGCACAGGTCCTGTCCCTTTCAGTGCTGGTGCAGGCTCCAGGGACAGGGTGGTCTGAGCTTCCAGAAACCCACAAGATCCAAAAGATTCATAGAGGCATATCAAAGGTATTTTTAACTGTTTAACATTTGAGAGCAAGGCAGAGACACAGCATGTTTATTTCTGCTGATCTTCTTGGAATGGGGGGTGTGAGAGGTGCTCCCACTGCCACATCCCATAGGAGAGCTGCCCCAAGGACAGGCAGAACTGCAGCTACACAAGAACCTATACTCTTTTCTCCTTTATGCCAAAAATAGTTGCTGAAGGATCAGCTTCTTTATTTTTTCTTATGATAGTAACAAAATGTTTTACTTTCTTAAACTGCTGCATCATCCAAGGTGATTAAGCCTTTTTAAGAGCCTCCTAATTCTCATCAAATCCCTCCACCCAGACTTGGTGCCAAATGACCTGACTATACCTGTAGGTAGATTTCCTAACTGTGACATGACAAATCCATAATTCATTTCATTTCTATTGTCAAAACTCTTACAGCTATGCCTTTTGTGCCAAGTAAAGAAGCCCAGTTACAATAGATTTTACTTTGGATGTGGAAAATATAGCTGAGTCATCTTCTGAGTTTCTAAGACAAATATTTCTTGGTTTATCTCAGTGACACACCAAACTTTTGATCTCAGCTGTTTTGACTGAAGCATTTCTCAGGGGAAAAAAAGTGTTATTTTATTTAAATTTTTTTTCTGCAGATATCCAGGTTGAATGGAAAAATACTTTTATTGTTCTCATCCAACCCAATTTTGATCATTTTACTTGGATCAAAAATAAAAAATTAATTAGAGATCTCTGTCCTATTATTTATAGTGCAGACAAGTGATCTTTTTGAGAGGAAAATACAAGGAATAACAGTTTCAAACTGTCTGATGTGCTCACCTGGAAAGCACCATGTCACTGGAGAGAATCAATTTCTTTCTTCTCCACTTAATATTGTGACCTCACTTTCTAACCTCCAGGTTGCCCCCATGTGCTCCTGCCTTTTCTTTCTCCCATGCAGCTCCACATTCTGAATCTGTTTGTGTGGGTGGCCATGGAGACACAGCTGAGAGCTGGGGTGAGCTGTTACCTCATCCCACACTCGGGGACAAACAGTCTGCTGCTGTTGCTGCAAGCAACCAAAATATGTGACATTTGCTCTATCCTAGCTGTCCAAAGCTGCCTTTTCAGTTCCTCTCTCTAATCGGTTTGCCATCATGGTCTCCAACTTAAATTTAGATTAAAGGCAATTTCAAGCAAACACATTTACTTTGTGACACTTTTGTACAATTGTAGCCCAGCTATAATGCATACAAGGAACATTTCACACCAAGCATTCAGACTGAAGTCAGGAGGGTGGGATGTGCAGACATCCAAGGTCTTTTAGAAAGCTTGTCCTCAGTGTCTGAGGGGCACTTCAGACGACTGCCACGGGGAGTCTGTTCACCCATGGACAGGCAGGTGAGGAGCTGAGCGATTCATCCTCCTTCCCCACAGCAGACAGTAGGCAACAAAACCAGATCTTGCCTCCAGCCTCTCACCTCCAGAGCTCTCTGGACATCTGCCAAGGCATACCTTTCTTCCTAGTGGCACAGAAAGTCTTCAAAGTATTCAGTGTTCATATTTACCATGGATAAAGAAAATTTGGGAGGAAAATCCCTCAAATTTGTTTCCTATGTCCAAACTTGCTCTTTCTTCTGCTGTCTGTGTCACTTGGTGACAATGAGTTGAGTATGGACACTCTGGGAACCTGAGACAGTGAAGCTGTAAATAGCCCTAGGGCAGTTTGAGTAAGTCAGGTTAAGAGCTAAGAGTGCTCAGCACCTTGACGGGAGTCTCAGCATGCTGCCAAATTTAGCATTTTCACTTCTAATTTCCACTTTCAGATATTTCTAATTATTCTTAGCAGCATCCATGCTTCATACCACAGCTTTACAGTTATTTGCAAAAAGCTTCATATTCTCGGTAAGAGTGTGTTGATCTGTTAGCTTCCTTTCTACTTGTTTTTTATATTTCCTTTCCTTGGTGGTGGCATTTCAGCATTTTTTCTATTCTGCCATTTCCTTTTGTTCTGAGCCAGCCTAAAATCCAGTGTATGTTTAAAAGATTTTTGTCTGGTTATCACCTCTCCAAGCAGCAATGTTTCCTCCACAGCTGACCATCCAAGCTGGACCTTCATTGCTGCATTGGGACTCCAGTCACTGCCCTGATTCACTTGTACTGTAGGAAATTCCTATGTGTTTATATCAAAGAATTTATATTTCAGAATTGATCTATACCTTCAGGTTTCACAAGCAGAGACACTGGAAAAAACAAATGCTGAGACTCACCATGAGTGCTTGCAGGAGCCAAGTTTGCTATTTACATTCATAAATATTCACTGACACACACAGCCATGGGCTCAATATTACATTACTTACCTGAGCAATTACCAATGATCAACAGCTCCCATGGAGAATTCTCGTGTGGAAATTCTTGTGTGCAAGTGGACTGAACACAACACATGAACTGAAAACCTCCAAACGCTGTTTATTTAGATGGGAACAGCTGATTTCTCACAATGAATATTTGGGCCATCACAGTCTCTTTCTAGACCTTCCTCATAGAAAAGAGATGGCAAACTCTCATGAGTTATTTGGGAGTTGCTCTCTGCTACAACTGGAAGTACATAAAGAAGACATTGTGGTGAATGTAGAACTCCATTCCATAATTCAAACCTGCAGAAACAGTCAGATGGGAAACATTTTCTATCATGCACTGCTAAATAGTATAAACTCAGTGTTAATCACAATAAAAGGGAATGTTATTAAAGGGAAGGCAACAATGGCAACTACAACTTGCATCAACCTACAAGCCTTGTCTATTTTATCACTTCCTTAGACTAACAGAATAAGGAATATGTACTTCATTCACTGCTGCTATTGCCACTATGGTCAGCATTACAGTTAGGAGGCCTGTCATTGAGAGAAACTGATGAAGGTTATAAAATATCAGTTTTGTCTGGCAAACATGAGAAAAAAATAACACTAGGAAAAGCTGCTAGGTGGGTAGGAAAATGAGAGTATGAGACATAGACTATAAGTTTTCTGTTACGGATAAATTTTCTTATGTTTCCTCATGCTCTTGACATGAAGTGTGACATAGTGAGATGTCACAACAGCGTCAGCTTGTCATGGAGTACATTGGCCCTCACAGCCTCTCAGCTTTCTGGTGAGTAATGCATCACATAGAAAGGGAGATAAGAGCAGATGGGAATCCAAATGAAGACTCTATTCCTGCAGTCATGAAAAGCAAAAGTCACCCACATGTGACAGTTAATGAGGGTAGGCTGGGGATTAAGGCACAATTTGTTATGCACTGGGGTTGTTTCAACTCTTACTTTTGGTAGAAATTTGCTTTGTTCCCCATCCCTTTACAGATTATGGAAAATAAACTATTTGTCTCACTTATTCAGATCAAAAGTGATGAATAGTAAAATCTGCTTTAGACTGCCACCAAGCTATCACTTCATTGATATTGTCACAAATGACAAATTAGCCAAACAAAACACACTTTATTGTGGTAGGTTGAGTTTTGAATCAATTTTCCAGTTGAAACTCTTGCATGGAAGCAACTACTGGCCTATCTCAGAGCTCACAGTCCAGTTCACACAGAGGGAGGTGAGCTCAAGACAGAACTAACAAGGCTGCATTGAATAGTCTGAGGGCAAAACCAGGGAATTCTGTAAAACTGCACTCTGCTCCCAGCACAGGGATGCAATAGACCTTTTTCTAAACTTTCTTGGGAGCATTCAATGGCTCTAAGATATAAGAATGACTAGAGCAACACAAAATCAAAGACTTACTCAGTGGATAAATGTGTGAACCAGATCAGATAGAAAGAAAAAGAAGGGGAAATAAACATCTAAGTCATAGAAAGATCGCTAGGGAATCTGCACAACCTCTGGAGCATCACAGATTTTCCAGATTGCATGTGAACTGAGATTTTCAGGATTTATCTAATTCGCTACCACTAAGTTATGGCCATTAAAATAAGGCCATAAATGGTTCCAAGACTGATTATGCTATGGAGTATGGCAAAATGGCACAAAAGGATCTTGATGCCAGGAAAAAATAAAAATTATCTGAATGGAAGCTTTTTAGGATTTGATTCCAACATTTATGTTTTAAGAGGGAAAGGAAAAAACATGCATACAGTGTCTCTGATGTCTTTAATGAGGCAACAGGGCTCTAAGTGGTGAACGGACAACACTGATGTGGCATCACGTTTCTCATTCAGCTTTAACATAAGACACATGCAAGTTATTTTTGTTTGTATTGGGCTGGCAGATGCATCCTTTTGAAAAAATGTGCAATGGGAAGCTTGCTAGACAGTGATGCAACACAATGTGCAGTGCCAAAGCAAACTTTGTGTCTGTTTCTTTTCACAATGACATTAAATGAATTGGAAATAAATCCACTGAAGTGACTGGAATTATGCTCATCTAGAAATCAAGCTCAAATGAGACTCCCACATTGTTTTTTTTGCTCAAGCAAGGAAGCCAAGAGATCCTTGTTCTGCAGGTCTCCTTTCCCCTGCTCCATTAGGGCATTTGGGCAGTACTGAGCCACTAAGAATGGCCAAAGCTTTTCTTCAGATGAAAATTCGTCTCTTGTCCTGCCTTTGAAAGCCTGAATTCCATAGGAAGGAGATTACAGGATTCATTACTCTCCTTGATTTTGCTCAAAGCCATCTACAGTAAAACAATATACAACACAGTTCACAAATTTTCCAAGTTGTATACAAGAAACCTGAAGAAGTAAAGCACCTTTAGACTCCTTGATTTGCCGCAAGCTTTCTCTCTTTTGCTACTCCCATGTAGCAACTACCAACATCATCCTCCAGCTGAAAGATAGAAGGACCTCATAAGTCACCCTAAAAAAAGAGTTCTGTCAGCAAACTTCCCATCATCCAAGCCGTGGTTTGCTTCCCTTCAGAAACAGGGAGGCTGTACAGTCCTGTGCTTCCAACGTGGGAAGTTTCACTACAGAGGCTCCCTTTCCAGCAAGGGCCTTTCCATGTTCTCAAAAAGCACACAACAGCCTTTTCCCCTCTCTAAATCTTGTAACAAGTGTTTTTATTCTGTGGCTGCCAGGAAGGAAACTCAGTACTTTAAGATTATGCAGATGTATAACCAAATGGAGGGGCTTTGCCTTTCTAGGTAGCATTTAGACATTGTGGTTGCTGCTCCTTTTGTGAAGCACGCATACAGGATCCATATGGATCTTTATATTGCACAGTTTGGGATTTTTCCTGCTATTGCCAGTCAGAACACTGAGCCAGAGCTAAAGAAACATGGTCAGAGCTGAGCTTTTTGCTGGAACTGTTCATGCACTCTATGAATCTCTTGGATGAATCCTCTTCAGGATGAATTTCATTTATAAAATATGCAAAAATATTATTGTAGACTTTTCCAAGCCAATTTCAGGCTTTAAATCTAAACCCACTTATTCATATATTTAACTTGATACACATGACCAGTTCTATTGATTTCTCTTTATATTGAGTTCAGTGGATCTACTCATGTGTGTCAGGGTATGCAAAAGCATAAGTGTTTGTGGGACAGTGATTTAATTGCTCTGATCTCATTTGTTTTTTTTAGCTATTCTTCATGAAGAATTGACTATTAGGGTAAAACACCAAAGGGTTGTTTTAAATTTTCAATCTCTGGTATTTTCAAATTAAGTTTGCAAGCATCTCCTGGAAATATGCATCATCAGTCCAAGGCAATTTAACTGAGAGTTAACTTGGTGAAATATAACAGCTTGAAACCAGCAGAAAATCAGAAAAATAGAGTTCTCTTTTCCGTCTGAAATGTAGTGATCCTCTGGAAAAACTCTTCAACGCTAAATATTTAACTCTAGCACCCTTTTCAATCTGTCTAATATCTTTTGGTTTTTATACTTATATGTGTACACATATGCAGTATATAGTAAAACACATGTAATGCATGATGTATACATATGTAATATATGATGTAATAACACATATTGCTACATCTTGTATTTCTCTGCGTGTACACAACATATTTCTATGTTGCATACCAACTACATATATTATCTTTGGACAGAAGGTAGGAGACAGAATATTAGAATATTACACATACTACAGAATAATCTGGCAAATACTTAGGCCTTTGATTTTATTTTCCTGTTTCAAAGCAATTACATATTTGTTGTCCCAAAATATTGATAACCCTGCACAAACTTCTACACTGTTCTCATTCCTTTTTAACATTTAAGACCACTGTTTGCTTTTGCTGCCCACTCAGTAGCAGGAACATTAAGAGAAAAGACTGAACACTGAACCTATTTCTCAGTGTACACCAGCCTACCCTCGTGCTGACCATGTTCAAGAAACTGCACTAGGAATTTTCTTTTTCCTGCTGAGGAGAGGATGAAGGACGAAAGAATGACCAATTATAAACTCTGTTGTCTTTAGATGAAAGAACCTTTTTGTGGTGTTCTTCAATCTCTTGTTTGGGCTGTCAACAGCAATTTGATAAAGAATGTTCCTATGTCTGACCTGTTTTTTCAAGATAGTAACCTATATTGTGTATCATCTAAAGCCAGGGGATAAGCATCCATTATACTCTGTACCGCTGTTCCTGCAAGCTGAGCATAGCCTTTAAAACCTAGATAAGTTGATTGATAGTTGTGTTGAGAAAGCTGCTACTAACGATATTTTAGTTAAAGGGGGAAAAATTAAAGTTTCTTTAATCTGATTCTCCCCCACCCCCAACACCACACTTCAGAGGCCAAAGCTCATGATAACTGTTTTGTGGTGAATGGTCAATTGTTACAAAATTCTAATTGGTTCTGGGTCAGTCCCTTTGAAATAGCTGCTGTGCTCTAGTAATTTTTTCAATTAATTCTTAACAACTGACAAAACTTTGGATCTTGTCAAAAATCGTTCAGATTTTTATAGTAGGCAAGAACATGGAACAAGATTAGCCTGGATTAAGAAAGATTCCTACATACATTATCACCAAGGTTATAATTATAGTTTAGCTCTCCTTTTTCTTTGCTCTCAAAATAATGATTAACTGGCTCAGCGGGGTTTTCTTCCCTGTGAGTACTTACTGAATATTTTTATAAGAATAGATTGTAGGAACGCATATGTGGATTTCTTGGTTGATTTATGAATAAATTGGGCAAATGTTATGTTTGGTTAAGAATCTTATTAGACATATTTTTGCAGAACTAGATTTTTGAACATAGAGAAGCCCTGTACAGAGTAGGACCTGTGGTAGTCAATCTTATGTCCTCACTAAGTCAAGAAGTGACCAAGGACCACTTCTCTAGCACTGTTACTTAAAGAAGCCTCAAGAATGTTTTTCTATTGACTTCAGGCTTCAAAGAGGTGGAGCATGTTGAAGCACAGGAAGTCCAACCACATCTTCTTTCACCAGAAGGTCTTCAGATAGACAATAAAACCTTCAGACAATTAAGTTCTCTTCTCTGCAGAAAAAAAAATAGTTTTGAGTATAGGGGCTGATTATATCGGTTGTTTGTCTGTAAGACAGGCACATAAATGTGAACTGTATGAATTTGTATTGGTCCCTCCTTCAGCAGAAATCTTAAAAATACTCATCCAGGCGTAGCTGATCACAAGAGATGTTAGATCAAGAGTTCATTAGTAAATCAGATTAGATTATAGACAGTAAATTATCTAAAACTAATATCACAAATGTTCTGATCACTTAATCTTAACCATTTACATAAGATCCAGTTCATAGTTCTGCCATTTGTTCATGAAACCTGAAGAAATGAAGTTGAGTCCTCTGCAACTCCAGACTGGTGTGAATCCTTCTGTCGTAGCTCAGGAACAGACACACTGCTTAACAAAAGTTATCACAGATTTAAATCCTTACACCTGATCATAAGTGGCCATCCCCTACACTGAGATCAACTTCAATCCACATCACACATTTTCAGCCCATTTGGCATTGTGTTTTCTATGCAAACATCCATTTTGAGGGTGGTTTAATGAACTCATTTTGATCACATCAATTTAAAAACAGAATATCGCCATTGGTTGCATCCAACGCATAAGTTATAATGTAAAATTAGACACACTTTAACAGGAAAAAATGTCACTGGTAGTTATACAGACAAAATTTCCACTGAATCTTTCTCCAAATACTGTAATTATGTGCTATTCACTTCCCCTCCTTTTAGGTCTCATTCCATTCATACAGAGCCAACTAAAACTGTGAATTTCTGACTTCCTTTTCATGACTCAATTATTTATTTGATTATTTCCTGGCGTGATAACTACTTTACTATTGATAGGCATTTTTTTGTGCCATTGGTACTTCTTACTTTGCTTTGCTGGCAAGTGGGGTCCCAATTCTGGAAGATTTTTCTCAGAATTACTCCAACAGAAGTTTTTTTCCATCTGGAGAGCTTGCAGGATTGAGCCCTTGACTATTAAAGGAACATGGTTTCCAGCGACAATATGTTTTCCTCTCTGGGATCTACGACTTGAATTTTGATGACACTATATCTGATATTTATAGATTTTAAAATATTTTGAAACAGGTTTCAGTCTCCTCCTCAGGAGTGTGAAAACCTCTGCTCTGAGCAGTATCTGCATTCCAAGTTCTCTAGAGTTTACATTATCTCAACTGTTCATTAAAAAAAAAAATGTGTGTGCCACTTCTTGATCAGGGATGGTTAGGTCATGGAGAAAGGGCATTATTTCTCACTTTCTTCAGGGGACGACAAGCAAAGTACAGTCAAACATGTACACTCTTAGCAGAATTACAGTCACACTGAAGACCTTTGTTTCATATTCCAGGTAGTGTTCATGAAGGTTTTTCAAAGTGCACAAAGCTGGGCTACGCAGAACTATTTCTTGTTGGCCATGTCAGACTCCATTTCTTACCTTTGCATGCGTAATGTTGAACTCCTCCTCAAACTTTCTCTTGTGACCTCATCTGTGGAGTTCTTCCAAAGCATAATTAAAATCGACATAGATTTCACCATACTGCCATTGGAAATACTGCTTGAGCAGTCTGCATGCATTGATTTGTGCACTAGAATGTGACTGTGGGGTCTGGACCTTGGGGAGACCCAGATATCCTGAGAACACAGAACATGGCTTTGGGTTGGGTTGGCCTTTAACATGACAAGGAGACAGCCTTAAACCCAAGAACCAAACACAGTTTTTTAAGGTGAAATTGGTGAAAAATGCTCAAAAGGGTCTCAGTTTTGCTCCTCTTTAATCCTTATTGATTTTTTTAATCTGTTAATTAAACCACTTTACATGGCCACAAATATTGTGCATTTTTTTAGTATTTGTCTTCCAAATAAAGCTGTCAAAACCGGAAAAATGCTAACAAATATTTGAAAATTAGTTTCTCTAATTTGTCAACATTTTGTTTCTACTTCAGACATTTGAAATTTCATTCAGTTGATCTGTAATTCTCTTTCCACTTCCAGGAAAAAAAAAAAACGTTGTTTCAAATCCCAAAATTAACACTTGTCATTTTGAAAACCTTGCATCTAAAAATTCTGATGATTTTGCTGTGTTTCCAGAATGACCAAGAGCCAATTATTTCAACCAAATACTTCCTTTCCCATTATGGGTTTCAGATGAATCAACATTTACATTTAAATAAATATTTCTCTAAAAGAATTTTTACCTGATCTACAACCAATATTCCTGTCTGAGGGGAAATAATAAGAGGAAACATGAACTTTGGTACTCTAGCTATTGATATTGTCTTCCACCCACCAGGATATCAAATTTCTGTAGGCCTGGGATCTCATCTTCACCCTGTTACAGATTTCCTGCTTAACCCTGAGCAGCTTGGCTAGTTATCCCTCTTCTTTAACTATGCCCTCTTCATTTTTTTCATCCCTGGTTAAATATTGCCTATAAAATGCATGACAAGGCAATATATAAGGCCAAATTAACTCCTGAAGAGCCCTGACATCCTGACAGAATTAGAGTGGCTGGTCAGAAGCTGTAGCATGGGAGGGCACCAGCACCAGCTCTGAGAACTGATCAGGTTTTGCACTTTACATTTGACAGCCTTTTTCTCCCACAGCAGTGACACAAG
This sequence comes from Acanthiza pusilla, assembly GCA_036630365.1. Classification (NCBI taxonomy): domain Eukaryota; kingdom Metazoa; phylum Chordata; class Aves; order Passeriformes; family Acanthizidae; genus Acanthiza; species Acanthiza pusilla. The sequence goes on from JAXCHO010000164.1 coordinate 55,145,352, forward strand.
GAAATTGGGACAAATCTGAGCCCACACGTCACCTTTCCAAGAGATCAGCCAGCCCTGATGGTGTGCATGCTCCCCTCACATTTTCCACCTTCTGCCCTAAGGAGTTGTGCGACTCTTCCAGTCATTCCCAGCTGTTCATAAGTAACAAAGAAGCACCAAAAAAAGCCCAGGCGTGTATTACATGCAGATGTAATAGAGATTATGTATATGACCATGGAAATGTTCACTGATAAAAGATGGTTCTGGTTTGCATATCTCTGTGTGGTGACATCAAGGACCTCCCTAAGTGGGCTTCGTTCTCCAGGACACACGGTCAGAAAACTGGAGTAGATTTCAAGGCACTTCACATTTTCTCAGCAGAGGATCTGTAACCACACCAGCAGCATCATCTCTGATGTGCGATGCACTTGTGTTTGCCAGAGTTAAAATCATAGGCAAGATGGGTCCCACTTTTCTATGCTGAACTCATAATAAACTGTATTTCTAATTTAGCATTTTCCCTTGGACATAATATTTAGGGCAATGGGGCCACTGATATATGCTCTTTAAAGAAGTGCTGCTTAGTTGAAGTTAAGGATAGGAGCCATAGATCTGCTTCTGTGAGCAAAATATGTGATGATGTCAATATACTGTGGAGAGATTGCACAGCATGAGTGGGAGTGGGATAGATGTATTGACAGGAAGACAAGAGGTGGGTAGATGAAGAGGTAGGTGAATAGGTAACTGGACAAAGAGATTCATTTTATAAATAAAAACTATATTAAAATACTGATCTTGAACAAAAATAATAGTTGTCATTATATTGCAGTATAGTGTGTCACTGAAATATGAAGAAAAGGGGATATAGCAAACTTGTTCAAAATTTGTGCATCACTTAGGTTCTACTTCTCTGTACTATGAGCATTTCTGTCTGTACATTTGGGAAGACAACAAGGCAGAACACACAGAGTAAATACTTCAGGAAAGCGTAAAGAAAACCCACATCAATGGCAGAAGGATTGGATGGGATCCCAGCTCATAAGCCTGAGGATGGAAGAGATTATGCAAGTCTTGATGACATTGTAAACCTTTTCAAAGTGGAGGATTCTAAGAATGTGAAAGGGATAAAACCCAGAAATATAGCCTAAAATGACATGTCACACAATCCAAGCCATTCATTGTGAGGTGGGAGGGAATCATATCAGACAGAGCAGTTAAGCATTGGGGGAGAGGTAATGGAGGTAATTGAGGCACCATCACCAGAACTACTCAATAATAGATTAGATAAGTAGTAGAAATAATGTAGGGGAATATCCTGCATGGCACAGGGAGTTGAACTAAATCACCCAGGAGCAGAATAATTGCATTTATAGATCTGTTCCACCGCCACTAGAAAAGAGTGGTGCCAGGTGCAAGTATTAATTTTATTAAAAACTAAGCTGGAATGTACACACTCTCAAACATAGCCAAAAGCCATATATAATCTATTTAGGAATGAGACTCAACCCCATTTCACAGATCTATATATTATTGTGTTAATTTTAATTTTTGCAAAGCTGATGCTGTGTGACACTGGAAAAGGATTTGACCTATCCTTTGAAGATAAGTCTCTGCACCTTCATTTCATTTATATTGGATGTGTGTTATGTTTGATTTGTGAATCTGACATTTCATCATAGTTTTTTTATATTCATAAAAGAGGGCTTGGAATAATCTGAGTATATAAAACAGTCAAAGAATATAAACAATGTATTCTTCTGGTCCTTGTAGCAGAAAGCAGAAACTGCACCGGAAAATCACCACACACAACCTTTCAGAATATGCAAGAGTTTCTCCTTCTCTTTAGCCATTTCTAAGAGCCTGGTGTACCACACATCTCAGGTCTTGCACCCAGCAAATTAAACCATGGATTTCTCAGCATTTTTATTGAAAGACTCATACTCTTTTCAGGAAAAAAAAAAAAAAAATATCAAGAGAGACTCGTTCCAAGCAACTTGACTTATTTTGGTATTAATATCCCAATGAGTTTGCTAGATGTGCAACTCAGCCTCCAAGCAGATCTGTGAGGGCCAGAATAATCTAATCTAGTTTGACAACAGCATTTTTCCAAAATACAGCTTCAGAGTGCAATGCCAAATGTTTACATACGCCAGCCTTTCAGAAGTTCCCAGAGCCTCTCCCCAAATTGCTTTCACTTACAATGTTTCTGGGTGCTCATTTATGGCCATCGCCAGCCAGATTTACAGTACAAGGTGCTTTCAGTTCATCAGTGCTGTCCCCTGCTGCTGCTGTCACCATCCTAAGTAGCCCTTCCGCATGTGAACTCGGTGAATTCAACAGAAACATGAGGAGTCATTGATCCTGGCATCCGACCCAGGGCAAAAGATTTTTCAATAAAGGGACAAGTAGGCATATTAGGGGACATTTCCCCATTGATTTAGATCAGAGTCCAATGACACAACAAAGGGGACTGATGTCTTAACTGTATCAGTCATCTGCTATTTCTGATAACAATGCTTATAGACCCTCTGTCTCCCTTGAGACATGTAAATGACTGAGAGATTCAGTTTCATTAAAGGTGACATTTGTCTTAATAATTGAGTTGCTAGTTTTAATGCCTATTTTCAGCATATTTTGCATTTCTAAATCAGAATTTTTTTAAAATATTATTATTTTATTATAATATTCTTCTAACAAAACAACACCATGGAATTGCTAAGAAACAGTTGTTGCTTGATATGTTTTTAGTTCTGTGAGTTTCTTATTATGAAAATATAACTGAATTTTCCAGATAGTTTTTCACAGGTTTTATGATGCAATCTGTAAGTTTATCATGCTAAGCATACTTCTTTTTAAATTTAGCTGTTATCTTTTCATCTATTTTGCCTGCATTCCAATTTTACAGCTTTACCACATGGTTGTTAGAAGCTTGTTAACACAAGGGTAACTAGTCAAAGTAGTGCCATTCTCCTTACCCACTAAAATGTCAGGTTTGGTAGTCTAGGGAAGCAGACACATATGTGAAGTAATTGCCTAATAATGGAAATTGAATGCAGATATTTAGTTACAAATCCACAAATTGAAGTGATTTTTGAAAACACATGCACATCCTACCGCATAACATTTCCTACAGAGTAATTAGGGTTCTTTGCATCTATAATTTCACATTAATGACTCTCTAAGCAAACACTGAAATTACACAGCAATATACCATAACAGCTCCAGACTGCTTCCCTTGTACTGTACAAAAAGGCAGAGAGTTATGGGTCACAGAAGTCATCAAACAATCCTACATGTACAAAACATTGGAGACTGCTAGAAATAAAACTTTTTTAATCATGTAGTGGTTTTCAGTGTTTCATTATCTGCTAAAGCACATGCAAATATACCTGAAAATACAGGAGCACCAGGTATTCACTCAGATGTTAATTAGGAATCAGTGTAAAGATATTTTAAATCTGTTTGCCTGGGGATGTTCAGATCTTTATCAGTTTACACAAAGGATTCACCACAACTCAGTAAGACAGTAAAATATTTAGTAGACATTGCAACCATTGCAAGGAAAGAGTGAAAGACATTTATCCATGGGTCCCAGCTATTTATTCACAAAAGAAATCTAAAGTTGTCACTTATTTACAAAAATAAGAATATTTATGTTGTCAGGAGTAACTTAAGGAAGTGTATATCTCTCATAGTGAGTGTAGTCTCTACATGTGTCTGTTGATATACATCTCCCAGAGGACTGGAATGCAGAGAACATTATGGTCAACAGGCAGACAAATCTCCTTTCTGATTCAAGCATCAGTGTTACTCTAGAAAGACATCATAATTGCATATAGGGATTACTTTTCAGTAAAATACTTCCATGAGTCTTAGAAAGAACTAAGAGTTCACACCAATCTCATGGTCATGTTGGCTCTGTGTCTAACTCTGTTTTTCTCACTGGTGGTCACAAATGAAACTTTGAGTGTTCCCAGATAAAAGCAATAGACAGAACTGATGTTCTTGTAGCTGCCGTGTAGCTGGCTGCTAAAAGAAATGAGGAGCTGGATCTGGCAGATTTGGGGAGAACAGCCAGGCTGAGAGCTCATCCAGATTCAATCAAGTGTTGATCTTCATCAATTATTAAATGACATCCCCACTTGATAAGAGCCATGCCGGTTCAATAATTTAAATTCAAAATAGAAGACAGCCACGAAAACGAACTTCCCCGGATGATTTCTCATATGATGCATCCTCTGTAAAGGTTATGCTTCTGATCTCTGTAAATCTATCTGTGAAAGTAATGAAAAAACCAAAACTGGGTGAGAGGATCTGTTGTTTAATAAAGTGTCACTTCTTTCTGTGTAACGATGCACAATCAACTGATGAAAAATCTTTGAGCAGCCTAGGGTGGCCTCTGCACCAACCAGAACAGCTCAGAAATAAATCACTGTCCCAAAGGACACATATGAGTGCAGTAGACTGAAGGACCAAAATTCAAAGGTGGGTCTGTATGATGAGGTTTTGCACAATGCTCTGCCACTATTTTTGTCCTCAAACTCCCCCATCATTTCTGGTCAGGCACAATACCCAATTGTCCTGGCAGACTCATGATTTGTAACTGGTTTGTTGGGTTGCTGACTCCAGATACAGCTCTGGATACTCTGGCCACACAACTGCTGTAAAAGCAGCCTCCACTGACCATTAGGGCCTTAAAGTCTCACAGCTGGGCACAAAATTTTGCTTGAAAATCTCTTACTTGCTGGTCTGCCCTTCCTAGGGCCACTTTCAGGCATGTCCATGTCTTTCTCTCTGGCTCCTTCTAATTAGCTGCAGATTTTCTGGTCTTGCAGACTTTCTCTACTTGTATATTCTCCATTGCTTATTGTGCTAAATAATTTGATTTTGATGATACATCTGGGAATGTTGTGTTGTTTCACACTGGACATTCCTTTCAGGGTTTTTTTTCCTAGAATGTCTGGTAATGTTTTCTGGTCTCCGTTGGATTTTATATAAAGACCAGCACCAATGTAATTGATGTGTTGAGAGCAGAGGAGAGGCAGATATGATTGTCCCCTCTGTGGACCAATTATATTGCAACCACCCTTTCCCATTCCTGAACTCACTGTTTTTCTCTAGAGTTAAATTCTTCTCTGAAATAAAAGGGTTTCTGCTTTTAGGAACAGAGCATTTCCCAGGTACTGCAACACAGAATGGGACATGCCATAAATATTCCTGAAATTGGGCTGTTTGATGGACCCTATTTTTAGTAATAAACACTTTACAGGTTCTTATTCTAAGCTATTTATATGGTCTTTACTTTGAATTGGCAGATGTAGTTGATGCAAGTCCTGACTTGCATCTCAGGATGCAAGAGCACATTCAACATCAGTGTTGAGAAAAATGTAGATGCATAGAACAATGAGTTTCAGGCATTTCCAAGCCTCTCCAGTAGATCTATAACTTAGTTTTTCAATATGGTTACTATTTCACATTACAGCTAAGAGGATATTACAACCTCAGATCCTTTTAAAAGGAAAAAAAAATCTTAAGGACTTGAGCTGACAAATTCTGCTCTAAGTTAGACATATTCTGGAGGTCCCATCCTTGTCTTCTTACCATGTCTCTGCAAGTGAAACCAGAATCATGCCCAACCCAAGATAAACCTGCAAAATGAGCCTACTGCATATACTCACATGAGTAGGAAAAGGAAACTATTGACTTTCCAAAAAATAGTGCAGTTAGACCTCTGCTGTACAGAAGATGTACAGAGAGCATTTTTACTGTGTGCCTCTCCAAAATAATTTCTTCTTCTTCATAATTTTAGATCATCCATGTTGTTCTTCTTCTGAGATTCTGAAATTAATACTTACCTTCCTTAAATTTTATAATCTTGCCTAGATTCAAATGAGTCTCCCCTGAGAGACAAAGCTGTGATTCCTTTTCCTTCATCTAATTTCTCTATCATCAATTATTGGTGACTTTCTTGCAGAGCATGAAACGTTACTACGTTTTGGAGTAACACTACAAGCCTTCCTCTAGGCAGATGAACCTCTTCTTTTGCATTCGAACATACAAAATGGGTAGTAAGTTCAATCCTTTCCTTAAAAAGGGAAGAAAAGACAAGCTACCATTTCAAGATGGCCAAAAAAAAAAAAAAAAAAAAAAAAAAGAGGAAAAATAGCAAATCCAGGAAAAGGGGAGAAGAAGCAGGAGAGTTTTCATGCTATTGATCAACCCCTAGTAAGGCCAAAGAGCTGTGCTGAGTAACTCTTCTCTCTCCAGTCTGCAGTGTACTTTCCCTCACCTTGTGCAGGTAAGCCTCAGCATGGTGAGGAGCAGAAGCCTAAATAGCAGGGGGTGTGACAAGAAGGGCTGGCACAGAATCCCTGTGCTGTCGATAAAGGTATACATGGACATGATGATTAGAGAGCAGCAAAGCAAACCTAAACAAAATGAGAACGAGTGCCTGGTCCAGCCTCCTGATTAGGAGACTCCAGTAGGAAACCAGTGCTAGAGGAGTTTTCCAGAACCTTCTAAAAAAGCAGAGAAGTGAGAAGGGTCACTCTTCAGCAGAAATAATTGCATTTTCTAATTCTCAGCACACTTTTGAGCTAGAAAACTTGTTACATGCAGCAATGTGATTGATCATCCTAAACCCTGGGAATTGTACAGCGTAATAGGTGATATGAAAATCAAATTTTCTGGAGCTGCTGCACTTAAAATCAGCCTTGTGGGGTTTTAATGTATAGAGGGAGGAGAGAGACATTGAGCAGGTCTTTTAAGCTCTTTTATTGCACTCTTTCAACAAACAATGTATTTCTGTATGCATACAATGCATTTATGTAGGTTTCCAACAGTTTTTTAAATATATTTTCCTGTTGTGTTAAATTACCAGCTTTCTTTCAGAAGATTTGGGGGCCAGGTCTCAGCCATATCTTTCTTTACTATTCTATCTATGGAGCATTCCAAGGCAGCATATTGGTTTATAGGTACCCTGCCTAACACAAAGGATCTCCCAGCACAGGCAGGTTTTCTAGTTATGCTTATAATGTTTTTTTTGTTGTTGTTAATTAAGCACTTTATATGAGCTTTTAACAGATTTTGTCTTCCACTCACTTCTCAAGCAGTTGCACTACCTCTTTTACTTGCATTCGCAGCACATTTTAAAATCTCAATTCCAGCAGCTAATCAGCTCTAGCACTGTTTGGAGTTGGGGTTGATTTTTTTCGTTTGGTTTGGTTTGGTTAGTTTGTTTGTTTCCTTGGATTTTTTTTTTTTTCCCTCAAACTGTTTGCTAGCTCTCACATAATTTTGGGGAGTTTGAGGGTTTGGGCATTTGGGGGTTTTTTGTTTGGTTTTTTTTTTGGTTGGTTTGGGGGTTTTTTTGTTTGTTTGTTTGGGTTTTTTTGGTTGGTTTTGGGTTTTTTTGTTAATTGGTTGGTTTGGGGTTTGTTTGGGGTTTGTTTGCCTGTTTGCTTGTTTAGTTCTGTTGCAGTCTGTTTCATTCCTTGACGTGTCCCAACAACAGGTTAGCCAGTCCTAAATGTCCTGCCGTACAGTGGCTTGTGGCAAACTCTTGTAGTAAGGAGCGATTTATAACTGCAAACTCAATTGTTTTGAGCTCTAAAAGAAATGTCAGTAATATTCAGTGTGATAAGCATTGACTGCTCGGCTGGGAATCTCGATGCATCCTGAACTTGGTTTCCTCCAGAGGCAGCCCCCTCGCCACTGGCCGTGCTACCCTGTGTAGCAGCAGTCTGGAAAATTCTTTTTGGCAAATACTCTCAGAACCACCACTTATATCTTGATGGGAAACGAATGTTTTGGAATGGTTATTTACTTCATATAGCTACACGGGTGTTGGAGGCGTTCGTTGTTCATTAACTCCTAACGATCGTAGCTTTGGGGTCCGTCAGCAGGAGGATGTAAAACTTGACTGCGTGTTGACTACTCTGCAAGCAGAACTACTCTTTCCGTTGTTTCTATTGAAAAAAAAAACAAACTTTCCCCCGTTTTTGTGGCTTCGTATTTTCCTTCAGTTGCTTCTGTAACTCCATCAGCAACTCGGACGGAAAAATGATAAAACAGAGAAAAGACTGAAAACGGTTTGATAAATACCGTGAAATGTGGATTAATTGCATTAATTATTAGTAGATTAGTATTCTACTAATACTAATCGTTATTAGTAGTATAACGATCCGTTATATAGGTATTTTTTCACCACGGAGACATCCGAGGTTTCAGTCATGTGGAAGGACAGTGTCTTTAAATGAAGTTTAGTTCCATATTAAAGAACTAAAGAAAGGGACCTTAGTGTATATCTGTAGCATCCGATTAAACTTCCATTGGTAGGGATTTAGAAAAAGGTGGATTTGCCTCTGCTAGTATCGATTAATCTGGTGGCAGTAGTAGAGTAAGGGCTTATCGACTTGGGAACTATTAGAACAAACTACCAAAGGAAGGTCCCGATACAGATCATCAGTTATGAAATATAGAAAACCTGGAACCATAGATCATCACCCGGGGAAATAAGGACATCATCACTTGTATGTGCCTCTAAGTGTTTTTAGCCACAGAGTAACTCGCAGACTCAAAGGATTTTAATTTCTTTAACTATCATTGTGAATTAAGTTCAGAAAAGAAGCATCGGTCCTGCGATCCAGATTGTCAATTCATCCCCTGCACCTTGCCGGGAGCTGCAGTTTGGGGAAACCTGAGCTATGAAGTGCGCCCGGCAGGTCCCCTTAAGCCTGTCCACTTGGTTACACCACCCCTGACACTGCCTCGATTTTTCTTTTTTTTTTCTCAGAGCAAGGGCACCCTGTGAGATTCCTCTTGCTACTTGACACTAATTCGAAACGGATTAAAAAGCGAGAGGAGAGGTCAAACAACACTCCTAGATCACCTCAACGGCGAGAAAACCTCAGACAGCGGCGGAAAGCCGCTTTCCCGAGCTGGGCTGGCGCCGGGAGCGGCTCCCGGCTGCAGGACGCCCGCGACAGCCGCGGCTGCGGCACCTCCCCGGCTGTGGCACCTCCCCGGCTGGAAGCGAACCCCGGCAGCGGCCCCGAGCAGAGGAACCTGCCTGCGCCGGGGTCCCCTCACTGGGCTGGGGGATCCTTGCGCATCTGCATCGATTGCCCAAGGAAAGACAAACGGAAACAGAGTGGAAAAAGGAAAGAAAACCCCTTCTTACCTAGTTGAAACAACTATCGCGCTTTTTTCCCCACCGGGAAACTCAGTAAATTGCCATTCGCGCATGCAAGGGTGAAATTCGTAATGCCACAATTGTGGTTTTGCTCTTTGTTTTTAAAATAAAAACCATTTATGCCCTCTAGGAAATATCTTTCCTTTGATACTACCTAGCAGTGACTATTGAAAAGGCAGGCGTTTCAGCTTTCTGAAAAGATTTATTTTCAACCTTGGGATATAAAGCGTGTGAATTTAGAAACCAAAGGACGACAAAAGCGTTTGCAAATATATAAAAGATTTTTTAAACCCCACTTTTTTACTCTAGGATAGCAGGTAAAACCGTCCCACGAGATTTCGGGGGGCGGGATTAGCACAAGAGACAGCTTGTCTTGCTCTGTAAAAACATCACACAAGCCCCAGTCTGAAAACAAGTTAGCACAAAAAGTGTAAGAGAGCTTGGGGTGTTTCTCCCGAAGGGGAAAAAAGCAGGAAAGTCACAGTTTAAGAACCAGATCTGAGGACAGGTATCTACATTTTGAAAATGTTAAAGATGGGGAGAAGCTACTCAGGGGTATAAGAGGTGGAGAGTTTGAGATAGAGGAGCACAGAGAGGCCTTCGCCTTTACCAATCTGTATTAAACGTGACTCGGTTCACGGTAAAGCCACGGCCACGACGCTTGGGACAGACGCGGGGACACAGTCCCCACCGACTGAGACAGAGCATCGGCTCTCCTGTACTACGGGAACGGGATAATTTGGAAGGGAGGCAGGCAGAGCACGTCCCGGTTTCTTTGGTGGCTCCGTGTTATCTCCTCCGTCCTGACCACAGAAAAAGCGCTGCAAGAGGGGGGGCTGGTCGGCAGCGCCCTTCCGAGCTTTAGCAACGTGTCGGCAGCCCACGCACACGCGTGGGGGGAGCCCGGGCGGCCCCTCCGTGGGCCGGGGACGGCTGTGGCGAAGACGGACACTCCACCGGCACAGAGGGGTCATAAATAAAATCGTGGCGGCCCCCGGCAAGGGAAGGTCGGGGGCCGGGGAAGAGGCTATACGTCCCCGTCCACCAGGCTGAAGTGTTTGCCCGGCCCGGGGAGGCAGAGGTAGGGGATGGCGCTGCCCGGGCAGAGCAGGGGAAAAGGCAGCGGCAGCAAGCAGCGACTGAGCAGGGGGCTGTCCTTGTAGAGGGACGGGAAGGAGAGAGCCGCGGCCGCAGCGGGGGGCTGCGGCTCCCCGGGGGGCTCGGCCGGCCCCGGCCCCTGGCCCTCGGGCTCGGACGACATTTGTCTCTTGAGCTTGTTGCGGCGGTTCTGGAACCAGATCTTCACCTGGGTCTCGGTGAGGTGCAGCGCGGCGGCCAGCCCGGCCCGCTCGGAGCTGCTCAGGTAGCGCTTCACGTCGAAGGTGGACTCCAGCTGGAACACCTGGCTCTTGGAGAAGATGGTCCGCGTCTTCTTCCTGCCGCCCGCAGCCGATGATCTGCCGTTCTCCGCGCCGCAGCCCCCGGCCTCTCGCGGCGGCGGCTGCCGGGGGACGCGTAGCCCCTCCGTGGGGAGCGGGGACCCCGCATCCCCGCCCTCGGAGCCGTGGCAGCGGCTCGTCCCTTCTGCCCGGAGCCGATGGGACTCGCTGCCTGCAAGGGCAAAGCACAGCATTAGTCCCCGCCGCCGCCCGCGCCCCCGCCCCGCATGCACGCACGGCCCGGCGGAGCGCAGGGAGAGGGTGGGGGACAGGATGGGGAGGGGGCTGCCGAGGGCTGGCCGCGGTCCCACACCCTCCAGAGGGGAGAAGAAGGGTGAGGCGCTTCCATAAGGATCCAAGGAAATCCCTCTGCCAGCTGTATGACAGGGAAATGAGGGACTCCTGGGCACGGCACAGACAGCCCCAGGAGGCCGGGAGCGGGGCACAACACCCTGGAAGCAGGTTGGTGCGTGTGCGGCGGCACATCCACGCGTCCGCCCGCGGAGCCTCCCCTCCTCCTGCGTGTGCGTGTCTGTGTTTGTGTCTGCGTGTGTGTGTGGATCTGTGTCTGTATTCGTGTGTGTATCTGTGTTTGTGTGTGCGTGTCTGTGTCTGTGTGTGTGCGTGTCTGTGTCTGTGTGTGTGCGTGTCTCCGTGTGCGTCTGTGTCTGTGTCAGTGTCCTTGTCCGTGTCCGTGTCCGTGTCGGCGTGTGCGCGGGCCCGGCCCGGCGGCGCTGGGGATGCCCAGGTACCACCAGGGTGGGGGCCGGACTGCGACCCGATGTGCGGGACAGCCTGAGGTGGCTGCTGCCTCCGTACCCGAGTCGCTGCAGCCCTTACTGGGGTCTTGCTCCTCAGACCCCTCTCCCTCCTCTTCCTCCTCTTCCTCTTCCTCCGGCAGCGCGCAGCTGGCTCTTCTCTGCTCCCGGGCCGGGCGGCGGGGGCCGGGCTGCAGGATGCTGTCGATGCTGAAGGCCGGCGGTGCGGCCGGGGCCGGGGCCGGTGGGGCTCGGCGGCCTCCCCCGAGCTGCACCATGGCGCGGCGAGCCGAGCGTGGCCGAGCCGAGAGTGGCCGAGCCGAACCGCGCCGAGCCGAGCCGATCCGCAGGACTGGCGGCGGCGGCGGGAGGGCGGCAGCGGCAGCCGGGGCGGAGGGAAGGATGGGTCCGGGTAGGAGGAGGGGTCGGGGCGGCGGAGGGAGGGGAGGGAGCTAGAGGGAGCCAAAGGACTGAGGACGGGGGGAGCGGCGCAGGGGAGAGAAGGAGGGAGGGAGGGAGGCTGCAGAAAGGAGAGAGAGAAGGAAAAGGAGCAGGGACTAGAGAGAAGCGGGGAGGGAGGGAGGGAGGGGCGGGGAGCGCGCCGAGGTGTCCCGAAAAGGTGCCCTGGGCAGCCGCGGCAGGGCAGGGCTCGCTGCCCTCCTTCTTAGGCCCTTCGCTGTGAGTGGGCGGAGGGAAGGCAGAGCCAGAGTCCACGGCAAAGGCGAAGAGGAGGTGGGATGGCAGAACGGAGATCTCTGGATTGAAGAAGAACGGAGGGAGAAGACTGGAAATAAGATCAGGGAATGAGGCGGAGTCCGGCGAGGAAAAGCAGCGATGGCAGTCAGAGAAGGAAGGAAGGAAGAAAAGGGGAAGCTGGGAGCCGAGAACCCCTTCCCTGTGTTTGTACAGCACCTGGCAGCACCCCAGACAGTCTGCTGAGGGCATTTGCTGCAGATTGTCCGTGCCGCTGCTCGGGACTGGGGAAGAGTACCCTGTGAAAGAGTAGTTCATACAGCCCGAGTCTCTTCCCTGTGCTCCTTTCACCTGCAGACCCTCAGACTGAGTATGCATGGCTCCCCTGGGGAGAAAGGGGCGCTTTTTTCCTCCCAAGGAGCCCCGTGGTGTCAGACCACTCCAAAACCCCCACATAACTTTTACACCCTCCCCTACACCTCACACCATCCCTTCTACATCCCCCCCTCCTCCCAGCGGGTCAGCAGAGCCCTTCTGTAGCTTTCAAATGAGAAAGTGCTGGCTGGCTACGTGGGGGTGTGCGAGTACTCCAAGGTGTGCCTTTGGGAGATGGAGAAGCGTTCACCTGCGCTGTGGAACTTGGGGAAGGATCGATGTGTTGCTGTGCTATCTCGGGAATTTTTGCTTCCCACCGCCTCGCAGCACTGCAGCGTTTTAAAACCCGTTTGCACTACTCGAGGCGGGACGTCCAGTGGTTTTAGAGCCGCCATTAGTTGTGGATCGCAGGGAATTCCTGTGTAAAGCCAAGGAAATGCTTCCAACCGGCTTTTTAAGAGGGCTTTTAGTCCGAATCTCGAGGTTCTCACCACGAAAACTGCTGAGGGGAAGCGACAAGCCCTTGAAAAGAGTTGACCATAGAAGTGCTGGCAGGCTTTTAAATATTGTGATGCCAGAGGTTCCATGAGCTAAAATCAGGGCATCTTAAGGCTTTGGACTGCGTTAATCTTTAACACACTGGTATTTGAGAGAGAGTGTTTCAGCCCTTTTTCATGAGTTTTTTTTCACTTTATGAATGTACTCAAATTTTAATGCAGTCGTCTGCTGGAGAGCTGCACATTTTCCATCAGCAGAAAAAGAAATATATCCATCTTCCACCAACACTATTATTGGCCAAATGCCCAAACTTGTTGCATTTGTCTTGCAGTCGCCTATAAGAACTGGTGGTTTTATCAGAACAAAATATCCATTTAAGAAAGAGCGAGCGAACGGCCGAGGAAAAGGTCGACGTAGAGAGGTAAAAAAATGCGAAGAAACAGCTGAAAATATAATTTAAGTAATTCGGTCCGAGATGGTAAAACTAGGAGCATGGGAGGCTTGAATGCCAGGTCGGGTGGCTCTTTGCGCTCCTCTCTCGGCCTCCCTTCCTGCTGTCTGTGAGTGAGGCACGCCCCAGGTACTCACATCTGTTCTTGCTGCAAACCATTTCCCTTCTAGTTCCAAAAGAAAAGAAAAAAAAAAAATCCGTCTTAAAAAGTGAATAGCGAATGCCTTGACTCAGTGTATTTTCCTAGAATATGTTTGCTTGGAAGAAAAAAGAGAACTTGAAGAAGACAGAATAAGAAGGAAAATGAAGAAGGAGACATAAGTTTTGTCACCGAATCTTTTTTTCATCGCGGCCCCCTCCACTCCCTGAGCAGTCCAAGCCCAGCCCTGGGACACCCGGCCCGGTAACATCCCCCTGGGAAAGGTCTGTCATCCTTTCCCAGCCCCACTTGGCCACTTTTCAAAACTGTTTTTATTTGGGTTTTTTTCTTTGGTTGGTTTTGGTTTTTTGGTTTTTTTCCCGACAAACTTCGTGCGGAGGGAGCACGCTACGGAGCTGGATCTCTTCAGACGCCGTGACAAGTGGGAATCAATTCGCTGGTCACAAGAGGATTGGGGGGGAACTCCGGGGTTCCCCTGAAGCGAGTTCTACAAACCAGATCCGTACCGGGCTCCTCACGCCCTCTGCTAGGTCTCCTTTATCTTCAGAGGGAAATAAAGATACCAGCGGGTGGAGCATATCCTGCGCGACCCAACCAACCACCTGCGAAGTGCCCTCCTGCGGAGGCAGCGGGGCTGCCGCGGGGAAAGGCAGCGGAACCCCCGGGGCCCACTCCAGGCCCCCAGCACACAATCTGAGCCCCCGCCCCGCATTTGACTTGGAGTTAATGTGGGAAACAATGTCCGACGGGGAGGAGAGGCGGGAGTCCTTCCCAGCATTCAGGGGCTTTTTCCAGTGAATGGTTCCCGAGACGCGTGAAGCAGTCCCAGGAAGAGATTCGTGCGGGAGGTGCCGTGGGCAGGGGCGGCTCCGGCCGTAGCCTTCAGTTTCTGCGAGGATCAGAGCCAGCAAAGAGGATCTGGAGTCACAGAGGCCAGAGAGCGGATCCTGCGCCGCCAGTCCCCCTCAGCATCTCTCCACAGCATCGCGATTCACTCCCGGGCCCCGAAAGGATGTCTGTTAAAAGCAACAGGTATTCCTACAATAGGCAGAGATTTCCCGACACTGGTACTTCTTCAGCCCACACTTCATTTGCATTTTATTTGCGAAGAACCTCGCAGTCTGGGACGTGTGAGGACGCGGAGCCCAGTACCGTACAGGGGCAGGGCAGGAAGAGCAATCAAAAAATAATATAATCCTAGAAGCTAACATCGTGAAGAGTGAAAACCTTTCACCTGGGAAAGCTTTTTACCAGAAATCACTCGACACACATATCTATATTTCCATTTTAGCTCAGAGCACAAAAAGTCTCTTACTCTAAACCTGATGGAAATGAAATCTGATTAGACGGTACAGAAACGCCAAAGAGTCTGGTTTTGCTCGGTTTATGGAATCGAGCTTGGTTTATCCCCCAATGTACTCGAGGGTAAAACAGTCCCTCCCTGGATTTCACACCCCCTTGCCAATAAAACTCTGCCAATTGCGGACACGGAGGCATCTCGCAGCTGTCTTTAACCCATCTCCGATGCTCTCGCGGGACACAGCCCGGGAGAGCGGGTCCGGAACAGAAGCGCTGTCCGAAAAGTTCATCAAAATCAGGGGCGGGTTCGGGCACCTTGGCGCTGCTGATCCCTAAATAAAAGTCGCTTTAGCGGTTCAGCAGCGGCTGGAGACGAATTGCCGGTTGCAGGCAGAGGTTCGGGGCAGCGGGGACACCCCTCGCCTGCGCCGGGCATCCCGGGGAGGGAGCGGGGGAGGGAGGGCAGAGAAAACGCTATCACTAGCTGGAAAGCAACTCTCCCTGGAGCGCCCCAGGAAGGCAGCTACAAGCGTGACACAGGAACAGGCTTTTCTGGGGAGCTGGGCACGCTCAGAGGATTGCTCCAGCCCAAGGGGTGCCGGGGCAGAGGCGGATCGGGCCATGCTGTGACCCCGGCACAGAGCATCCCTATTCGAAACTCTTTGTTTCCCTCTGAGGTCAGTGCAGAGTCCTCAACTAAGTCGCCTTTCTCCAGACACTGTGCTTGATACCTGCGGAAAAATCCTGGAGGGGATTTCCGATTAAGGCTAGTAATTCCCGACTGTTCAGAAGAGTGAAATTGCTAAAGAGGAAAGGGAGAAAAAAAAAGAAAAGAAAAGAAAAGAAAAGAAAAGAAAAGAAAAGAAAAGAAAAGAAAAGAAAAGAAAAGAAAAGAAAAGAAAAGAAAAGAAAAGAAAAGAAAAGAAAAGAAAAGAAAAGAAAAGAAAAGAAAAGAAAAGAAAAGAAAAAAGAAAAGAGAAAAGAAAAGGAGTAAAGAAGAAGAACTTAAATTTTAGGTGCACATCTAAATTTTCATTTGTATCTTTTTGAATAGGCATTTTCTGTACCTCACTACATAGAAATTAAGTCGTAAGCAGAGTTGAGAAACTCAGGACAGTTAAATGAAACATTAAGACATCCGCCATAAAGTTACATTCGTTTGGAATGGGAAGGGAAATGTAAGAATATTGCCTGGATCTAATTTGAGGCTGACAGCACTAAACACTGCGAGTCCACTGGAGTCTGGAGCAAGTCTCTCTCCGATCGATGGCGAGCGCGGGACACATTGGCAGGGGGCACAGACAGACTATTCCAAGATAATGCAGTGGAAAAGAAAAAAAAAAAAAAAAAAAAAGGATCGATCCAAATATATTGTTGAACAGTGGAGCCAGCACGCACCTATGAGATTTATCAAGTATTGATTTGCATGAATATTTTAGACTCGTGCCTACGAGAAAAGTTATGGGCCATCTTAAGCCGGTGAGCAATGAACCATTTGCAAAGTAGCCATTTAACAAGGTGCTTTCCAGCATATCGATCATTTTCATTTAAAGTGTAATTAATAATAACGTCTTACTGCAGCTACACTAGGAATTTATTTCAGAAGGGCAGTTTAGACTCTATTTTTATTGTCGTTTGCTTTGCTTTAAAAAAAAAAAATCTCTTCACCGATTATTTTTATTAGCGTCCAATAAACACAAGTTGTCCTTGTGAGTAATCTGGCAAGGTTTTCCTTTGCCTCGCCTCTGGAGTGCCATCTAGCTAAGCTGTTGTAGCAACATTCATTAAATAAATGTCAACAGACAAGGATTTATGCTGCATAATAATATTACAGCTGTAATATAACTGGATTTATTTTAAAGCTATTCTGAGGTTGCTTTGATCTATAAAGCAGCAACGTATGTCTCTATATGTCATAAAGAGCCTTTGCAAAAATACGTTGAGCTTTACAGTCCATCAACATTTTACTTAGAGCTTTCTGTTTGCAGAAGTAGCACAAAGCGTGTGACTCTTAACTTTTTTATTTGTTTAATAAAAAATACACACAAGGAAGGAAACTGTGAGGAATTTGCTGTCTTGATTTGAGGGGTGGGCGTGGGTGTTTGGGTCTGGGGGGTTTTACCTATTTTGAAATAGTCAGTGCACATACATCAGGCACTGCATCTGTTGCTGGGTGTTTTTCTCCATCCTGCAAAACTTTCTTGCCATCAGGTACAGGGAAAAGTATCATTTTTAAAAGCTGCTAGGTAAAGAAACCTAGGTGTATATGTTCCTACTTTCAGCACGTACTTTTAATAAGCCACTCTAACTAATTTTCTGCATGTACAGAATAAGGCATAAGTAAGCACTTTTTCTTAGATGATTTCACGTCTTGCACCTTTTAATATTTTACCATGATCATAAGTTACAAATACAGTGTATGAAAAAAATCTGTTTATTGATATAATCAGCACATCTTTAAAAAACAAACATACTAATGTCAAAACACATTTTAAAAATCCGATTGATCATTTAGCCCTGCCAGTTCCTTAACTTCAAGAAAAGAATATTTAGTAGAATCAGAAGTATAATAATCTCATATGTTACTCCAAAGAAAAGGCATGTGGAGAGTGGCAGGCGTGTTAAATTTCTCGTTGGATTACAATCTACTCTGATATGACTGTAGTGAGTCAGGATTTTACTCCAGTAGGTAACCCTGGGAGGTCTGGGGAGCTGAATATGACGGGAAAAACGGTCTAGCCGCTTTCTTCCAGGGGCAGCCAGGCTTTGAACGGCATCAAAATCAAGTGCTTGCGCCCTGAGGAAGAAACATCGCCCCAAGTCACCTCCTCTGGCACGAAAAGGCTGAAGTCCTGCCCAGCCGCTTTCCCCGCGGCCGGCGGGTCCCGTCCGGGGCACCGACAGCCCCAACTTCGCCACTTCCCGGTCCTTCTTTCACCGCTCAGAGACCAGGCTTTAGAAGTTTTCGTCTCAAATTCAGGTGTTTGGCGGATATGCCAAGAAAACGGCTGGCGAATATGTCCGGAGATTTCAGAGGGAGATCAGCAGCAGTTGAAGAGAAAAAAAAAAAAAAAAAAAAAAAAAAAAAAGGAAAAAGAAAAAAAAAAGGAAAAAAAAAAAGAAAAGACAACATCTTCCAGAAACGGGGCTTAAGTCGAAACCAGTATCCAATTAAGTACTTTTCTCAGGAACATACATATATATATATATATATATATGTATATGTATATGTATGTATGTACTTATGTATGTATACATATATATATAATTCTTGAGTGATTTTGAGGCTTGCAACGTCCTGACTTCAACTGTGCAGGCTCGTGCTCAAAGCCATACTTCAGGCCAAAGCAGAGGGGGAAAAAAGAAAAAAAGAAGAAAAAAAAAGAAAAAAAAAAAGAAAAAAGAAAGAAAAAATAAAGAGGGGGGGAAAAAAAGGAAAAAAAAAAGTGAGGGAAAAGCCCAAAACTGTGTCGAGGTTATAATCCGCCCCTGACCCTTCTTCTCAGGTTCTGTATCAAAGCTGAAGCTCCGCCACACCTTGCAGATCAATTTCATAACCAGAAAAAGTTAGTTCCAATTATAATGAAAAGCGTAGGAAATAGTAAGAATTAGATCACCCTTCCTTCACTGGAGACAGATCCGCATGCACATTCCCCAACAGATCCAGGACCTGGCCTTCCCTGCAGGGACACCGAGTGCTACGAGCTGGTTGGTTCAATTGCAGCTGATTATGCCCTAAAACGTAAGATCGAAACTTGACTTTCCACCAAGGCTGAGTTTTATAAGGTCATTTCCCCCTTAATATTTGGAAAAAGAAATTCAAACTTTTAGAAACAATGACAGTCCCGAAATTCATTTTAGCAGGGGGTAGGAGGGGGGGAAACAAAACAGTTATTAAAGGAAAACAATAAATTGGCATGCATAATACTTCATATAATATCACGTTACAGGTTCGCTTGCATAACCAGCCACACAGCTCCCCAGTCTGTTCCCATCTGATTATTTTTCTTTCCTTCCTTTTAAATTGCCAGTGAATTGTTAATCGATTACACAAACCGATCCCGTAAGACACAGACAAGTCGAGGTGCGCTTTCCTCAACCTCTTCAGGAGACCGAAAAAAAAGGCGGCAAATCCACTTGTAAAATACAGTATGTAGAATTACATATATATTTATAAAACTGTGTATTTTAGCCGATAATTTGTCAGGGAAATAAAACGAAAACAAAGAAACCAGATCCTCACAGCTCGGATTTCAGCAGGGCGAATTCTTTCCAACAATTTGCCTTCGAGTTGTTTCAAATCAAAACTCCTGCATCGAAAAGGACCAGGGGGGCATCGGCACATGCTTGGGTATTGGTAGTATGGAAATGAAGAGTAACAATGGGAGGGGGATCTGTACGAATTAAGTGGCTAAAACAAAGGGCCCTGGAGAAGCTGCTGGAGGCCGGGATCAGCAGGGTCCCCCCCGCTCTGCACGGAAAGCTGCTGGGCCAGCGGGGAGACTTAAAGGTTTCCCCGGCAGGAGCGCTGGCCCGGGGCACCAGAGGTCCCGGGGAAGGTCTCTCGGCCGCCGCGGGGGCCCCGAGGCTTGGCCGCCCGTGGGGCGGGGGCGGCGCGGCCGAAAGCGCCGCTGCTCCGTACATTCGTATCACGCTCGGCAGCTCCGCGGCTTGCAGGAGGAAGGGTCGGGGGAGTCTGTTGCCCCCCGGAAAACGCCGGTCTGTGTCACCCCCGGGCCGGGGAGGCGCTGAGGGTTTTGCCGCTGCCACGGGTCTGGATTTTCTTTGGATGCGCGGCGGTGGGAGCCCCGCCGACCTGATCCCGGTGCGCGGCTGGGGTCTCCGCAGTCCTTTCGGCTCCCTCCGGCTGCCGCACGTCGCTCCGAGTTTACCCCAAAAGTAAGTTTATTGCACGTTTAAAAAAAAAACAAAAACAAAAACAAAAAGAAAGGCAAAAAGCAGAAAATCAAGAAACGTGTAAGTTGAAAATAAAAAGTCCGTGGAGGAAGGGGGGTGGAGCTGGAAGCCGAGGGAGGGGGCGAGGGGGCCGCGGTCCCGGCAGAGGTGGGCGCTCAGACGAGTCCTGTCATCTGCGACCGTAGGAAAGGGAGGGAGGCGGCGGGAAAGGTGCCTAGGGGGTAGCTGACGCCGCTGGAGAAGCCCACCAAGGGGGGCGACATGTGCGGCAGGGTGAAGCCCAAGGCGCTCGCCGGCGAGTTCTCGTGGTACAAAATGGGGACCCGCACTATCCTTTGGGCGGCGTGGGAGAGGTTGGCCGCTTCCAGGTCTGCGGCCAGCTGCCGCTTCCACTTGTTGCGGCGGTTCTGGAACCAGATCTTCACCTGGGTCTCGGTGAGGTGCAGCGAGGCGGCCAGCCCGGCCCGCTCGGAGCTGCTCAGGTAGCGCTTCACGTCGAAGGTGGACTCCAGCTGGAACACCTGGCTGCGGCTGAACACCGTGCGCGTCTTCTTCTTGCGGCCGGCAGCGCGCTGCTCCGGCTCTCCCGGCTCCTCGCCGCGCTCCTCCTCCTCCTCGCGGCCGCCCGGCCCCGGCCGCCCGCCCGCCGGGCCTCTCGCCGCCGCCCGCCCGCCGCCGCCAGCCCGCTCCGCCGGCTCCTCGGGCAGCTCGGGCGAGTCCCGGTCGCTGGCTGCGGAGAGAGGCACAGGGCTGCTGCAGGGATCGAGGAAACGGGGGAACCGCAGAGCCCGCCCGCCCCGCGCCTCGCTCACTGGGAGGGGAAACAACGCGGCTGCGGGGAGAGCAAGGCCCGGGGAGCGAGGAGCCCGGGCAAAGGCTCCTGCCGCTTCTCTGCCTCCTGCGATAACCTCCCAGCTATTTCTGAGTGTATACACACACGCGCACGCATGCTTATATGGAAACACAAACCCTGTATTTCACATATATAAATATACTGATCTAGGGACATGCTCTCATATCTGCAGATGTGTGCACCCATCTTAAGCATATGCACATAACTAAACGCACTCCCGTGTATGTATATAACACACACAGACTGTTTTCAGATCATAAAACATACCCGTGTGTATACACACACACGTGTATAGGCATAGAAGTGCGTACATACTTTATATATATATATGTACACACATGAATACACGTGACCTCTTATTTATATACACACGTCTGTAGTTACATGCATATGCACACATATATACTTACAAGTACATTTGTGAGTAAGTACATTGTGTAAGAGGAGTAACCACAATAGTGCGTCCGTGTGTATACAAAGAGGGGCAAAAAAGAAATAATTCACTTCACATTGTTTTGGACTTCAAAAAGCTAATGGATCTGGACAACTTTTCTAGTATCGAGATGTATTCCCGTGGGGTCTCCAACACTGTACATTCCAATTACAATTTTAAAGGGGAAAAAATATTTCCTCCTCTTTATAGAATAGAGGAAAACCAGAAAATTAAAAAAAAAAAAAAAAAAAAAGGTGGGAAAAAACCCCAGTTGTTTCTGGAGTACTTTTCTCTTTCTATATATACTTTTGAGAGAAATAAAAAACATTAATAAACCCACTACAGTAAAAAGAAATTATTTGGACTACAAATCACGCCTCTTTCCCTTATTGAGCAATCGTGACATCTCTTCAGGCTCGTATAGGATCACAGAGATGCGCCGAGGCGCAATGTTTTTTCTATCAGTAGATAGTAAATAACCACTGATAGCAGCCCATATGTTAATTTCTGCCCCAAACGCAGGCTTCTGCTCCAGCACCCTCTCCATTGGGATCCCTGCAGCGAGAGGCCGCGCTGCGGGTGGAGGGCAGCGGGGCTCGCTCTGAGGGAAGGGGCGGCTGGGCCAGACGGGACCGAGACCAGCTGCTTCCCCGGCTTCCTAAACTCTCTACTGCTCTGATGGGGGACGGTGCTCCCAGCTTTTCGGCTTGATGGGGAGTCAAGGAAAAAAAAAAAAAGCTAGACTTGCCGCTTTAAAAATAATTAAAAAAAGAAATTAAAAAAAAAAAAAAAAGGAGAGAGAAAAGAGAGAAAGAAAAAATGATTTGGGGGGGGGGGGGAAGGAAAAGGAAAAAAAATCCCCAAGCAAGCCAAAAATCCCTGTTTACACTTTGGGCAACGGGGCGGAGGCTCCAGGTGCCTGCCACACAGGGAGCATTTCCGGAGATTTGCCCCGAGCGGCCGAAAACTGGGAGGCAGGGCGGGGGCTGCGGGGGCACTCTGCGCATCCCCCTCCGGCCTGCTCGGGGGGCAGCGCGGGACCCGGACACCCCCACGCTGGGGGGAGCAGGAACACCCCCCACCCCCAGCCCCGGCCGGGCCCGGCGGTGAAGGGTGGGGAGAGGCGACTTACTGTCGGGGCTGGCGCAGCCCAGGAAGGCGGCGTGCGCCCGGCGGTACCAGCCGACGGCGGCGTCGCGGAGGGGGCAGCCCGGGGCGCCGATGCGCAGCGGGGAGTGCGGCCCGCAGCGCGGACCCCCGCGCCCGCCGCCGCCCGCCGCCGCCCTCCGCGCCCCGCCGCCCGCCGTGCCCTCGGTGCCCAGCAGGTCCTCGATGAAGAAGGACGAGACGCGGGCGGAGGTGGAGCCGGCGTTTTCCGTGGCTTCGTCCGGCATCGTCGGAGAGAACTGCAGGAGGGGGTCCCGGCTCCGCCGGCGGCTGGCTCCTCGGCTTCCCGCTGCCCCGCGGCCGCCTCTCGCCTCTGCCTAGCCCCGTGGATGCTCTCCTGGTATAAAAGCGTTTTTTTCCGGAGTAATCATTTCAGATCGCGGTTTGCCATCATTTCCTGCAAGCTAGGAGGGGAGGGGGGAGGGGGAGGAGGGGAAGGGAACGGGGAAGGAAAAAAAAAAAAAAGCAGCCCGACAACCCATCGGAGGCGCCAGATTCTGCGCGAAAACGCTAATAACGAAATAAAAATGTCATGCGAGTTAAACGGCGGGCAGGAGCGGGGGATCCTGCGGTGGGCGGAGCGCCGCGCCGAATGGGATTTGCGCGGGGGAAGCGGCGGGCTCCGGGCGCTGCCGGGCGTGTGCGTGTGTCTCTGTGTGTGTGTGTGCCTGTGTCCGTGTGTCTCTGTGTGTCTGTGTGTCTCTGTGTGCCCGTGTGTGTCTCTGTGTGCCCGTGTGTGTGCGCGCCGCCCCGGGGCCGCCGTTCACGAGCTCCTTATTTAGGTCAATTAGGGAGCAAATCCCGGTGCGGGGGGGGCGGCGGCGGCGGCCCCGGCACACGGGCCGCAGCCGGGGGGGCTTGGCCGCTCCACGTCCCCGCCCTCCCATTGGCTGCGGCGGGCTCAGCGGGCAGCCCCGGCAGCCAATCGGCGCCGCGGACATCGCGCTTATATTAATATCATTAATATAATTAATAATAATCACCCCCCGCCCACCCCCCGCCGAGTGCTTTCATGTGGCGGCGGCGGCGATGGACGGAGGAGATGCGCCCTCCGCCGCCCGGAGAGCCGGCTCCGGCCCCGCGGGCCCGGCCGCCGCCGCCGCGGGCTGTCGGCGGAGCGGTGAGGTTGTCCTCGGCCCGGAGACCCTGGTTGAGGCGTTTGAGTCGGTTTTGGGAGACAGACGGAGGGACGACCGCCCCCGAGAGCAGGCAGTGGGTGTCCCGGTGGAGGGGAGGGTGCCTGCTAGGAAAGGGAAGAGGACTCCCCTCTAAGGAGTCTCCTGAGGTCCGTTTTGTTTACCTTTATACATGTGCATATACATATACAGATATATTTTTTATAGATGTAACATACGATGTCTGTATAGTTTATTTAAAAAGGCAGCCAGCCCCGCTCATCTGAGAAGGGGCCGACCGAGACTCCCTGTTTCCCACCGCCCGGGAGGGGAGTCAGCGGTGATGCGCTGCCCCGTCCAGGACCCAGCCTGTGGTTCCTGGCGTTACCCCTCTTCAGCCCTACCTTTTTATCATTATTCTGACTGTAATCGCATTCCATGGGAAGCTGTAAAATCGTCCTCCCCCTGATCCCTTTTCCCGACCCTCTGGAGTCAACCCGCCTTGAGACATGGACCCCAGCAACCCCACAAAAGTCCCCCTCGCTGCGGGGCGCCGGGGCAGGAGGGTTACCCTCTGCCTTTTCCCTGGGACCAGGCGAGCCAGGTTAGTAGAAACGAGTCGGTCCAGAGCGCCCGTCGGAGACCCACGGAGGTTTGGGTGAGTACACAGATGCCCCTGCCGTGCTCAGCTGCAGGTCGATCCTCTCCTCCTCCTCTGCTCTTCTTCTCTGCCGGGGGATCCCTCCTTGTTCTTTGCGGTGCTCCTGGACAAGTACCCTTCTCCCAAGCCCCGCCTCCCCTCCCGCTGTGGAAGGGGGCACCGCTCGCTGCCCAGCGGGAGTGTCCGGCGGGGCCGGGCCGCAGCCGGGACCGGAGTCGGCCTCCCCTCCACGAAGTCGTCTCGCTCCCTTTCCCGGAGCGGCAGTGAGGACCTTTGAGGTCAAGGCCTATTTTTGAAAGATCAATTTAAAAAAAGAAAAAAAAAAAGAAGGAAGATAAGGGAATAATTCCTCTTCCAACGGCTCCAGGAAGATACAAACAGCCGGAGCTCTGAAATGGACTCTGGAAAAGCGGGAATATACGGCGACACATTCGGCTCTCAGTCTTACCTGGGCAGAGATCGAGGGCAGTCTAGTGAATTGTAAGCTGGGAGACATAACACTTGTCACTTGTTGCACAGAAGCGACGTTAACAAATATGACTTTCATGCTCTGTGCATTCTGCGTGTTCCTGCATAGGAAATATGTGTCTGGCCGATAGTTCTTAGGCATCCATAAACCATCCAGCTCTATTTGACTGACAGACTCAGAAAATATCTGTGTGCTTTCCGGGATAAAGAGAAAAATGTGGCCCGTGATTGCTTCTATACATCATATGTACAATATCCATGACTATAAAAGATAGGATTGTGTTCCCTACTCATATTTAATTAGGTTTCCCTAGGGTGTGATCATGCAACTTATGTAATACTGTTTTCTATTTAATTTAATAGTTTAATGAATAGTTTAATAAGATCACTAAGAGTGAATTTCCTCTTGCTTCCTCCCTCCTTAATTTTGAGTATAACACATAACTCTTTGGTGTGCAATAATGCTGAACTGTGCTTGTGAAAACCATGCATACTCAGATATATTCCTGAAACACAAGCCCAGGATGAGTATAATCCTATACCTGAAAATACAACACTTCTACATGCATGTCCGTGTTCACTGGGAAAATTTTTAAGCTCGTAATTATGTTCACACACTTTTTGCACTGCTATAGTGACATTACTAACATTTGGTGCTTGATATCCTTGATGTTTATTGTGATGATGAGAAAAAAAGGGCGTATGTCTCCCGCAGCCATCCATCAGGGCTCCATGTAGGAAGCAGAAAAAACACCCAGTGACGGTATTTTCGTAGTTTAGTGTTAAAAAGACATCCTTGGCCCCTGCCCTAGTGCCTTTCGGAGTCTCTTGCCCGGAGGTAGCGGGGGCGGAGGGCTCCTCTTGTACCGAGGGCTCTGCCATCACCCCGGGCTGCTCCGCGCCGGGCGGGGACCGTGCCGCCCTTCCCGGGCCGGCTCCGGGGGGTTCGGCATGGCCGCGGCCAAGCGAAACCTCTCCTTCCCCCACTGCCTTCTCTCCCAAGGCCATCTCTTTGCAGAACGGTAAACCTTTACTTTTTGCAGGCAGGGGAATGGAGAAGCTTTCCCCAGACAGCTCCTGATGCCTCCCGTGGGTCAGGAGGGAGAAAACCCCCGTGTTTTCGACGCAGCTGGCTTTGAGATCCGGTTTAGACTGCAGGTGGTGGGGGCCCTTGTTTTTTTCCGTCTTTGACTGTGTATTTTTCCCAGGTACGTTTTTTTTCGAGGCTTTGGGGACTCCCAGATCCAGTGCAGCTTTGCGAGGTGCGGGACGGCCGCGGCCTGTGGCCCCGGCCCCGCTGCCGATGAGGTCTCTTCGGCTGGACAGCCCTGGCTCCCAGTTCTTGCCCTTCGCTGGCGTGGGATGCCAGCCGGCCACATGGCGTGGAATGCCCGTGGGATGTCCCTCGTCACCATCTCCGACGGCTCCTGAACCTCTGTCAGGCTTTGCTCGACAGCCGGCTGCCACTCGGAGGGCAGCGAGAAATGGGGATTTGGGGTCCGTAGGGAATCAGCAGACGGAGGGCTATATCTGGGGCCGAAAAAGCGTATGTGAGAGTGACAAGAGCCTCCTGCGAGTCACGGTGCTGGCGGGCCGGCCACTCCCGCCGCTGCCCTGCCGCGCCCGCATGGAGCGGAACGGCTTCCTGCAATGTGAATGCAATTATCCTGCTGGTGTTTGATGTCTCCCCTCGCTCTCCCTTCACCAGCACTGCCTCGATGTGTCGTAAAATAGAAGTGAAATGAAAGACAGGCTTTATCGCTCGCACCCCTAACCTCTGCTCCTCTTTGCTTTTAAGGGCCGCAGTCATTCGGAGTCTGGATCTTTGCGGGGGACTATTGACCCCCAGCGCTGCGGGCAGAGGTGGCTTTGGGCAGGGGCATCATGCTCCTCTCTCCGTGTCAAAAAAAAGAGGTGCTGAACAGATCGCTCAGTTCCTGACACTTTCCTAAGAGATCAGACGGCATCGCTGGGGGTAAGGGAATTCTTGGCCAGTATCTACCTCTGGTTGATGTGTATATATATATATATATATATATAAAATTGATAAGCATACACATACACACTCGTGTGCATTTATGTGTGTGTGTATGCATGTATATATGTGTATACTAATAAATAAAAATACTGTTTCAGTCAGGTTCTCTTTAGGTGTTTAGATATAAAAATATAGCAAATAAAGATTGTATTAGCATCTTCAGTAAACAGACGGGAGCCACCCAAAACGCAAAACAGTTCCTAGAAAGTAATGTTGCTTTTTCGGGTCCAAAGCTCCTTCAGAGGAGTGGAGGTGGTGGGATGGTTTGGATACCTACTTAAAAGCAAATAATAAAACAAGCAAACAACAAAATAACCAACAAACAAGCAACTTCCATAAAATAAAGATCAACCAGATGATGGTTGCACGCCCTCTAAACCTGTGTTACACCTTGCTCTCGCTCTGTTCCTTCCTTCGGGAGGCGGGGACCCGCTCACCTCCGCGGAGAGAACCCAAACTCACCCTCCCGGGCATCTTTCATCCCTCTGGAGTTCACCAGGTCTCGGCTCCGGCTCTGCCGTCCTCAAAACGCGGCGGGTGCAGAGCAGGATCCAGGGGTGGTGGGTCATGCCCCACTGAGGCTCGCAGGGACAAGCGGAGGGGACGTTTCAGAGCGGTGTCCCTGCCAGCACTCCCCGCCTGGCTGGAGGTCCCATGCTCACCTCACGGGAACACCCTACTTTGGGTGCCCTCTGCGGCAGGGAAAACGAAAAGGACAAGGACACTGCAGTGGAAAACTTTTTGTTGCAGGGAGAAAACCCTAAAGGCCCTCAAATGTGAGTTAAATAGCGCTTAAGTGCAGCAACACTTTGTGAATTCCTTCCTGAATTTGCAGTAAATTTAAAGGGGTCCCTGAAGATGGGGAAACAGAGAAAACTATTTTTCTTTCCAGTACTATCTTTCTAAACCCAATCCAGCTGGATTCTTCACCATCAGTGATACTGGAAGAGAACTTTTCCCCTTTCAAGGACGCTGCACAACTCATGCTGCGTCCCATGAATGTGTTCATTATTCACAGATAGTCACTAAGTGCTTTGGATGGAAACTTCCAGCCTGTGGCATGTCCCGACTGTCCGCGATGCCTATTTATTGCTCGTTAGAGATGCCATACAACTGGGAACATGAATAGCATCGCTTAAGAGCTGGTTTCTTGTTAAGTGAGGGCTATTTTAACCCATGATAAATTGTAGAACTGGAGAATATCCTTGGGTATGTGAATATATTAACTAAGAAAACAGTTCGAGAATGATTTTGGGGAATATCTCTTCCCCTGTGTTGCATTTCCAGGGCCCTTTCAGGCGTATTTAATTGTTTGACTGAAAATTGGGAGAGAGGGAAAAATAAATCATCAGCAAATTATATGATATCTTAAAATAAAAAACTAGTCTCTACTCAAAATGAGATAACAATTATAATACAGTCCAGTTTTAAAGTGACTTTTCTAGAAAGGTCTTTGGAATTGATTTTCTTAAACAATATAAACTTTTTTTTTTTTTTTTAATGTACAGTGAGAAAATGCATGGTTTTATTGGTACTGGTTAGGGTCAGCCACAGGAGAATTATGGAGGTCATGTGAAATAGGTGCCAATAAAGCTTTTATTATTGTTATACAGACAAAAGAGCATTATGGAAAGAGATCCTTACCAGATCCTTACCAGACCTAACCATGGATATTTTGTTCTGTTAACAATCACGTTGGAAAATACAGAGACACTGTTTAAAAAAAAAAAAAAAAAAAAAAAAAAAAAAAAAAAAAAAAGCCCTGACTTTTCAAAGCTTTTCAGAACATTAACCTATTATCAAGTAAGATTTTTGGAATTACTTTCCCCCAGAAAATTAAGGTTTCCTGAAATGAAGCACTGCACACAACTCATTATTTTGCCTAAATCAAAAGATCTAGGGGAAAAAAATAAAAATTGCACTGTCACAAAAGAATATAACTCTCAATTTTGAAATAACATTTAACATTTGATTTTTGTATTATGCAACATAAGAAAAAAATCAAACTATTTTTTTATTAACAAGGTAGTCTTTAGTTTGTTTGTGTGTATCTACAGTTTGAATCTGAAGATTTTTTGCCAGAACTTGAAGTTGAGGATTCTGAAGTAAAAATTAAAATGCTGTTTCCTTTCCTTCATCCAATCTTGAATGATTTTAGTGGAGCATTAAACGTTGTCAAGGACTGTAAATGAACGTCCACATGTGTTGATAGATTGGATTCTTAGATCAAACTTCAAAAACTGTTGGAGCTTAGTGAATTTCGTAAAAACTCATACCTTCTTAAATCTGATTGACTCAGGAGTTTTAGATTAATTCCAGGACAGAGCCAATTTCAATCAAAGAAAGTATTAAGAACTTACAGTACAAAACATCCTTTGTACTTTTACAGTTGTGTAAAAGGAAAATTGATGCATGGATCAAAGTTAGCCCCCAAATATTATTAACATTGAAGTAAAAATCATACTAGCTTTTCCACTTTGGAAATATTTCCAACTGTGTTTACACTATGGGAATATTCTAACATTCAAGAAAACTTGTGAAAATTACATGAAACTTTATTATATTAAAAAATCACATATATTTATGTTTTGTATTAATAAGAAGTAAGTGTGCTCTGCATAGACAGAAAACATCTCCTTTCCACTGACTTTTAAGTCGTTTGTCATAAAAGGGGACAGCTATTCAACCTTTAAAACTGTCATTAGATCAAGGAAAGTGTTTTCCCTTGTCATGTGAAAATTATGCTTCTCTAAATCATATTTGAGTAGAGCACACACATTCTCCCCCAAACAAAAGGTCTTTCACCGATATGCAAATGTAAACCCATAAATTTTTGAGTCAGCCCAGAAATAATCTTTATAAAAATCCATGAGTAGTTAGAGTTTATGTGAGTCATTAAAATCTGGGGATGAATGTAATTTTCAAATGGCTCTGTAATAGATTATAAATAGTTTGCAATGCTCCAGCATATGTGGAGATACATATCTGGAGATATATACAGTTACATATGTATGAATATATTTATTATGGTATAAAAAAATTACATTTTCATACAGCATGAAAGTAGTGTTGAAATGCCTTTAGAAAGGATCAGACCTAATCAAAATTAATATTGCAATGAACTCAGATCCTAATGTAAATCCATGGAAACCCCAAATGCATTCACTTTCTTGTTCTGAATTATTTTGTTATCAATTCCGATTAGTCCTAGAAAACCCTGAAGCAGTAGGAAGGCTGGGTCAAGCACTGCGTGAACTCGGTGGTCAAGCTCTCTTTGCTTCCTCTCACCAAGCAGCACCGAGAAGTGCTATCTTCCCCAGGATCTCAGTGGGGCTCAGCAGGAAACCCAACCATATCAGCTCCTTCTCATAAAGATTCCCCTTTGACTTCCCAAACTCCTTGAGTTGTGTTAGGATGGCGTGAGCCAGTTCCCACAGTAATTCATTATGAAACCTGAGCACCACAGCTCACATTCTGCCCTTGCCAGGACATGAGAAGTCAACCCAGAAATTTACACAAGCCTCTGGCTATGAATAATAAAATCTACACTGCAGTTAACTGAAATTGGAGCAATAAGTGGACTTGCTGCAAGAAAATTTCCATATTACACTGTGTAAATGCATGTCTTGCCCAGAGGAAGCTGAGGTCTTGATTTAAATGAACAGCGCTGGAAAAGTGGGTGAGGAGAGCTGAAGGTGCACCTCAGTTGTCTGTCATAGAGGTAAATCCTACTAAGTGGGAAGAGGTGCTAATGCCCCTTTTATGTCCTTCTCTCATGCAAAATTCTCCTCCCACATCTACCAGAGGGGACTAATCAAACTAAGTGGAGACTTCTATGTTTAACCTTTTCATTTCTTAAATACAGAGCATATCTAGCCAACATTGTCTACTCATTCAGGGGGTGACTGTCACATCGGAAAAGTCAGGTGAATCACTTTGCATGGGCCCTTCCACATGTCTGTCTTGGGGAAAATGTCTTGGTGCTCCATGACAACACATACCATGGTGCAGAGAGACAAAGGGCAGCCCTGCTGAGAAGATGAAATTAATTGAATCTTGTGAGGGGAAGACACTCAGCTGGAGGTGGGACTGCTCTCTTTAGCAAGCACACAGTGACGGTGTGGCCTCTCCTCTCCGGGTCACAGGTATGTTGGTCTTCCCTTGTCCTGCTCAAGTGCTCCACATGGCTTGGCTTTCTTCTTTGGGTGTGCATGGGCAAGTTTAAAAGGATCATGGCAGAGGCTTGGGCATATGTCTGTTCACAGTCTTCACTGAAAACTTACTCCCTGGAGGTTTTTGGCTTATCAGTCCCCTTCCAGTCCCTGCCAGGACATTTATAGGATAATAAAGTCCACAGACTGCTCCTGGTAGATATCAGGCCACCCTGTTTTGGAGGGGAAGAACCAAGCTGTGTCATGCCATTTGCATGTAGGACTAGAGGATGGAGCCAGCAGGGGTCCAAGCTGAAGCACCCAAAACCCTGCTGTTCATCTGGCAAGATTCCTTAGATAGTGGGAAGAAAAGGTGTCCTGTCATCATGGCATGCAGTTATGGTTGTTTCTGTAGGTGATATGTATTTTGCAAAGGAGAGAACCTCTTGCCTACACTTCCTCCCCTCCCCTGCCAGCATCCTTGCAAAAGTCTGGCAAACACCAGCCCTTTAGCAGTATTTATAGCTATATCTCTATCTGATGAGCCACTCTAAAAGTAGGTTAACTCAAAACATACCACTTTGCTGCTTGGAAATACAGATGTGAAGGGATATCTGGTTCTAATATACAGATCACCTTATGGTGTGGCAGGTTTCAGTTTCCACAATAGAGAGTGCATTTGTGCTAGGAGTGATTTAAGCCATTTGGGACCTTCAAAAGCAAAAACCCTTCTTGAACCTTATTGGAAATGACTACACTTGGTAAAAAAAAAAGGAAGAGAAGCTAGAGGGGTGATCCAAGATCACACACATCTAAATAGTGGAAAGGAAACCTTTCCAAATGTTGCTCTCACAGAAAATGCCTAAGATAAGTGTTTGAGTAGTATCTCCATTCCTTTGTTGAGCTATGAAGTCCTGTTAATGCTAATGGAACTATCATCTCATTGCAAAAAGCCACCAGATTTAGTAAAGAACAGTCAGTTTATTAAATATTAGCATTATCAATCATCATATTTTCTATCGTATTTTCCAATTTACATTTCCCCTCTTGCTGAGGGAGGCAATGAGGAAGACAACAAAGCAGGTTTTTCCTTTCAGATACACCTGGTGGATTTGAGCTCTGATATTTCTCTTTCCCTCAATACAGGGAAATCCCTTAGGAAGAGCAAAATATCAGCATAAAGATCGTCTATACAGATTGGAAAGAAGGATTTTGCCCTTGGGTCCAAAAGCTGGAATGTTTTCTGCAGATCACAGACTCCATAAAACATATGTACTTAATAAATAAGCAAACAAGCTTGTGCTTAAGTGAGGCTTCCACGCAGTAAAGGAGAACAACATTTGACAAGTTGGGGTCGGAGGGTTGACACTCACATCCCTTGCATCCCAGAGCCACTTTTTTCAAATATCTACTTTTCAGATTCACACAAACTGTGCTTTCGAGGTGCACAAGAGGAACTTTTCAGAAGCTTACACCAGGCGATCTGAAACGGTGCTACCTCAGAGATCTGAATGACTCCACGCAGAAAATGCGTGGAATACCTTGTCAAAGGGGGAAACCAGATGGGCTAAGAAGTCTTTCCCTCATTCCCACCTCCCTTCTCACTGCCTGCACAGGTCAGCAGGGAAAACAGGAGAGGGGAAGCAGCTGGAACAATGCCAACACTTTGGGTTTTGGCAGCCCTCTGCAGCAGGAGCTTGGGGTCTTTGCATCCCTCTTCTCTGGAGCTGTCAGCAGGTAAAACACTCTGCCACGTTTCTCAGAGCTGCTGAAATATGATGTGCTCTGTTTCCACCTTTGGCAGAGCTTGCCTGACCCTGCCTTGCTCCTTGCCTAGGGTGAGGCAGATGCAATCCCCTTGGCAGCCCTGATGGGTCACCCAGCCTTGGTCAGGCCTAAGGAGCTGTCCTCTAACATTTAGCGAGAGGGAAGAATGCCCACCAGCTGCTTGCAATTGCTAAAACACTACGCACAGATTTTGCTTTCATGACTGAACGTTTGACAATTGTGATGGTCAGACTTAGCGAAAACTTTTCTATACCTTTGGCTGTCAGGTACACCAACATCTCCAGGTCTCCACACTGACTCTCAGCAGGGTTTGCTGCGATGGAGGATGCATGTGTTAAACAAGGTGGCTCTCCACAGCAGCAAGCACATCATTCCAGTGCCCCATGGTTCCCACTCGTGGCAGGCGCCTGACAGAAGTCAGATGTCAAGTTTGATAGATTTATCTTGACTTTTACTGTGCAGAGGAGCAAGAGGGACACCTGTGGAGGGTAATTTATCTCTGCTCTCTGTGTATCCCTTTTTGGCAGGGATGATCGCTGCTGCAAGTGCTGCCAAAATCATGGTAGAGGACATTGACATTTAACCAAACACCTTTTAGCTGTTTGATGCTGGTTGAAAAGAAGTTAACCTTTATTTCCTCATTTTTTTGTTGCTTTTATCTTGTTTGGCCAGAATAAGCCTTTCCCCTTCCTCCATTTGAGCCTTTTAGTGTGAAGAACAGCAGAAGCAAAGCAAGGACCTGACTCATCACTCCATCTTCAGCTTATCCTTAAAAATGTATGCACATGGCCTCAAAACTATGTCCTACAAAGCTGCGTGGCAGCCATTCCCTTGCACAAAAGTCCAGTTTTGTGTGATTTTGACCAAATTGTTGCATGATACAGTGAAGTTAAAGTAAAGTTCAGTTAAGGATAAAAACCACAGTAGATTAAATTTGCTTATATTTGTTTTTTCAGTCCACAGGGATAAAAAACAATTGATTCATCTGGAACTCTTCATTTCCACCATAATTTAAATTGTTTTCTTAAGTGCAACAACTATATTATTTTGAGTTAACAACATTTGGTTATGCATGCCCTGATCTCACGTTCAATTCAGAAAAAAATGGTGTGACAATGAAATATTTCCTTGGACTTTATTTTGTGTTGATCCAGGAAATCTTGTGGGCACCCACCTCTGAGATCAACAGAGAATAAAAAAGAGACTATGATTTGGAGCCAAAAACAGCAAACATCTTTTTGTCTGATGTTGGATTGTTGCTTTCTGTCTTATGCTGAAATTCCCAACGTTCCTACGCACAGGCTTTCCCTTTTCATATATCTACTAATGCCAGTTTAAAAACAAAATGAAACAAAAAAACCCTGTCATGGTTTGACCCTGACCAAACACCAGGCACCCATGACAGCTGCTCCCTCACTCTCCCCTGCCACAACTGGGCAGGGGGGAGAAAAAAAAGAATTAACGAAGTGGTCATGGGTTGAGATAAGGACCGGGAGGAAACACTCCAAGGGCAAAACAGGCTCAGCTTAAATTTACAAAGTGAATTTGTTACTAAGAGGGTCAGAAGAGGATAATGTGAAGTAAAATAAGCCCTTCAAGATGCCATTCTTTCCCCCAGTCCCTCCCTCCTTCCCACT
Source organism: Acanthiza pusilla (assembly GCA_036630365.1). Taxonomy (NCBI): domain Eukaryota; kingdom Metazoa; phylum Chordata; class Aves; order Passeriformes; family Acanthizidae; genus Acanthiza; species Acanthiza pusilla. Next base: position 55,179,425 of record JAXCHO010000164.1, read on the forward strand.
GCCAGTGCAGGGAACAGCGAGTAGAGGGTTTGGTCAGTTCATCACCGAGATCTTCTTCTGCTGCTCAGAGTCCTTCCCCTGCTGCACTGTGGGGTCCCTCCCATGAGAGACAGCTCTCTGTGAACTCCTCCAGCATGGTCCAATCTCAGGAGCAGCAGTTCTTCCAAAACTGCTGCAAGATGAGCCTCCTCCCATGGGCAGACAGTCCTCCCAAAACTGCTGCGGCGTGGGTCCCTCATCCATGGGGTGCAGTCCTCCACGGCCAGGCTGCTCCAGCCTGGAAGCAGAGCCTGGAAGCAGAGTCCCATAGAGCCCCTCTTTCCACTGGGACTCCCACTGGAGCACAGCTTCCTGCAGGCATCACCTGCTCCTCTGGTGTAGGCACCTCCCCACAGGCTGTGGGGGTTCTCTGCATCCCCCTGGACCCCATGGGCTGCAGGGGCACCAGCTGCTTCCCCGCGGTCTTCACCACGGCCAGCAGAGGGTTTTCAGCTCCAGTGCCTGGAGCATCTCCTCCCCCACCTTCTCCACTGACCTAGGTGTCCCCATGTTGTTTTCCCTCACATATTTTTACCTCCTCCTCCTCCTCCTCTGGCTAAAAAGTAGTGCATGCTCACATTGTTTTGATTTCTTATTAAATATGTCATCACAGAGGTGTAACCAACATCTCTAATTGGCCCAGCAGCATGTCCATCATCTTCAGAGCCATGAGGGGTTGGCTCTGCTGGACACGGTGGAAGCTTCCAGCAGCTTCTCACAGGAGCCATCCTTGTGGCCATCCCGCTACCAAAAACTAGGCCAAGCAAAACCAACACAACCCAAAATCCACTGAGATCTGGCTTAAAGAAAAGATACCTTGGCATTATGAGGTACAAATTAAAGTGGGGGTTATTGAGAAATCTGAGTCTAGGGAAGCTGAACTACTCCTTTCCATAAGGACCAAATCTACAGTTTGCACGAGGCATGGGAAGAATTAATGAGGATTTTAGCAGTACTTGCATCTTGCTGATTCTAAGTAACAGTATTTAAAGAGCTTTGGGAGCCTTTCTGGTTCCTTGTTAGGTATAGATTCTTTAGTTTAAATTTAAATTCAGGTTAATCTTCCAGGTTAGTTTGCTACTACCAATTTTGTGAACACTAATAAATCCCAATGATTGTATCTGTACCTAATCAGAAATTAATCAGGATATGTAGATTCAGATTATTTAAAATTATAACACAATCAGCATGATTAAGAAAATAATTATAAAAATCTTAAAGTTGTCTTTCAGAGAGTCTGAATTTGGGGAAATTTTTTACTGGTATGTAAGTTTATACGGTTTCCATTGAACTAGACTGGTTCAGAACTGGATGAAATCTGAGGAAAGAAATTTAAAAAACTGTGCCTTTCCTTGAGCTGGAATCTTCTGAATCTGACCTATTTCAAGGCAGTGATTTTGACCATAAGCCACATGTTCTTTGTTTTGGACTTATTTCTATTCCGCAGTCTTATCTGATGCTTTTTCCATGTGCATATTTAGCCAGACTTCCTTGGTATGAAACTGTACACTTACGAGGCAATGCATGGGAAAGTATTTTTGCTAGAAGGGATCAGCGTTTTGCATCTTTTCCTTCTGTAAATTAGGTCAATAAGAAAAGTGTCTGGTGACTCTGCACTAATTTTGAAAACATTTAAAATATTTCTCTCCTCCCTGCTTTAATTTCCCCTTTTAATCTTCTTTCAAAATGTGTGCCTGTATTTACTTGAAGATGCAATTAATGTAAGGAAAACTTAAGCGAAAATAAGATGATCTAGAGGAACATCTTTGCTAACCCTTGACTGGAGACATGATGTGCAGATACCTTTTAATTGCTTAAACACCAGGGCAGGGTTTGGTGTAACTGAAGACCAAATGGACCTTTCCACAGTGCACCTCGAGGCTACATCCCTCCCCTGACCAGGCACAGACCTCTGCAAAGTGCTCTCAACACGGCCTGAGGGGTGTGTTTTTCTCATTTCCCTCACTGAAAGTTTATTCAAAGAGAAGCACAGGTGAGATCCGTGGTGTAAAACAGCTCCAAAATGGTTCTGGTGCTGCAGAACCCCTTGGGATGCTCGCAGGTGTGAGAGCACAGTGCAGGCTGCCCATCTCAGACAGAAAACACTGCCGAGGTCCAAGTGGATTAAGGTTTTCTTCCAGACATTCTGTATTGCACAGTCCAAATGTACACTAAACTTAGATCTGTACTTCTGCCAAGTCGCAATTTATAAATAAAAGGCTTCAGAGTAAGCCAATTTTCCTACTTAGTTTTAATAGCTAATACTCTGAAAACCTCAAGGCTAATTAAACCGTTCATTGTCCTGCTGCATTTAATTATTCAGATATTGATCTAACATCTTTACACACAAGACAAAATAGTGACACATTTTATATTTGGAAATGGAAAAAATAGGAAGCAGACCTACTTTAAAAATGATTTAGCAGCTAATAACTGAAGTCAAAGAACTGTTTCCAAGTGTTGATTTTTTTTTCATGAGCCACATAGACTTTTTGTCTACTTAAACAAAAAGAAAAAAGAAGAAAAAGAAGGGGGGAAAAAGTAAAAAGAACCCTAACAACAACAAAAAATTCCCAAACAAACAAACAAACAAAACTCAACAGAATTATCTGCAAAATCTGTCTCGAATTTCCCATTTAGCTAAAAAAATACCCTAAACAGTAAATTGCCAAATCCATATGTCACTACAAAGATGGAGACAAGTAATTTGTAAAATCAGAACAGCACAGGGCAATCCTGCGTTTGAGTTCTGACCCTACCTACGACAACCTCTGATCTTGGACTAATAAATCTTTAGCCTGCCTTGCTCCTCCACTGCCTGAAAACTGAGCCATATATGTTTCTCTCTTTTACAGTTGTCTTAATTTAGGTCCCCATCTTTCTGATGCAGAACTTGGTCTTGCTGGGTACTTTGCCTTGGGACTGAAAATGAACCCCACACAATACAGAACAAGTTGCTTTATAAAGACAACCTTGTCAAGGTTCTTCTTTTGAAAGAATGAGTTTGTGTTCCTCCTTAGTTTTTCTTTTTCTTTTTTTTTGGTCCCATTATAATGCCTTGGAAACATCATCTCCTTCCTAGGAAACATTCTCATTAATTTTTTTGAAAAGCTATTTTCTCCTTCCCTACCAGAATCTGTGAGGCTTTTGGAGAATGAGAAACACAGGTGTTCTGGGTCCACCAGCATCACTTCCACTTTTATTGTTACATAAAACAGAAAAAGAGAACCTGGGCTATTTGTAGTGGAAATAATCTGTAATTTAGTCATTTACAGCCAGCCTAGACACCTTAATGTGCACAGAAACTCATGAACATAGCACACAATCTGTCTCATTCACAGGACACATTTATCAGAGGCGCTGTGCCCTAACACTGCCTAACACCCTCCACTGACTGTGAGGAGAGCTCATAGTGACATGTCCAGAACATTGTTAGGCTGCTCAAAGGTAGCTAATTAGTGTGTTTTGATATTGTCAAAATCATCCAAAATATTTTCATAGGACTTTAACTATGACCGAGGACTTTTGGAAGACTCACAAGGTGCTGGAGCAGGACTTTTTAATGCTACATGGCTCGAGTGATACCAAACACATTGCTCTGGCAACTGGTTCCCACCTGCAAAGACCGTGAGACAGATGGCATCATTAATGTCTAGTTTTGTGGGTTTCTTGTGTTGTTTTATTTTGTTTTGGTTTTTTCCCAGAGGACACACTAAAAAAGCAAAATGATTCACCAGATCATAGGCATCTATTCCCACTGGATTTGATTCTGCCTTCTGGATGTAAACCCTGTGGTCAGAAGATCCTTCAGAGGAGAGCTCATACTGTGGAGCAAGAAAAAAATAACTATCATAGAGCAATTCAGTTGCATTAGCTGTCCCTCCAATTACATTTAGGCCACCTTCAACCTGCTTCTGGGGCAAAAGTAAAAAAGATAATGAAATTAGCAGAAGACAGTGAGGTGCTCTTGACATGTTTGAAATGGAGATTTCACTGCAAGAGTAATGCAGACTCCTGACCCGGCTCTGGGGACTGCTTCATGCAAGGCAGCACAAACAGACACTTCGATGGGAGGGACAAAGCCAAAGCTGCCACAGTGAGGGAGCACAGGAGAGAGCAGCAGGCTGTAGGAAAGGCTTCCTATGCCTTAATCCATCCCAAGTTTGCACTTCCACTCAAGACTTTGATCCTACAAGCTATTAAGGTCCAATGGTTGGTCATTAGATAGTTCTGGAATAATATTTCAGTTGAGAAGAAGTAAATTTAAAACTTTAAAAAGAAACATGTATTTCAGTACAATGGCTCAGCAGGGGATTGACTTAAAGTTTGACAAATGGGAGACATTGCTTTATGAAAAAAATGCAGCGTGCTCTGCTTTGCACCAGGAGAAAACATGGCTTTTCCCTTAATTGGATCTAGCACCAGTTATAGGTAGAATATACATACAGGAATAGCATATGGCATCTGGTAATTATTGCACAATTCACTGGCTGGTAACTCCTACGCTGTGTCTCCATCTTAGAGTAACTGACAACAGATAATGCAGTTGGGATTAATCCAGGCCTTATGAAGTGTTCCAAAAACTCGGAGCTAATTACTAGGCTTGAGATTCCCAGATTGGCATATGGTGTTAAAAAATGTTGTGCAATTGAAGGGAAAGCGTAAATTTTGCAAGAGCTGTATTTTGCCAGAAAAATAGCTTTCCCCTCAGATTATTTATTGCTAGTTGCAGAGAAGTGTCTTACATATGTCAGTGTGTTTCTTTTTGAATCTACTTGTCCAGTTCCTAGTGCCCTTAAAAAAATTACCTTACAAAAACCATCAGAAAAGAATCTGGTTTCCAATCTGGCAAAGAGCGTTGAATTGAATGTCATAAACTATAGCAGATCACTTTGCAGTCACATTAAAATCAAGTTTAATAACATTAAAGCTGGTACATGTTGGGAAATTCTACTTTAAATTCCTTCATCATCTGTTGCTTAAAAGCCAGACATGAGTATTTCCCTTCCACTTCTCTTTTCCTTAGAGAAAGATCCACAGATCCAAGTTTTTAAAGGCAACACTCTGGGTGGGGCATTGGAAAGAGAGCAGGAGGACCTTGGCTGTGCTGGAGTGGGAGAGAGAGATCTGCTGATAAATATCAGGGACTGAAATTTCACTCACCAGAAACTGTTATCGCTGCGTAATTATTCAAGAACTAAGTTGCTTGTTAAGCCTTTTCTCAATTAATTTCCCCTGCTTAGATTTTGGAATTCCTGCTGAAATAATCTGCTGGAGAGTTGCAAAACTTTAGGTGAACGATTTATTATTTATTTATTTGCTTCACAGTATATGTCTTTACTGCAATGGTCTGAGCCCTTCCTTCTGCCATTTAAACAGCACCATCTTCAGGCACATTTAAAACCTATCCATTACCTCGTGGTAACCTAGCTGTTCCTCATACTGGGAATGCTCTTTTCCTGGTGCTGAAATTGCAGATCTTCTCCTGGCTTTTCCCTGGGCATTGCTTTTAAGTCTTGACACTTGTGAAAATTATT